>JAPPVO010000014.1:160211147-160426147 GCA_030407325.1 Camellia japonica | reverse complement strand
ATTCACTTTTGTATTTTTATGTTGTCACTGATGTGCTGCGAATCCGGACAACAAGGTATGTAAAATTCCTGTCTTTCACTTTTCTGTCTTCTACGGAAGTGTTGAACTGATTTGTATGCTTTTCGTGTTTGTTAGTGCGTTTATCAAATTAGGCATACCATTTGTTTGATAATTTGCCTGACTAAAAATCAATGTACATGGAAATCACGTAATGTTTTCCTTGACTGGTATATCTCGAAAGATCATGACAAACAATATGCATTAATTTGCTTTTCTTGGTTTCAAATTTGATAGAGACCTCATAGTATCTAGTGTCATTGGCCTTGATTTGTGATTTGGGGTCATTTAACTTAGGACTAGCCCAACCTAACCTTGTAATTGCAAAGCAGACTTTTAAGTATTAGTAAGAAAATGCCTTCTAATAGTGACATCATAGTGTTTGCTGATTCTTTTTTTTTTTTAATTGCACAGAGCACTACGCAGGCAATTCGATTCCAGCTGCTGCAAGCTCCCCCATCTATCATTAACTTTTCTGGTGACTTGAAATATGGTATTCCTATTTATTCAGACTATGAAACTCTTTTAATAAATGTTTGTAGGTTGACTCCGTGTTTTGTCCATGACGTAAATTAGTTTTTGGTATGTTTCCCTTGAATCAGTATGTTGACCATTGTTTGCCAGTGATAACATTACTTTCATGGGAACTTGCAATACCTTCCAACTGAATGGGTAATATTAAAATGTTATTTCGGTTTTGTATCCCGTTAATTATGATATTTTACAGTTGTAGAAGAAGCTATGTTTGGTCAAAACTTATTTTTGGTGACTATTCTTTCTCATCCAGCAGCAGAAGCATTTGACTTGTCCAACAAAGACAAGAGAAGCATTGAAAAGCTGCAGTTACAGCTTGCTCCTAGATGGGTTTGGATGGCTTCTTCTATACATAGGGGTGTATAACAAGGTTAGTTCCTGTTAGATTCACTCTTCTGCTGTTTTGCAAGTGTTTCGATCTTTTTGAGCTCAAAACAAGCTGCTAGTTTAAACATTGCTTTTTTTAGATTTATGGCTTAGGTTTTTATGCAATGCTACATCCACCAAACATCCTCATTCTCGGTACACCTAGAGCCTTTTAAAACACTGAGCCAAACCTCAACTGACATTTTAGGCATAATGATAACAAAATGGGTACAGACACGAAGAGCACCATGGTAGAAACAACAAGAGGGTTGGTCTGGATCTATTTTCAAACTGATTGCTATGGGAAGATTTGTGCAGAGTGACTTTGTGGAGACTAATAAAACTTTGATTTAGAGAACCTGCACGATACCTGATTTTTCACTGGGGACATAAAATCATGCATGGAGTTCTAGAGTGCCCATTTACATGTTTACAGATACTGAATCAATTATCTGGTGTGCAATTTTGAATCCGGTTGCTGCCTGTATAAGCTTCTCTCTTTTACAATTATTTTTCTGTGCAATTTCCTTCATATTTGTAGTTTTGTTAAATTTATACTTCTGGTACTCTTAGTCCTACTTGATACAAAACTTTTAGATTTTAATTCTCACACAATTCTGACATTAAATTCACCTGTAGTTTGGACAACTAAAGCTATGTCATTAACAAACAACATACACCACATGATCTCAGGCATCATTTTGAATGGTGCCTCAGAATTTATTGCTTGTAAAGAAATAAATGAAAATACTTAAGTGGGCAGAAAATTGTTGCTAGCATTGGATAAAAATAGTTACTCTTGGCTGTTTCTTGATTAGCTTTCTATTTTTGGGAAAGCTTTTATGTTAGTTTTGTAGAGTGGTCCTTCAATTTTAGCTTTGTTTTTTGTATTTCCCATTTTGGGACTAGAAAAGTGTTGCTAGCATTAGATCAATAGTTGCTCCTTTTGTTTCTAGATTAGCTTTCTATTTTCTGGGAAAGATGCTTTTATATGTTAGTTTTGTAGAGTGGTCCTTCAATTTTAGCTTTGGTTTTTGTGTTTCCCATTTTGGGACTAGAATAGTTTGTCTACTTATCTACTCTGCTTCCTCAATTCCTGTGATTTGCATAAGTCTCCTCAGTTAGTGTTAGTCTATTTTCATAGTTCTCATACCATGCTTGGAGTATATTGGTTTGGGATGTGTCTAGCAATCCATGATTTGCTTTGCTCTACCTAATTTCTTACTGCATAGAGAAATGTAATTCTATTTATTAGATATAGTTGTGCTGCCTGTAATTTTCTTTTCTTTTCCCTTTATTTTCGTTACAGTAATGAATACCCCTTGTGAGAGAGCTGAGTACACTCTAAAACTTTATCTCTTCCCCTGAATTGTGGACCCTCTTTCTTAGAAAGTTTAGTACACTAGGTCGGTTGGTGTACCCATGGCATATGAATTTTTTGTTTCCCACTCCCTTGTGAGAATATTTAAAATACTCAGATTCACCGAATATGACAAGGGTATGAGTGTGAATGTGTGTCCGACACCGTATTTAATTTGAACACTTTGATTATGTAATTTTTTTATTATATTTGAATAAGAACTCACTGTTCTTAGTAATAGAATACTTTTATAGATAAAAGATAGAAATTTCATATTTTTCTCCTAGATTCTATCTAATGTCATATACATTTCTACATAATTTATAATATTACATAATATGTAATATATATACATATATATATATATATATATATATATATGTGTGTGTGTGTCTATGACGCATCCTTGTAACTATATTTAATAGTTAGATACATATTTCAATGTCATAAGACAAGGGTATGAGTGTGAATGTGTGTCCAACACCATATTTAATTTGAACCCTTCGATTATGTAATTTTTTTTATTATATTTGAATAAGAACTCACAGTTCTTAGTAATAGAATATTTTTATAGATAAAAGATAGAAATTTCATATTTTTCTCCTAGATCCTATCTAATTTCATATACATTTCTACATAATTTATAATATTATATAATATGTAATATATATATGTGTGTGTGTGTCTATGACGCATCCTCATAACTATATTTAATATTTAGATACATATTTCAATGTCATAAGATTAAAATTTTGAAGATTTGATGCTTGAACACTGTACCCGAATCCATGTCTTTACATTGTTGGTTCCAATATATACATATATATATAATTTTGAAAGCAAGTGTTCACTTCTTTGTTCCGATTGCCTAATTTTCTCAGTATCTACTATTTCTAAATTACTATTGCATATAAAACTACCTCATCACATTCTGACCATGTGATCTAAATCAGCCTACTCCAATTGCCAAATTTTCTTAGTATCTACTATTTCTATACATTACTTTTATATTTTCCTAACTCCCTCTATCTTTGGATATTTATAGACTAGAACTGAAGGGTTCCATTCTCTAGGGGTCTATCAATCATTAAAGAAGTTACTGAAGCATGAGGATGTTTTAGGATTCTACAAGTGGTGAGGAATATATAATCACTTCAAGATTTCATTTTGGATTTATTGATTCTATGTATATTTGGTTTTATGACTGTAAAATATCTGGCTTTGGATTTATTGATTCTATATATGTGTCATATCGATATGGTAATCCAAACATTTATACTAGCAACAATCAAAGTGGTTATTCTTTTTCTATTGATGCAAGAGATGAAGAGAGCTGTTTTCACCCTCCATTACCAAGTGAACCAGTCAAAAAACTGGGTTTTGGGAGGGGCAACATTAAACCATAATAGCTTAGGCACAAGCAAATTGGATCCATGTTGGTCTTCAGCCCACCTTCTGATAGCACAGCAGCCACAGAACTTTGAGTTGAGAACATGGAAGCAAGATCAAAGAGTTGAAGAAGAAATATGTTACAAGAAATGTGATCAATATAAGAAGAAATGCTCCTAATTTTAAGGTTTTCATTCTCTCTCTCTAGCCAATCTCTTTATGTAGACAGTGTATTATAGTGCTTGATATGAAGCATATTTCAAGTTTTAGCTATATATAGATCTCATGGTGGAAAAAATACATTGGAGACTTCAAATATTTTGAGTTAGTGTTTCTACAAGTCAGGATAGCAGCCATAGACTATTGTGTTAAATAATAACTAAAAGCCCCATTATTAGTTTATGAGTTGCACATTGTTTTCAAAACCGGACCGGTGAGCGAACCGGAAAAGGGACCGGGTGGATGGGTCACCGGTTCAACCGTCGGGTCAAAGCGGTCGAACCGTGACGTCATAATTAATATTATATAATTAAAAAATATAATTATAAATTATAAATAAATAAAAATATATATAAATAATCAAATAAAAATAAAAATTGTAGTATAGTATTTATTAATAATATTTAATAAAGTCATAATTAATAAAAAAAAGTCACTTATTTCAAAGAAATTAAAATTTTTAAACATTCCCTCCAAATAAATTGATTGATTGCTAGATTTAATTTTGGAGGGAAATGAAATTTTCAACTCTCCCTCCAATCAATATGTTTCAAATAATTTGATTGAATCCCACATAGAATTTTGTAGGTTCTCTTTCAAAAATCTTTTCCTATAAATAGGAATAGACTTTCATAATCTCCTCAATCTTTCAAGTTTCAATGAGACTCTTCTTTATGAGAAGAGACTCTTGAAATAAGAATTTTTAGTCAAAATTTTGAAATATATTTATATATATATATATATATATAAATATATATAAGAAAGAAAGAAAGAAAAGAAAGAAAAAAAAAAAAAATAGGACCGGTTTTGGCCGGTTCGACCACTGGGTCACCGGTTTTACCGGTTCGACCAGTGGGTCACCGGTTAATCCCGGTTTTGGCCCTAGTCCGGGTTTGGAGTGTTGACCGGACCGGAACATGGCCCGGTTCCCGGTTTGACCGGTCCGACCGGCCGGTCCGGTCCGGGTCTGAGAACAGTGCTATAGAGTTTTATGTGTACTTGACATCACAATTTCCATAACCATTAAAACACTCGGCAGCAAAACAGAGCTAGCAGCAGCAAGGCAGAATCAACAGCAGCAAGGCAAAGACACTCCCACACAGCACCTGGGCAGCTATTCATAGCAGCTAAACTAAAGCAAACACAACACAAACCAGAATTTATAGACATTAACAGCAGGTGGACACGGCACCTGGATAGATTTACACAGCAGATCACATCACACTCCAGCAGAATGTGTAGACAGACCACGAGAGTTTAGCCTAACCAGTTCCATATTTGAGGTACCAACACAAAAATAGTAAACAGCTCCATTCTACATAAAGAAATACAACAATATCTAATGCTATCAGGTTGATTTAGACATTCTCCACATATTTGTCATATGTGCTTCTATCTGCTATGGTTTATTGATGACTTGCTATAAATAAACTCACTATTCTGTTGCTGTATTTGTGCAGCATGTCCCTAGAACTAATGGAGAAATACCTTCTGTTGATGAAGCAACTTTAGACCATCAAAGATTATTGGACAGGTATTCAGCTATTGTTTTAGGACAGGACAAAAGCTCCCCTTCCCCCCGTCCAGAGAAGAAAAGATATATGCATCGTTGTCTCTTTTGCCTTACTTTATTTATTTATTTATTATTATTATTATTTTTTGCAGCTGTGGGATTTTTATTTCATATATATAGTTTTTGATGCTGGAGATGTCTTTCTTCTTCAGATTGCAGTTATATGAGTTGGTGGAGTTTAAGGTTCAAGGAGATGGAAATTGTCAGGTTAGTTTCTTACTACACTGCACCTCATCCTCTTGCGTGTCTCAAGTTTCATGTATTTGTGATGTCTTTTGCATGCCATGTGATTAGAGTTCCCTTTGTCTCTTGATGAACAGATACCGCAAAAGTCGATTTCTTGAGTCGCACTAATCATTATTTTTTGGTGGGATGATGTGGTTTTGCCTTCAGTTTGTTTTGTTTCCCCCCTCTAGCTTTTTTTTTCTCTCTATACGAGATGGCGTACTTTAGTACTATAATTTTCAATTATTTTTTTGCTTTCCTTTGTCATTTTCTTATCTTCTATCTATGTAACTCATTTTTTGATGAAGCATTTCTTGGGATGGAAGAAGATTATGTACATTTTTTGATATCTTCTTTCCATTTTTTTTAACATTCTGGCTTTGATATCTTCTTTTTTATGTTTCTTTTGATGATTTTTGTTTGTGGCCTCTTCATTTGTTATTCAGTTTGGTACTCACATTGGACTTGATAATAATGAACCTGATATTGTAATCTAATTACTTCTGAATTTAATATTTTAATAGACAATGTGGTTGTAGTTGCATGGTCTTATTCATAGTTTACTTCAATTGATTTGATTTGTTTTTATTTTTCCCAGTGGAAAAAATGCCTGAATATTATTCAATATGGTGCTTAACGTTAACAACTTGTTTCATTTCTCATTAGTGCCATATTTTCCCCAGTTTCGTGCTAAATCAGATCAGTTTTATGGCTCTCCTGAGCACCACAAGTTTGTGAGACAACAAATTTTAAATCAGGTTGGTAACCTGTCATTATAGCAGCACTAGCATATCAGTTTGCCAGCTATGTTTTAGAATTGTATGAATGTAATTGTTGTGTACTTGTGCTGTTTCTTATGTTGCAATATATTGGTTTATCAGCTTAAGCCTTGCCCAGAGATATATGAGGGATATGTCCCCATGGCTTATGGCACCTATTTGAAGAAGATGTCCATGTACTTTTCTATTCCTCTGTCATTGATTTGGTAGTGTGATGAGAAAATGTCGGATTTTGTCTTTTGTAGTCTCTACAAAAATAGTAAGTTTATTTATATGTTTCTAGCGGTTTCTGAATTAATTTGTGTTTTTATTTTTCAGGTCAGAAATTTCTTGGAGAGAGGTAAAATATGGTCAAAGAATTCTAGAACTTAGTTTTTTCAAGTTTTTTTCATTTTTTAATATATGTAATCACAGTCAAAAACTTTTTATTAATTCCTTTGTATATACTTTTGAACATTTAATTTTCATTTATGAAATATATGACGTTATTCCATTCAATATATGGTTGTGATTCAAAATATAGTATATAGTGGGTATTACATTCTTCAAATGCGCATACAAAAATAATATTGATTATTCTTCAAATATGTCAGAATTTTTTTTTTTCCACAGGTTTTATTAGTTATTAATCACACTTAAAAGATGTAATCTAAATGTTTTTAATCACACTTAAAGATGTGATCTAAATATTTTTAATCACTTAAAAGATGTGATTTAAATATTATTAATCACACTTAAAAGATGTGATGAAATCATTTTTTAATGACATTTAAAAGATGTGATTAAAAATGACCCTTTTTAATCACACTCCCAAAGATCACACTTTAATAAAACTTAAAAGGTGTGATTAAAAAATATACATCACACAAAAAAAGTGTGATCTTTATCTATATTTGTAGTAGTGACGATTTTGAATTTCAATTCATCAAACACATCAAATCATCTAGTTCATTAAACATCCTCAAAATTGTATTTTACAGACACACAATGAAGATTGAAGATTGGTTTTGTTTAAACACATACACATATAAAGGTTATTATTTTTTTTCTTTTATTTTATGTTTTTTCTGGGTAGAGATTTACAGATATTGATGATGAAGATGAAGGTTTAATGAATCAACAAGGGTTTAGTGAATCAACAAGCAAGAAGTAGGAAGAAAAGAGAATGAGAATAAAGAGAAATGGAGGTGGTGATTGGCAGCGATGATTGATGCCATGGTTGTTGCCATAATAGAGAGAAGATGCAAGAAGAACATAAGTTAGATAAAAGGATGAAGAAGACAAGGGTGAGTATAAAGGTCAATTTACCAGTGCTGTTAACAAAAGTTAGACGTGCACTTTGGTCCATAAACTATGTGGGGGTTATGAGGTGATTTTCAAACGTCAGGAGTAATTCGCACTCAACCCAAATCAGAAGAAGATAAAGTGAAGTTTGCCCTCAAATAAATTTAATTCTTACTCAATAGTTAAGCCATCTCAACTGTCGTACTCTCACCGAAATTATTGTCCTTTGAAATGTTTTCGACCACATTTTTTCATTACTATCCTTCTTTCCCATAAGTTTCCAAGAAATTTCCAGCTACTTTTTAGCTGGAAAGTATAACCACTTGATACCCACCACTCCTTCCTCACCTAAATTATTGTCCTTTGAAATGTTTTCGACCATCTTTTTTCATTACTATCCTTCTTTCCAATAAGTTTCCAAGAAATTTCCAGTTACTTTTTAGCTGGAAAGTATAACTTGATACCCATCACTCTTTCCTCACTTAAGGGGTTGTTTGAAATAATCTAAATAAGTGCACTTTTTAACTTTTTATGAAATATGAATTGGGTTTGAAATGATGTGTTAAAAAGATGATGTGACTTAAATAGGATAGTGACTTTTTGACTTTTTAACTTTTTTTAAACATGTCAAACCAAACCTAAATTATTGTCCTTTGAAAGCTACTTTTTAGCTGGAAAGTATAACGACTTGATACCCACCACTCCTTCCTCACCTAAATTATTTTCCTTTGAAATGTTTTCGACCACCTTTTTTCATTACTATCCTTCTTTCCAATAAGTTTCCAAGAAATTTCCAGTTACTTTCCAGCTGGAAAGTATAACTTGATACCCACCACTCCTTCCTTAACTAAGTTATTGTCCTTTGGAATGTTTGTCCACATTTTTTCATTACTATCCTTCGTTTCAATAAGTTTTCAAAAAATTTCCAGCTACTTTTTAGCTGGAAATTATAACTTGATACCCACCACTCCTTCCCTCACCTAATGGTGACAGACCTTTTTGTCCAAGAAACGTCAATCTTAAAGACTTGAAAGTTCACACCTATGAATCAAAAAAAAAAAAAATGTTCACACCTAAATTACTATCATTTAAAATGTTTTCAATCACATTCAAGGAGCCACTTTCTATCTAGAAAATGTGTCTCCTGATTTGAAAAAATTATAAAAAATTAACACAATATTCATATCAGCAATGCTAGACGACAACACCAAATCGAAACTGTTCCACCGGATGACTAGTCAACTGTCTGTCGGATGATTGAAAGATACCATAACAGCCACCATCGATAAGTTCTAGCCAAGATAACAGCTGCAGTCGACAAGCTCTGGCCGATATCGTCTGTGCGCCTAGACTTTTTGATATTCGTATAGGTATATATGTTTTATATATTGTGGGTCTCACATTGTATGTGACTATTATGTAAAATATTTGGTAATTTTTTTGACATCTCTAATAATTGTTCTTTCATTAAAGAACTTATTATTTTCAATAAGTGGGTGTCTGGAATTGAATTTTTTAAGGAATTTTTTTTTATTCATTTTTAGTAAATTTTTTTGAAAAAAAAATCAAAAAACTCAATTAGAGGAACAAGAAAAGTAAAAATTAAAAAAAATAAATACAAAAATTAGTTTTCTAAATTTTTTAATTCATATTTTTGTATTTTTAGTAATTTTTTAAAAATATTTTATTTTATTTTTTAATTTTTAGATCCATTTAATCTTGATATAATTAAAAAGTATAAAATTTGTATAAAAATCTTTTAAAAAAAATTATTAAATACATCAAAATACAAAAATATACTAAATTTTTATTATTTATTTATTTTTTCGTATTTGGTGAATTATTTGAAGTTTTTCATAAATGTTATACTTTTTAACTATATCTAAATTAGGTGTATTTAAAAAATAAAAAAATTCGTAAAACATTTTAAAAACTCACTAATAAAAAAATACGAAAAATAAAAAATTTCTATTTACAGAAAAAACAGTGTAAACCAAATAAGTTTTTTTTTTCTTTTTCTTTTTCTTTCTTTCTTTCTTTCTTTTTCATATCTTTATGAACCTTTTTTTTTTTTTAGATTTTTAATTTTCGTTTTTGTGTTTTTTTTTAATACTTTTTAGATTCCTCTACACTAGACGGATTGAAAATATAAAGAAATTTTACACAAATTTGAAAAGGAAATTACTAAAGACAAGAAAATTCCAAAAAAAAAATTATATGACTTTTTAAATTGAATGCCAAACGAGTTATAAATCCCTTTCATAAGAGTAACTCCAACTAACTTTTTACATTGTGCCTATTAGGCATTTTAACTAGCCAAATCATAATTTTGAATTTTTAATGTTTCAACAGGCATGGCAACAATACAATCACTACAGGAAAAAGCACATTTGGCGACCAAATTTCTTGACTAAAAAAAATATTGTCGCTGAAAGTATAGCTTTTGGCGACTAAAAAAGCATTAGTAGCCAAAAGTAAATATTTTTGGCGACTAAAAAAATTTAGTAGCCAAAAGTATAGGTTTTTGCGACTGAAAATCTGTTTGGTCGCCGATACATGGCTTTTACTGACTAAAAAAATTTTAGTAGTCAAAAGTAAGGTCCTTTGGCGACTAAAAAAAATTAGGAGCCAAATGTGAGGCATTCGGAGACAAAAAAGATGTTTGGTTGCCAAAAGTGAGGCTTTTACCGACTAAAAAAATTATAGTAGCCAAAAGTTAGGCCCTTTGGCAACTAAAAAAAATTTAGTAGCCAAAAGTGAGGCTTTTACCGACTAAAAAATTTTTAGTAGTGGTGACATTTTCTTTGCTTCTATATCTAGTGGTGACCAGAACTGTCTCATTCTTTTTATTTCAGGAGAGAAATAGGGATGTTAAACATCATGATTCAGAGCTGCCAACTCCGCATTCACTTAAGCTGTAGTATTTTCTTAACAGGTTGAAACAGGTAATCTTCAAGATGCAACTTTTCTTAATGCTGTAGCGAAGGTAAATAATTTGATTGATATATAGTACTCTTTCCCTGAATGTTCCCTTATGTTATTTACAATTTTCCACTATAGAGTAAAAAAAGGTTACTGATCAGATTACTTGAATAAACAAATTGAAGCTATATGTTGGGTGAAGTATCTTAATAATTTATTGAAGGGAGACAAAAGAAAGTGTTGTCAACTAATGGGATAAGGATTTATTTTATTTATTATAAAGTATTTTGGCTCAAATGATAGAAGAGTAACTTTCCTATTTGTCTACCCATTTTTGAGAATTCTCATCCTTTATCATCTGAGATAATTTGGGCCAACCAGCCCAGCTCCATAGCACTTAAATAAAAAAACTCAATAATTCAGTCATTTCACATTCAATTCCTCAAGTCATTCTTTGATAAATCAGATTTATGTTTGTTCTATTTTTGATTTGATTCGATTTAGGGAATACATGCTTCTTATAAATTTCACTTGTTATCACTTGAATAAATTGTTTAACAGCTTTTTTCTATGTTGATTTTTGTATCAGGTTTTGCTCCTTGTTCTTTGACCTTTATCACAACGATTTAATTGATATTATTGTTTTGCTTTTGCTTTATTATTGTGACTAAGCCTTCTGATTTCATTGTTTTTATTGAATAGATTCCAGACATCAAACTGAGATTTTCGACTCTAAAGCAGGTATGGAGCTTCTTGACATCATTCTAACCAAGGTATATATATCTACCGATGAATATTTTGGAGCAGAGACAGCGATGCTTGGCCAGGTAAATAATGCACTTGATGTGATGAAACTACAAGATGGTTTTTCCCAGACCTAGGATTGAATGATGTATTTGTTTTGTTTGCTGAAAAGCCTTATTTCACCGTAACTACTTTGTTTATGATGATTGTGCCTGTTTTGTACGTAGTCACTTTCTTGGTTATATGATATTGAAGCATCTGATGAGGCATCACTCCGTGACACATGCTTATTATATATAGTCAATATTGCAGCTTATGGACGCATAAGCTTTAAGTTATATTTTCTTGGATTCTATATTGCATTTAATGGAACTTAATTATCAATGATATTCCCTCTCACTTTTGTATGGCAATAGCTGTTGGACTTGTTTCTTGGCCATGCCCCTTCCAATGGGATAGGGCCAGGAATTTTTTTTTAAAGCCTAGCTGGGTTCAGTATCCTACTTTGATGTTATTTCTATGATAAGCTTGTTTCTTATACTTCTTTGTTCTAATAAAATAATATACTGTAGGGACTCTGTCAGCCCATTTAACTGTTTAGACTAACTTTTAATTGCACCAGGTTCTTCAAACAAATGAGTTACGCTGTTGTTATACCGCTTTTGATAATTAGTGCATTGAGGAGTTCTGCATTTTGGTTTTCTAATGCTATGTTTTTCACAATGACAGCCAATGAGTATGCTATATTTTTCTAATGCTATACTTTGAGTTTGTAAATAAAATTGAGCATTCTCACTGTCTTTCTTCTCACATATTGCAGGATTCTCATGTTGATTGACAAATGCCCATCTAATTTATTTATGGTTATTTATGGTTTTCTTCCACAGACATTGTAATTGAATGGTTTAGAAGCAATATATATATATATATATATGTTTCTTTTTTGATTGATGGATACTTGTACTAAAGCATATTTTTTATGATTTTACAGGGTAGTTATGATGCTGACCAATCTCCAATTCTTCTCAGTGCCATCTTTAGTTTTTTGCTTTTTTCTAATTTTTGCTTTGATCACATTAGAGGCTGTTTATCTTATTTACCATCTTTGAATTTATTCTTTTTGTAAAATTTTGCTTTCTATACTCATTATGGTCTGGGAATTGAGAGCTTTCTACCAGCCGTTAACTCTGTTTTTCCTTTTCAATTTTGTTACGGGAGTTAGTATTCTAGGGAATGTACAACACTTGTATATATATATATATATTATATTTCTATTTTTATAATTTTTTTAAAAATATTTTTGTTCTTATTAAAATTTTAGGTTCTTAAATACAGGTGGAGTTGAATGCTGTGTAGTGGCTAGTAAATGAGATTTAATTGGAAGCATATAATTTTCATAGATTGTTAGTTGCTGCCTTTCTGTTTAGTTCCTTGGCTCAATTTATCAATCAATGGTTCGGTTTTTAGTAGTGTTGGCTATAGCTATGGATGATTTTCAGAATCCCCGCATCCAGGTTAGTTCTTTTGGTGCTTTGACAATTGTAAATTTTAGATGGTTACTATTATGAAAAAATAGAGAGACTGTATATTGAATTGAATGAATGATACAATAGGAGAAGCCTGTATATATAGGCAGAAAGGAAACCTAGATAGGTACAGAAAAGGATAGAGATAAGACTAGAAAGAGATAGAGATAGAGAGAGATACAATACAAATAGATAAGAGATATCTATAATAATATACAGCTAACACCCCCCCTCAAGTTCAAGGTGGTAAGTCAGATATCAACTTGAGCTTGGAGAGGAGATTAGAGAAGCGGCCTGAAAGATGAGTTTTGGTGAAGAGGTCGGCGGGCTGATCAGCAGAAGTAACAAAGAGAAGATGAACATGGCCACTAGTGACATGCTGTCGTATGAAGTGGCAATCAATCTCAATATGTTTGGTGCGATCATGGAAGACATCGTTATGGGAAATGTGAATAGCACTTTGATTGTCACAATAAAGATTGCTGGCAGCAGAATGAGAAACACCCATGTTAGAAAGAAGCCAACGAAGCCACACAAGCTCCTGAGTAGTGTCAGCAAGAGCACGATACTCAGCCTCAGTACTAGAACGAGCAACAAGGGTTTGCTTCTTGCTACGCCAGGAAATGAGAGAGTTGCCCAAGAAGAAGCAGAACCCAGTAGTGGAACGACGATCAGTAGGATCCCCTACCCAATTGGCATCAGAAAAGGCATGTAGCTGTAGAGAAGAGTGAGGGGAGTAGTGAAGACCATGAAATAGAGTTCCTTTGAGATAGCGCAAAATGCGAACCAGAGCAGCATAGTGTGGAGAGCGAGGAGCAGTCATAAATTGACTAACAATGTGAACAGCATAAGCAATATCTGGACGAGTAACTGTGAGATAGACAAGACTACCAACTAGCTGATGATATAAAATGGCATCTGACAATAAGGGGCCATCAAGAGGTGTAAGGCGAGTCTGAGGATCAACTGGAGTAGTGACAGTCTTGCAATCGGTAAGGCTAGCATGAGCCAAGAGATCAGAAGTATACTTGGCCTGGATAAGAAAATAACCAGAGGAATCTTGAGAAATTTCCAAGCCAATAAAGTAGCTAAGTGCACCCAAATCTTTCATCTCAAACTGGCGATGAAGAAACTGTTTGAGACTAGAAATACACACTGCTGATGGTTCTCATATGCCTGTTAGTCATATTGGCGTAGCAAGAACATAATCCATGTCTTGAGATCTAAGACTCCCAAAACGAGTCTCCTCTGATAGGAGCTCAGTAATGGCTTGCTTTAAAGTGGGCAAGGGCAAACGATGAAGCAAAGAAACACGCACAGGCTCAAAAGTGCTATGCAGAGCCATAAGAAACTGTAATAGTCGCTGATGATTCCGATAAGTAATAAAGAGCTATGCATCATCAGAATGAGCCCATGGAGGTTCAGAAAGAGCGAGCTGGTCCCAAACAGACGACATTTGAAATAGGAAGTCATTAAGAGACTGACTGGGTGCCTGGCGCATGTGATGAAGGGTTTACAACAGTTGATACTGATGAGCATGTCCAGTGGTCTAATAACGTTCCTTCAAGAAATCCCAAATTGATTTGGCAGGAGAGGCAAGGGAATCATCATCCTGAAAGCGTCCAAATTGAAGGTGGATGGAAAGAACTGAGGTAGCCCGGAACCATGTAATAATTTGATAATTCTTACTTTCCCATTCCTCAAGACGGTCATCAAATGCAGAGTCCATCTCATCCTTTTTCCGATGGGGTTTGGGAAGAGCACCAGTAATGATCCGCCAAAGGTGTTTGCCTTTGATGAAACTAGAGAGAGCTTGAGCCCAATTAACATAATTAGACCCATCAAGGATAATATAAACAGATTGAATGTTCTCTGTACGATCCATAAATGCCAAAACGGAGGGCACCAACAGATTCAGAAGGCTGAAAAAACCTTAGGGACAAGTAGGACGGAAGGCAGCACTGTGGCTGTGATGATATCAGCAGCGAGGCAGTGCTGGAGTAGGGCTGACGTCAGCCGCTGAGAAAATAGGGAAAACGACTGAGAAAAGCCAATCGGCAGCCAAGGAGATGCGGCTGAGGCGGAAGCTGAGGTCGACTGACGCAGAAACCGGTGGACAAGCCAACGGCAGGGCGGCTGAGGCGCTGGGGCAGAAGTCGAGGTCGGCTGATGCGGAATCCGATGGGCAAGCCATAGGAAGCCGGCTGAGATAGCGCGTGCTGGAGCGTGCTGAGAGTGGCGACAGCGTCAACCGACGCGCTTGTCTTGGGGAGACGCGTGAAGGCGCATGGTAACTTCGATGGAGGTGAATCTGGTGGCTTTGAATTCGTCATGAAGAGACGAAGAGGTAGGTATAGTCCAAACGTTGAAACAAAAATGGACTAGATATGCAGAAACCACCAGAAACGGACAGAGGACAGAAACAAGCTGCCAAAGAAAAAAAAAAGGCAGAAAAAATGCTAGAAAAGAACCCTAGGCTTTGATACCATGTTATGAAAAAATAGAGAGACTGCATATTGAATTGAATGAATGATACAATAGGAGAAGCCTGTATATATAGGCAGAAAGGAAATCTAGATAGGTATAGAAAAGGATAGAGATAAGACTAGAAGGAGATAGAGATAGAGAGAGATACAATACAAATAGATAAAAGATATCTATAATAATATACAGCTAACAGTTACAACTGATTTTCTATCTTGTCCTTGGTCCTGCAAATATCAATTGCATGAGTAAATTTGGTTTATGCATTTGTTTTTAGGTATTTTGCTTTTAATTTTTACTTATATTTTCTACTTTCAAGGATTCATATTGACGAGTTTAGTAGTCCCTGATATATTCCCCAGTTCGGATTTTATGTTTTTTTTTTTTTTTATATCAATTACTATGGATTGATGTGATTTTGGTTGTTCACCAGTGTTTTGGCGATATAAATTAACAAACTCCGAAATACTTCTATAAGCAATGGTGAGGGTTTCATTTGAAAAAACTTCCTCGAGAGCCAAAACCTTGAGGTACTTGAGATCAAATTTTTTTCCTATAAATGGGTATCCACACTACCAAATATTTGCATCAAATGGCTGAAAATAACTTAGATTCCAAATCAATAGTTATTTTCCGACTGCCAAATTGAAAACTTCAGTTACAGCAGAAACTATGTGAGACAGATAGGGTGAAATAGAAGCATGTCATGAGCCTAAGGGAAAATGGTTAGAGTTCTGCTAGATGTAGATAAAGCGGGCTATTGAAGTGGGTGGGAAGATGTAACAAACATAGGATAAAAAATGTTGTTGTTTGGAAAAAAAATGTTTTTAGAGTTGCAGCCAAACATTGAAAAACAAAATAAATGTAAATTATTTTACATGGAATTATTTTCGTTGTAAATTATTTTACATCAAAACAAACGGAGCCTGAAACAAATAGAAGTTTCCTTAAATTATGTTGTAAATGATGATTTTTTTTTTTTTTTGCTTCTTTTTGCAGATTCAATCCTTTTGAGTAAGTGATGATATCTTCGCATATCGATATTGGAGCTTACTGTTGATATCAAAACAAGCTATAATATATATGTTTTTTTTAATTTGTATTGTCGATATTTTTGTTTGTTTTAGATACAAAAATTTGAGTTCTTGAATATAAAAATTATTAGTATTGTTGGAGGATGTTTTACATATTTTTGTAAATAATATTTAGTTGACAATTGTTACAGGGTACATATATATTATTCTTGGTATGATTTTGTGAATGTGAATGTGAATGTGGATGTGGATATATTTTATTTTAGAAAATATTGATAATTTGTACGAGGAATTAATTAATAAAATATATATTGATTTTATGAAAATAATTTTATTGCGACAATAATAAACCGTCGCTAAAGTAATCATCATTTCCTTACATTTTATTAGCGACGGGTTAACCTATTCTACATGCATATTAGTTCAAATTTTTAGCGATAGTTTAAACTGTCGTAAATACAATATTAATTTAATTTTACTTTTTTTTGCGACATTTTAGACCGTCTCTAATAATACTTTTTGTGACGTCAAAGTTAAAGTAGTCATCATTTCCTTACATTTTATTAGCAACGGGTTAACCTATTCTACATGCATATTAGTTCAAATTTTTAACGACAGTTTAAACTATCGTAAATACAATATTAATTTAATTTTACTTTTTTTGCGACATTTTAGACCATCGCTAATAATACTTTTTGCAACGTCAAATACCGTTGCTAAAAACGTTTTGGTGACGACAACCAATGTTGTCACTAAAAGTGAAGTTTTTTTTTTTCTTTTTTGTGTCGGGTTAAACCGTTGCAAAAACCATTTATTAGCCGTCGCTACAAGAAAGTGACGGTTTGTAACCGTCGCAAATAGTTTTTGTCACGCCCCTTTCCGCCACCCCCCATTTCCCGTCGCTATTCTATCGCAAAAAGTCTTTTGCGACGGTATGTGGACCTTTTGCGACGTTTGAACCGTCGCAAAAGGTCCAATTTTTAATAGTTATAACCTGTATGTTGTTTGAAATGTAATGGTCATTGTTTTTAGAGAAAATTATTTATAAGTCCTATTAGGGAGACTTATGCTACATATGGTCCTACTAAAAAATTTATGTTCCCATAAGTCTTGTGGGAAGTTTGTTGACACATTTACCCTCAATATTAGTTGTTAATATCATAAATAATAGTAAAATCATATTTCGGAAATTGAATGTTACCATAGATCATATCTATATAAACGTAACGTAACGTGACACCTATATAAATATAACGTGACACCTACATAAACGTAACATGACACCTGTACGTAACGTGACACCTATATAAACGTAATGTGACACCTATGATCTATGGTAACATTCAATTTCCTAGGAAATTGAATGTTACCATAGATCATATTTATATGAAACGTAACGTCACACCAATATAAACCAACAACATTTTCACATTCAATTTAAAAAAATAAAAACTCATTAAGTTTGCGAAACGTAACGTGACACGTTACGTTACGTTTATGTAGGTGTCACGTTACGTTTATATAGGTGTCATGTTACGTTATGTTTATATAGGTGTCACATTATGTTACGTTTATGTAAGTGTCACATCACGTTACGTTTATGTAGGATCTTGTGGAATACATTCCTATCTAAATAGGACTTGAGACTCTATAAGAAATTACATAGGACTTAGCCTAGCATAAGTGTCTGAAAAAGGACTTATAAATAAGTCTCCCTTGTTTTTAATAAATAATGTTAGAACTTTCTTAATTATAAAGTTCTTTTTTATTTGTTTTTCATAATCTATTTTCAGAAATTTTTTCTAAGAAATTAAAAATTAAATTGGTGAAAAAAATTAAAAGCACATCATTTTTATACAATTTTATATTTTGGCTTTTTGATATTTACTTTCGTTAAATTAGTTTCTATTTTTTCAAAAGTCAAATATGACAATAATTTTGATATCATTATTAAACCAATCCATTAAATCAAAAAATCCAAAACTAATCGTCTAAAAATATCTATTAACAACAAATACAACCATCTATTACATGATAATCATTAAAAAAAATCAACAAAAACAACTACCTATTATATGATAATTATCCAAACACATACTAAAAATTAATTTGATAAAAAAAATAAAAATGTAAAAATTTTATCATTTTTATATAATTTTATCTTTGGCGGGCAGAAATAATTTTAAAAAATTAAAAATAATTTTTTGACATTTATTTTTGTCAAACTAGTTTATATTTTATCAAAGTAACGATTTTACCCTTGAAATGAAGCAACGATGTCTACAATTGTTCTTATTTAGAACGAGATTCAAAATTTAAGGTCAAATATATCACAATTAAAAAGTTAGAGACCAAAATAACAAAAGTCTCAAATTACATGGACCGTAAGTGTAATTCGCCTAAATATTTTCAAATGAACAAGATCTTCCGATCTTAAAAATTAAAAAAAAAAAAAAAGATTTTATAGTATATTGATTTCTAAAGTAATATTTTCAATTAACTTTTTCTAACCAAACACCGGAAAAAAAAAAAAGAAAAAAAAAAGGATAAATTACTAATAGGTTCTAATGGTTTGACTTAATTCCCATCAAGTCCTATTAAAAATAAGTTTTGATAAAATTGTTGCTAAAATTAATTTTTTATGACAATTTTTTACATACGTCGCTAAAAATTGACAATTTGTGACTTTTTTTTGTCATAATTTTTATAAATTATCGCTACAGCTTATAATTAGTGACGTTTTTTCTGATAAATTTTTTCCATATGATTTATTAGACAATAAATCAATTTATTAGGATCTACATGTAAGTTCTCAAAAAAAATATATATATAAAAAATTATTTTTGGGTAGCAAATCAACAGATGCCTAGTCAAAATCATTTTTTTTTTTTTTTGAGTCTTTTTATTTATTTGGTTGGTAGAATAAACTCCATTAAACTAGTGACGGTAGATTGATCACCAGCCATCTTTTTATTTTCAAGTATGCAATCATCTTGCAAAATAATTATTCATTTATTAAACTGTAACAAAAATATATTTATTAGCTATCGATTATTTTCTTTGTGTACTTGATTCAGCTAATTGTGATGGTTAATTATTTGCTAGGCTGTCTAATTTATCCATAGTTTATTTTATTTTTTAGATTTTGAGGTGTAGAGTTGCGCATATTTTTACTTATGGAAGTGTCGAGATTAGGACTATGATTTTAAGTTACTTGGAATTTACCGGATTGTTAGTCTTGGAATACATTGTCTCAGGATACATTGTCTCCGGACTATTTGGTTGGATTGAATTTGTATCCCATGTTTGTTTAATCATGAGATTAGATATTAGGAAATGACTATTTAGTTGGATAGGATATGAATCTAAGGGGTTCAACTTGGGCGGGCTCAACCCGAGCAACCCGAACCTAGCTGGAATTTTTTTAGGGCTTGGACAAAATATTTTTAAATTTGGTACGGACTTGAGCAAAAATTCAGAAGCCTGAATTAAATTTGGGCGGACTTGGGCAAAGTCGTCGAACAACCCGAGCAACTCGAAGCCCGAATTATACATATATAGATATATAAAAATATTAAATATATATATAAATTATTAGCTATTACATAATATTAAAGTAATTTAAATTATTAAATCATATTGAATATATATTATATATACAAATAACATAAAATCTTACTTTTTTTTTTATTTTCACTCATAAATTGTAAAGGCTACTATAGTGACATCTCTCTTACATTATATAAATTATTTGTTTTGATAGTATTAAATTTTAACAATTTAATAATATAGGTGCAAAAAAAAAAAAATCATTTACAATTCGAGTAATTTGGGCAACTCGGACAATTCGGGTTTAACTCGGGTCAGACTTGGGCAGGTAATCTCGGATTACAATTCAGGCCTAGGCAAGTCTCAACATAATTTGGGCTGGGCTTGGACTGTTAAACTTATTTATTTTAATGATTTATTTAATTATGTTTTAATTTATTTGAAAGAGAAAAATAGAATCCAAAATTTATTTTGATAATTTATTTAATTATATTTTAATCAAAATTTATTTTGGTGATTTATTTGAAAGAGAAAAATAGAATCAAAATTTATTTTGATGATTTATTTGAAAGAGAAAAATAGAATTAAAATTTATTTTGTCCCATTATTTCTCACCTAAACCTTTATCCTAAATGTTGTTAGAATGTATTTAATATTTGATTAAATTAGGAGTTCAAACAGCCCAAAACAAATGTTCAAACAACTTAGCACAGCAGCAGGCCAAAAGGTTAAAAAGGTTTAAGTGGAAGATATTCAAATTAGTAATGATGGAAGTACAACGGCTATAAACGGCTATAAAGGTTCAAAAGGCCAAAAGGTACAAGTGGAAGATATTCAAATTTGTAATGATGGAGTGGAAGATATTCAAATTGGTAATGATGAAAGTACAACGGCTATAAACGGCTACAAATTCAAATGACTACAACAGTTATAAACGACTATAAATTCAAATGAATACAACGGCTATAAACGGTTATAATTTTCATTATATATACCAAAGCCTCTAATGTAAACAAGTTACAAAAAACCTGAAAATATTCTTTGATCTATAATTACTCACATCTATTCTCAGAAATTATATACTGAGCCTTATAGCTTTAAGCCCATCTTTCCTGCGTGAGATTTATAGAAAAATCAAAGTTTCAGTTTATATATCTATCTTTGAGAGATATTTATTGTAAGCTTTCTTTGAAAGCAAAAATACCATTTCATCTTGTAAAAGTGTTGCAAACACTATGCTCTTGAAATCTTGAGAGTGATTGTAAATCACCTAAGATTTGCAAGGTTTGGGTTTGTGAAGTCTGTGTAAAATCCGTGGAGGATTGCTCCATTTGTAAAGAGGTTGCTAGCACCCCTGTGAAGTTAGAAGATAGTGAAAAATCTCAAGTGAAGCTTGAGGAGTGGACGTAGGCCGAGTTGAAGCCGAACCACTATAAATTTGTTTGCCTCTCTCTCCCTTATCTCTTTATTTTATTTTAAATTGCCATAACTATATTTCACTTTTTTACTGTACTAAAATCATTAACTGACATAGTTGTTAAGACACTTGTTTTAATTATTTTTATTTCATTAATTATATTTATCTATTGTGCTAGTCATAATTTTTATTAGGATATTATTAATTTTAATTGTAAAAACCTAATTCACTCCCCTTCTTAGGTTGTCTTTTGGGTAACATGGACAATCTCTTAACCCGACCGAACCCGCCTGAGTTGCACTCCTAATGAATCCTATGTTTGTTTGGGATATTATGGAGAAGGATAAATGTTCAAATGACTATTTTACCCTTTTCAATTATTTACTAAGTAATAGCAATATTAAACATATCTTTAATATTTTAATTATTTTCAACTAGATTAAATAAAAATTTATTTTATTTTATTTATAAATTAAATATCAATAAAAATATATGTAATTTTTTTAATTAAAATTTTAAATAAATTTATTTTAAAAAATAATAATAATAATTAAATAATAAAATTAAATAAAATATGAACAAAATTTTAAAATAAAGGAAAAATTATTTATAAGTCCTATTAGGGAGACTTATGCTATATATGGTTCTACTAAAAAACTTATGTTCCCATAAGTCCTGTGGGAAGTTTGTTGACACATTTACCTTCAATATTAGTTGTTAATATTATAAATAATAGTAAAACCAATATATAGGAAATTGAATGTTATCATAGATCATATCTATATAAACGTAACGTAACGTGACACCTACATAAACGTAACGTGACACCAATGATCTATAGTAACATACAACTTCCTATATAGGAAATTGCATGTTACCATAGATCATATCTACATAAACGTAACGTAGCGTGACACCTATATAAACGTAACGTGACACCTATGATCTACAGTAATATTCAGGAAATTGAATATTACCATAGATCATATCTACATAAACGTAATGTAACGTGACACCTACATAAACGTAACATGACACTAATGATCTTTGACAATATTCAATTTCCTATATATAGGAAATTGAATGTTACCATAGATCATATTTATATGAAACGTAACGTGACACCAATATAAACCAGTAACATTTTCACATTCAATTTTAAAAAATAAAAACTCATTAAGTTTACGAAACGTAACGTGTCACGTTACGTTACGTTTATGTAGGTGTCACGTTACGTTACGTTTATATAAGTGTCACGTCACGTTACGTTTATGTAGGATCTTGTGGAATACATTCCTATCTAAATAGGACTTGAGACTCTATAAGAAATTACACAGAATTTAGCCTACTATAAGTGTTTGAAAAAGGACTTATAAATAAGTCTCCTTAAAATAAATCATCAATAAAATATCTATAAAAAATTATTTTAAAAAATTAAATAAATAAAACATCAATAAAAATTAAATAAAATAATTTTATTTTAAATTGAGACATTTAAATTTTATTGAATTTTATTAAATATAATACATAATTAAATAGTAAATGGTCAAAATGGTCATTTCATCACATAATCCCATATCTTCCCTTATCCCTCAATTTGTGTCCCAACCCCCCCCCCCCCCCTCCCGGGACACAATAGTCCAATGGATTTGGGACTAATAGTCCGGTGTAAAAAATTTGAATCAAACAACGGACAAATAGTCCAATCCCATCCCTCAATCCCTCAAAACAAACACCACCTTAGTAGATAATTTCATATGATAAGGATTGTTTATTATTTATAAATTTTGGTATTATGATAGTTAACGATTTAATTTAAGTATTTTATATTGTTAGTTTATTTGATTAAATTCTTAGCCTTATATATTTACTTAGGCCTTGTTTGGCAAGTTAACATTTTAGTTAAAAAGTCAAAAAGTTAAAAAAAAAAGCCAAAAAGCCTATAACCTATACAAAAAAGTCAAAGATTCTATTTTCTTTCTACTTTTTGCATATCTTTTCGTAAAAAGCCAAAAAGTCATCCCAAACATACTAATTTTTTTTATCTCATATTTTAACCAAAAAACTAAAAAATTACTAAAATAATCTATTCCCAAATGAAACCTTAAATAAATGTATGACATTGTCACAGGACTTAGATAAATGTATGGCATTGTCACAGGACTTAGATAAAAATATATAACACAATGGGCCCTCTTGGGGGAGGAAAATTTTAAGCGTGTCTAACTTACCTAATGACCGAGATACCAGTGATCATATTTGACGCTTCATCATGGAAAATGCCCACCATCAAGTCCACTTGTAATAACGCCACTTGGTTCAATTTTGTAAGGGATGAAGCAAACTGCTGTTATTGATATACCAACCTTTCAATCAATTTCATGCGCACAAATCAGCCTTTTTTCCCTCACGAAACCGGCAGACTATTATTTAAAGTGGAATTTTTTTTAAGACTTTTAATATTAAGATTTTATAAAATAAAAAATATATAATATTTTCATAATAGTTAAGATTCTTAATATTTTCATAATAGTTAAGATTCCTTAATATTTTCACAGAGAAAATTTGATTCAAAAAAATTTTGAGCCAACTCAAATAAATACATCAATCACATTTGAAAAAAATACACCAAGAGCCTTTTTATTTGTTCTGCATTAGTCACGTTTGGAAAATATAACATATTCAAAAAAAAAAAAAAAAATGAGCCCAACAATCAATAAGGTCAAAAACGTTTTAATATGACACATTAATATATTAAATAGGATTTCATAGAAAATGTGTTCAAATGAACAAGATCTTCCAAGTTAAAAAAAAAAAACATGCCAAACCAAATCTTAATCTCCGTAATTTCAATTTAAATAATTTAATCTCTACATTTTTAATTTCATTGCAATGTACTCTCTTCATCATTTACTGCTATAATTTGAAATGGAAAAGACAATAACAGGCACATCAGAAGCTTTCTCTTTGTTTAGTTTTCTCATCATTTTCACCAAATGTGAGAACCCATTACAGTAAGATGCACATTCTAGCAAAAAACTCACTATTTCCCTCGAGATAGAGCTGTTCAACCCAAAATGTTGCTTTCCACGATGTCCAAGAAAATTGTAGATTGCAAATATTGCACCATGTTCGACAGAAATTGTTTTCAAAATTGAGAAAACTAGTAACGTTGAGATCAATAAGGATTGTCGTTTTCTTTATAAGTAGCCGTGTTATGCTTTAGTTTGACTATTTACATTTGTCATTTTTTTTTTCGATCATCAAAGAGAACTTTTATTGATGAATATCAAAGAGGTGTTACATGACTAAGGTAATTGATTACAAAGTAAAACGAAAAGAAGAGGGCGCAAAAAGTGTCAAAATTAAATAAATTCATCACAATTAAGGGTGTGTGTGGTGTAGTTCGATGCAATTTGAGAGTAAAATTATAAATCAAACGGCAAACTCAAACTGCGAATGGTGAATTGACAAATAACCAAAATGCGGTTTGCACGGTTTCAATTTGTTAGTTGATTGAAGAATAATATTAAACAATTATAAAGTATTTTCATAACATATAATACTAATTTGCGTAATATTTTTCATATATAATACTAACTAATTTTACATAATATTTTATATATATATAACACTAATTTGTAATAAATTTCATATCTTAAATTTCTTTCACACTGTTTTTACTTTGATATTTCATTAGAGATAAAAAAAAAATATGTATTAATTATAATGGGGTGGGGCAGTTTTAAATGCGGATTATAAATTTCAAACTGCGAATCAAACTAACCCCCGTTAACGGGCAAATTGGTGCGAATCGGCCGATTTAAGCGAATTCGACAATATTTTACACAGCCCTAATCCCAATCATGTTGGCAAAAGAAAAAAGAAAACCTAATCATCTGCAAGCACTATCCAAAAATCAACTGGTTGAAGAGAATCCAACCAAAGCCACCAAGAACCACCAAAACAGAACAATAAGCACATCAAAAAAAGGAACACAGAGCAACAGCAGCAGAGGGACCAAGAGAGACTTGACACCTCCCAGAAAACAAGTCCTAACAAACCATGAAAAACATAGCCCAAACACTCCCTTACTCACACCAGACCTTGATATTCATCCAAAGCAACAAACCATAAAGACAACACACTCCATACAGCAGCCATCAAAACATTATCCACCCAAAAAAAAAGCCATCAAAACACAACCAACTCACAAAATCATCAAGCTCCTGCAGCAGAAAATCGAATTTGCTGCAAGTTTGAGACAAAATCATGCACCGAATATATGATCCCAGATGCAAGAGATTTGATAGCAATTCTGACTTTAACCAGCTCACTAAAACCCTGTTTAGATTGTGAGGGGAGGTGAGAAAAGAAAAGAAAATGATATAATTTCTTACTATCATGTTTGGATAAATAAAAGAGAAGAGAATGTGAAAGAGAAGAGAATGTGGTTTCTCGTTTATCTTATTTGGATAGAGTAAATAAAAGAAAAGAAAGGAAAGGGTTGTATTTAATTTTACTAAAATAACCTTCCATATTAATAAGTTATGTTTTTTCATAAAGGTAATTTAGTATTTTAAAAAATTTCATTAAATCCAATTCTTTTCTTAAAGGGCCAGGCTTCTCCAGTTCGTGATCGGACTGGAGCGTGCTGTTGGGCCCATGGACGCCCACCACGAGTTCTGTTTCGATGATCTGAACCGTTCAATGTGTAGAACTCGTTGAGTGTGTTATCTCTGTAAAAAATCACGTTGATCGATTGGATATCGATAGCTATTTGATCTGATTAAATTTTTGTCAACGGTAAATATAATTTTCAAAATAAATTGTCTACAAAATAATAATCTTGAGTCTTTATTAATTCATTATCAAAACATTACAATTACAAGAACACTTCACATTTACATAAACATATCAAGAACACTTAGGTTATGTTTGGTTTATATATTTAGATAGGGATTTAGAAAGGAAAAGTGAAAAAGTAAATGAAATATGAATAAAATATAATTATATTTCACACATATTTTCTCTTTCTCTTTCTAAATCACTTTTCAAATTCATGAACCAAATAAAATCATAGTAACCAAAACAACTCTGTTTCTAACTAACTCATGTAAGAGTGGAACCAGTACATCATCCTGCAAAAAACAAAAAACAAAAAATTCATACATATATAGATATATATATATTTTTTTGGATCCGAAATACATGATAATATAGGTATGATTTGATACAGTACAAAGATAATTAGTATTCCTGACGTAGCAGAATAAATCACATGGGGCTAGATATCGTTCTAGCAGACAAACAAAATCCTTGAATCCACAAGGAAGAGAAAGAAATTTCAAAAACTGAATTATATTGGATAAAAAAAATATCATTTGCCCTAAGACATACATGCGCATTTACAATAAACTGAACCTTAATTACATGGATCTGGGGGTACTGTTGCGCCCAACTCACAGCAGTAACTGCTGTGAGTTGAAACGGCGTCGTTTCAACATTAAATAATAAAAAAAAAAAATTTTTTTTTTAGCTGCTCAGAGGGTTTGAACCCAGGCAAGTTGGGGTGCAAAACACGCCTCAACCACTGTGCTACTCAAACATCCTATAAGTATTATAGACATATATTATATTTATTACAATTTTTATTCCAACATAAAAAAAAATTTACAACCTGTTATAAGTAAAATACAAAAAAACGATAAAAAAATCATTTCCATCTTCAAAAAAAAAAAAAATTCCAATCTACACAATAACAGTGGTGGCTTCTCCTTAAACAAGGGATTGGGCAGGCATCTTGTTATAATGCTTTTTGCACTCATCTCTTTTTTTTTTCTTGATGTAATTATTTATGTGTTCATCAATAAATATTTTATTTTGCCGGTAAAAAAAAAAATACAAGTTTCTCTTTTACTGATCAAAAACAAAAATCTTCATTCATTAAAATTTAAATGGTCTATTCTCTTAATCATCAAACACAAATTGTAATCATCTTCCTTTTCTGTTTTTCGAACTAAAACCCTTAGTTTTGTGACAACTTTGTCAGGGCAACCATGTCATCGGTTCAAGGTAGTTGCCTGAACTTGACAGTGAAACGGGGAACTGGGAAAGATGACTTGGAGTCGCACAAAAGAAAAAAAAAGGCGTCAGAGGTCAATATTGTTCAATTGGCGACCAGGCCAGATGACAGTGAACAAACCAAGAAAGCGCTCACAAACAAATTTCTAGGCCTGTGCCTAGCAAACTACGGTGGTGGTTCTTCTTTATCCTACCTTATTTTATTAATGAAGGCAGACGGTTTATTTGATAAACAGCCACGATTCAAAACAAGACGAGTTGAATTTCCTGTCGACAGCAAAGCTGGTAACTGGTTTGGGATGGGATGTGCCATATCTGGTACAGACTTGTATCTTGTTGGTGGCCAAAAGATAGAGAACACATCTTCAGATTCTTCTTCTGACTCTGACAGCTGCGGCTACAGCTCAGAGGTCTTCAGGGTCAGGCCCGACTGCCGACAAAAAACCGATATACCAAAATCTCTTTAACTCGATATGATATGTGAGAAAGCCAGTCCAATGCTTTCAGAGATCGCTTCTCCCCTGATCATACCGGTTGGCAAAAAGCTATACATGTTGGCTGGACCGCCGCTGTCTATGCTGCCAGATTATCCTTTCCAGGTTTACGACCCGGAAAAAGAACCAACAACAACAAAGCCATGGAAAGAACTTGAAAGCCCTCCGTTTCTCGATCTTGACTCCAAGTACTTCGAAGACCCTCAAATCAGATCCTATGTTGTATTTGAGAACAAGATTCACGTCTCGACTTCTAGCTTTTCTTTTACTTTTGACACGACGGCTGAGAAATGGCTTCCCTGCACCTTGTTTGATGATCCTAGTGAAAAAGTCAAACGATGGATTGAAATTCAAAATCCTACTGAATATGGGTGGATGATATATCCTCCCAACAGCAACAAAGAGCCCTGTGGCCGGCCATTCGAGTTTGATGGCGGAGCTGTTAACTTTGAATTGAAACCACATCGTATAATTATTTGCTTGGCCTTGTTTCCATTGAGAGAGGTTGTTGCTTATAAATTCGTTGATGGAAAGGCTCCGGATAAACAAGTGCTGCGGCGACAGGAAGACTTGGACATCCCACCGGATGCAACAGCCTACTTGGCAGATTTCCAGAATGGGTGCCTTTGCCTTTTGACTGTTTCCAACGACCACCAACTGAAACAAGATTGCCAAATTTCCATTACACCATTTGAAGTTTCTAAACTCGAGCCTGGTGAGAGGTCGAAACTTCAAATGGTGTAATGGAAATTTGGCAATCTTGTTTCAGTTGGTGGTCGTTGGAAACAGTCAAAAGGCAAAGGCACCCATTCTGGAAATCTGCCAAGTAGGCTGTTGCATCCAGTGGGATGTCCAAGTCTTCCTGTCGCCGCAGCACTTGTTTATCCGGAGCCTTTCCATCAACGAATTTATAAGCAACAACCTCTCTCAATGGAAACAAGGGCAAGCAAATAATTATACGATGTGGTTTCAATTCAAAGTTAACAGCTCCGCCATCAAACTCGAATGGCTGGCCACAGGGCTCTTTGTTGCTGTTGGGAGGATATATCATCCACCCATATTCAGTAGGATTTTGAATTTCAATCCATCGTTTGACTTTTTCACTAGGATCATCAAACAAGGTGCAGGGAAGCCATTTCTCAGCCGTCGTGTCAAAAGTAAAAGAAAAGCTAGAAGTCGAGACGTGAATCTTGTTCTCAAATACAACATAGGATCTGATTTGAGGGTCTTCGAAGTACTTGGAGTCAAGATCGAGAAACGGAGGGCTTTCAAGTTCTTTCCATGGCTTTGTTGTTGTTGGTTCTTTTTCTGGGTCGTAAACCTGGAAAGGATAATCTGGCAGCATAGACAGCGGCGGTCCAGCCAACATGTATAGCTTTTTGCCAACCGGTATGATCAGGGGAGAAGCGATCTCTGAAAGCATTGGACTGGCTTTCTCACATATCATATCGAGTTGAAGAGATTTTGGTATATCGGTTTTTTGTCGGCAGTCGAGCCTGACCCTGAAGACCTCTGAGCAGTAGCCGCAGTTGTCAGAGTCAGAAGAAGAATCTGAAGATGTGTTCTCTATCTTTTGGCCACCAACAAGATACAAGTCTGTACCAGATATGGCACATCCCATCCCAAACCAGTTACCAGCTTTGCTGTCGACAGGAAATTCAACTCGTCTTGTTTTGAATCGTGGCTGTTTATCAAATAAACCGTCTGCCTTCATTAATAAAATAAGGTAGGATAAAGAAGAACCACCACCGTAGTCTGCTAGGCACAAGCCTAGAAATTTGTTTGCGAGCGCTTTCTTGGTTTGTTCACTGTCATCTGGCCTGGTCGCCAATTGAACAATATTGACCTCTGACGCCTTTTTTTTTCTTTTGTGCGACTCCAAGTCATCTTTCCCAGTTCCCCGTTTCCCTGTCAAGTTCAGGCAACTACCTTGAACCGATGACATGGTTGCCCTGACAAAGTTGTCACAAAACTAAGGGTTTTAGTTCGAAAAACAGAAAAGGAAGATGATTACAATTTGTGTTTGATGATTAAGAGAATAGACCATTTAAATTTTAATGAATGAAGATTTTTGTTTTTGATCAGTAAAAGAGAAACTTGTATTTTTTTTTTTACCGGCAAAATAAAATATTTATTGATGAACACATAAATAATTACATCAAGAAAAAAAAAAAAGAGATGAGTGCAAAAAGCATTATAACAAGATGCCTGCCCAATCCCTTGTTAACACGCCATCAAGAGTTGGTAAGCAACCAACCAAAGTCAAGAAAAAAAACCCAGCAATAAACATAACAAACAACACCAAAATCAGCACCCAAAACAGCACTTAACAACACCAAAAATCAGCAGCAACAACACCAAAAAGCAGAAGCAACTAGCAGCACCACCACCAACAATCAACAAGTAGCAGCAGCAGCAGCAGCAACTAGCAGGGATAGCTCAGAGCCCAACCAGCAACAGGGCATCAAACAAAAGAGAAACTTGTATTGAAGAACAATGGAAATATACAACAACAATGCAAGCGAAAACAAAAGCGAAACTTGTATTGAAGATTTTTATTTTTGATCAGCAAAAGAGGAACTTGAATTGAAGAACAATGGAAATATACAACAAAGTTCAATGGAAAACTTGTTTTTGTCCAAGTAAAGAAGAACGCAGAAAAAAGAAAAAATAGAACTGCAGCACGGACAAGATGTTCGGACAAAAAAATATAAATTATTGTTCTTAGGTTAAGAATGTTCAGACAAAAAAAATAAAATAAAAATAGAATGTTTGTTTGGACAGATTGGATAATGAGATTGTAATCCATCAGACTGTTAATCTTGAGATACATTGTCCCTGAACTATTTGGTTGGACTAGATTTGTATCCCATGTTTGTTTAGTCACTAGATTTGTATCCCATGTTTGTTTAGTCATGAGATTAGATGTCTGGATTAGACTATTCTATTGAATCACATGTTTGTTTGGGATATTATGGAGAAGAATGAATGCTCAAAAGATTATTTTGCCCTTTTGAATAATTTATTAAATAATAGGAATATTAAATCTGAATTATAAATTTTATTTAATTTTTTTATCTTCAATCTGAGTATATAGATTGATCTTCAATCTGAGTACATACAACGGCCTATTTTGGAAAGGTTGTAAAAATCAGATTTTTTTGATTTTGTAGATAATATTTTTTTAAGTTGTCATTTCATGGTGTAGAAGTGTACAATTACCAAAATGCCCTCCCCTAATGTAATATAGTGCCATGCATGAGAAAGGCACCAACATATACGTGAAAGGCAATGTTTCATGCATCTCTTCCCGAAACACTTTCAGTTTCGGTAATCTGGAATTCCGACCTTCATTTTTAGCTAATTATTACTTTTAAAATTGCAAAGTTTCTTTTAATTTCAATTTTTTTTTTCTTTTCATTTTGGCATTCGAATGTTCTCAATAAATAATTTCACGGTTAACAAAATTTTAATACACTAATGCCAATTTTTTTTTCTTCTTTAAACTGTACATGTTCATTTTTATAATTTTTTTTTTGAAACACATGTAATCTTTTTTTGTTTCCGATTTTTTGTTTTCATGCCCTCTCTCTCTCTCTCTCTCTCTCTCTCTCAACTTTTCAGAGTCAATACATGTATTACCATAAAAGAAATGCAAGCTAAGCAAAAGACTATACAAACAGAACTTGGACCTGCTAATTATTTTTCACTTTTCATGACATACAAATCCAACTTTATCCAACCGGGATGCATGCAAGAAGGGAGGTTTATAATTGATGAGAGTCGGAGCACACTTAATTGTTATACTGAATTTAAGTCTGACTCTAGATGGACATAAGCATTTCTTCAAGCCAAATCAATCCTTGCTTTCCTGTGTGTAAAGTTTTAGTCTTTTGTTTGCCATTTTCCATTGACAGCTTGTCCACCACAAACCCACTTCAGCAAGCAATTTTTATGAGTGGCAGGAATAAAATCAATGAAAGGCATCACAACAACAATATTTCAACCACCATTAGTAAAAATTAAATGCTAATAACTCTTACATCACCAGAGACTCTAAGCCGTCTCAACTCTGGTCATAATAACAATAAAAAAAAGAAAGAAAGAAAAAGAGTTGATCATGTCAAGGGACGAAGGGGTTGAAATTGAACAGAGTCATGTTCAGTAAATACGAAAATCCTCCCAAGAAGAAAATCAAATAAAATCAAATAAAATACCAACGAAGACGAAAAACGAGTTCTGTAAAGTGTTAGCTAATTGAAACCGACATATGGAAAACAGGGATGCAGCCGTGAGTGTTGGTGAAATCCCTAAACATGAAACACAAACAAGGTGGAGTAATCGAAGAGAAACATGCAAGATTCAAGAAAATCAAGTTCACAGCCCACAAACAAGCCATATTTGGGTGAAAATCCACAGGAAAACAAGAAATCTAGGTAAAAACTCAAAGGGATTTCAGATTCGCAGCTGGAGGTGGAGGTTTACCTGATTATGCGCAAACACCGACGATGAAGCCAACGTGGAAGAGTGCCGTTGGAGAGGGCCGACGGGTGAGACGTTAGTTTGGCGAGGCGAAGCAATCACAGGAAGGGGGCAGCAGAGCAACAACGAAGCGGCGTCCTCTGTGTGAAAAGCAATGTTTTTGGGCAGTATGGGGGTGTTTGGTGTAGCTGTTAAAACAGATTATAAATTATAGCTTAACAGATTATAGATTATGGATTTAATCAGAAGCTGTTAATCTGTTTGGTGTAACTGTTGGATTATAGATTTAAGTTGCTGAGTAGTGTTTGTTAAATAAGCTGTGAAGTAGCTTTTTGCTGTATAAATGTTTTTTTTACCCTTGTTAGTTGTAAATTGAATTTTTTTAGACTTTTTGCTATTAATTACATATTAAGAGATCATTCCAACACCAAATTAACATAACCTTATTATTTTTAAATAATAATACAATGAAATAAGTATTACACAAAAATAAATTTATTATATTTTAATAATTATTTCCTTGAGAAATTGACATTAAAATCTCATATCTTCTTGAATCCATCTCATAATCATCATTACGAACCAGATTTGGACGAGTTAAAACGGGTTAAATTGAACGGATTTATGATTTCTGACTGTGTTTTGCCATCTCTAAATGCATAGCATACCCAATGTGCAACAAAGTTAGATGATGTAACTAGCCATGAAAATGAAATAGAGAATACGCTGCAAGACTCCTGATATCCTTAATTCCATGTTATCACTATTGTCATAGTTATAACAGATTCAAGTACTTAGGCTCATCTAAGACAACTCACAAAATATGTTTAACATGACAACAGATTAATTAATAGCAATTTCATCAAATCAAAATAGACAACCGTGTTTTATGTATTTAGCTTGTAAATGTGTATGAACAGAGGAGACATTTGAAATCACATGCAAGACGCCTAGCTTGGTAAGCAATGCATCTCTACTTCACATTTTAGGATCTATTCAAGCACAGGTATCCCTAATTCAAACAAAGGTTTATGTATGTATTATGATTTCAGATTTTTTTACTTAAGCACAGATTTTTTCCTGCATCACTAGCAGAAAAAATAAAATAAATAACTTCAACAAACTTTTAACATCAAAGAATGAATAAATTTTCCCAAATTTTTATTATTATGATTTGTTTAATAGAAATATCACAGTAAAATTTACACAAACAGAGCATTAATAAACCAACTCCTTCACAAATTTTTAACATCAAAATAAATTTCCCCAAAATTTTCCTAAACCCTAACTACTCTTATTTTCCCCAATTTGAACAAATTTGAAATACATATATATATATATATATATATATTTGAAATACATGCTGAACAAATTTAAAATAAAAAATAACTAAAACAATACACACACACAACACACACACACATATATATATATATATATATATATATAAACATGCAATCCGAGCAAGAAAAAAAAAATCAAAGATGAAGGAAACGAACCAGAGTCGGAAACGAATCAGAGCCGCACGTAGCCGGAAGCAAACCAACACCGGAAACAAACCAGAGCTTCACGTCTCCGGAACTGAACCAGTGTCGCAACTTGCTGCTGCGTTGCTGTGTTGCTGCTGATCTCTTGCCAAAGACAAGATTAGGGCAACAAAAAGAACATATATAGGTGGTATAAGGGTAAATCTTTCAAAACACTTGGGACATTTAAGTCAAATTGCCCTCCGCGTTTTACCCGTGAGAATCTGAAGCTGATTGAACCAGCTTTTGAATTTCAGCTTTTTTTTCCCTTGCCGAGAATCTGTAGAAGTTGAAGCTGAAGCAGATGCCTTGCTACCAAACAGCTTGAATTAACTTTTTTTTTTAAGCTAAAAGCCAAAAATTGGGTAGAAAAAGTTGCACCAAACACCCTCTCAATCACAGACATTTTAATAGTCAACCACAGGGCGAAATTCGCCGTCCTAAGAGGAGCCCGTGGTGGATCGCCTGACAAAATTGGACAAAAGAGGAGACGAGAGTATTTTAACAAAGTGCGGAAGGTATTTAAGGACGTACTTGGCGTTGCTGAAAGTGGACAAATGAACATGCCACGTGAAGAGCTGAATCATTTTCATAAAAGGAAAATGTCTCGTAGCTCAAATTTTGTGGCTCAAAAGTGGCTCAAATGGCCAAAACGACGTCGTTTTGGCCATTTTTATGTTGTTCTGTACTCAAAACGACGTCGTTTTGGCCATTTGAGCCACTTTTGAGCCACAAATTTGAGCTACGTAGCATTGCCGTTCATAAAAATGCTGCCAAAAAAATCGACAATTGGTAAGATTTTACATATATATATATTTATCTCTAATATGTTTTTAAGGTTGTAGGTCAACATTCAATTTATGAATAAATAAGACGGAAAAAAAATAGGATTGAGTTTTTCTATATTCATATCGCAATATGAGATGGATTCTATTTTGATAATTTGAATTGTTTATATTGTAAGACTCTTAATATCTATCATTTATAAATAAATAAAATAAAAAAGGAGGAGGATCCCCTCTAATTCAAATCTGGATTGGAGAGCATTGTTTGGGTTTGTGGGATCCATTACGGGTTCCATTTTAATTATTCGAACCGTTAACTTTGTCGGGTACTTTGTGTAGTTCATCTACAAAAGAAATTAGATCGATCTGATAATTGTAACTTACTCAATTTATCGCGTTTTTATCTAAAAAATGTATGATTTATTTTTAAAAACACAAATTTTTTTTTATTAAAAGTGTGATAAATTCAATAAGTTACAGTTATCGAATCAACTTAATTTTTGATGTGAATGAAAAACACAAAATACTTTGACAAAATGAATGTTCGAATCATCGAAATAGGGCCTATGGTGAGCCCCCATAGACCCAAACAACGTCCTCCACTCCAAAATTTAGACTAGAGAGCATCATCCTCCTTAAAAAAATTAGATTAATCCGATAATAGTAATATTTTTATTTTATCATGTTTGTTTGAATGGTTTATTTTCAAAAAAAAAATTGTGGTCCATTCGGAGATAAATGTGATAAAATGAAAAGATTACGAATCTACGATTATCATATCAAAGTAATTTTTTTCATTAATAATATACATTGGGATCCTATAAAATAAACAATTCAGATTATCAAATGAGAATTATGACGGGCTCCACAAGCCCATCAAGTTCTCTCATTCTGTGATGTTAACATGAAAAAAAGCTCAATCCAATATTTTTTTCATTTAAATTATTTATTTATTTATTTATTTTTTTTTCGTTCATAAATTCTTTTACAAATTCAAAATTCAAACATAAATATTAGAAAATTAATAAATAAATAAAAAATAAAATAAAATAATGAGAAATTATACCGATAGTCCTTATATTTTACCCCTTATATCGTTTTGGTCATTACACTTTCAATTAGCTTAATTTTGATCCTTAATTTTAAATTTTGTTTTAATTTAGTCCAATTCACAATGCCATTACAGTTTTTTTACAAAAAAAGATCAGTGAGTCGGTTGAAGTAAACTCACTGAATTGATCAAATTTACAATTTTATTCCTAAAAACATGACACATGTTGCTCATGTTCTCATTTGTTCATAAAATAATGCTAACAGTTGTAATAAATTAGATAAATTCAAGACAAAGTAAAAAATTCAAGGTCAAAATCAATCCAATTAAAATTATAAGGACCAAAATAACACAAGAGTTAAAGTATATATAATGACTATTGGTGTAATTTGCTCTAAAATAATTGCTAATGAGACATGTTTCACTCAATTGATTTACATTTATGCTCTGTTTATTTCGGCGGAAAACGTTTTCCAAAAAATATTTTTTGCATTTTCTGGTGTTTAGTACAACGGAAAACAAAAGTCAAAAGAAAACATTTTTCATGGTCAACAAAAATAAGTCTATTTGGGCAAAAAGTATTTTTCACTCTTAAAAGGCGAAAAGCATTTTCCGCACTAAAATTTTATTAATGTCGTTACATTGTCGCCACCACCACCTCCACCTCCACCTCCACCTCCACCATCGTGCCACCATCACTGTTGTTGCCGCCACACCACCGCCGCCGCCACTACCACTACCACTAGCACCACCTCCACCAGACCATTACCACCACATCTACCCGACCACTACCACCGATGTTGCTACCATTTTCGTCACCACTACACAACCACCGAACACCTCTACCATATTGCTGCCACTACTACCACCACTAGCAACTATTAGTGCATTAATTTCAAGAATGCAACCAAACATAAGAAAACGTTTTCTTATGAAAAATATTTTTTGAAAAAGGTTTTTTGTAGAAATATTTTCTATTGAAAAATGTTTTTCACCGAAATAAAAGAAGCCATAACTTTTTCTTCATTTCCTATATTTCTCCTACTTTTTATGGGTTTTTTTTTTTTTGGTTTAATAGGCGGAGTCTGAAGAAACTGTTCTTCCATCCCCTTCTAATGACTCCAATGCAAAGGTTTCATCTACCCGTCGCGATGCGTACCCTGGCACCGTACGACCTGCCAAAGGGCCAATGGCGTGAAAATTGCCCAGCAGGGGCTAAGTGGATAGAAAATGTTCGCGGAGACTACAAGGAGATTCTAAGTTATCGAAAAGATAATACTCAAGATAAAAAAGAATACATAGATGATGCTTGGGGTCAGTTTACGTTTGTCAGGAACACTATTGTCCATGTCAATGTAAGGATATGTAGCTCAAAAGGGTTAATTTTTGAAATTCAACTTCTTTATCAAACGTTGATTTCAAATCAGAAATGCTATCAACGTATGATTTAAATTCATTCTACATATAGATACCATAATACACACTTTCAATATCCACTGCACAATTTATTCTTGATTAAAGTCTGGGTCTCTAGACTTTTTGGTTTCAAATTAATTGTCCAAGGTTTAGACTGATAGGTGCCCTTCTTTGTTTGAAGGGAAATCATACAAACCTCCTTCCCCCCCCCCCCCCTTTTTTTTCTTTTTTCTTTTTTACCAATTTGTTTGTTTTAATTTTATCAATTTTATTTTGAAAATTTTCAAATTGTAATTGTCGAGTTAGTCCAATTGACAATTTTTCTTTAAAAATTTGGACTGAAATCAATGGATAACTCTTCTCAAAATAATTGAGGGGATGACACGATGTGAAAAATTAAAAGATAAAAGTAATTAAAATTATTAGAACTGTACGGGGAGCAAATATTCCGGCAAGCCCATACTCCTTTCTTCCAAACTCCTGTCTGTCCGATCAACCTGCGAGCACAACGGCGGTGAGCTACCCGGCGGTGTGTGGCCGGAAAACCCCTCCGACGATCAAGTTAGCACACACCTTGGGATGGATGGAGAGAAGGGAGAGTGTTTGAGTGTAAGTATAGCTCTTACCAAATGTTCCTCTGCCTCGTATGGGGGGCGCAGACATGCTTATATACCCTTTTGTGCCCCAAATCTACTCCCAGCGGTCTCTCGACACGTGGCTCTGCTATCCCGCCTGTCAGCACAAATCTTGCTGAGCATCACCTAATCCAACTGCCTGCCCACTCTACTGGGAGCTCGGCAACCGGACAACATCATCTCGGCATCATCAGCCGTGCCGTGCTTCATGTCTAAGCACTCCGTTGGATGAACTCGATGAGGACCGAGCTCGGCTGCATCCCGGCATGGCCGAGCTCAGAACAACTCACGCTGTCTGCCATCATTCTTTCTACCGAGCAGACCTGCAATCGGCCTTCCTACCGAGCAAATAGGTACCTCGGTCCAGCCTCACCTTTCCTGGCGACGGACATTTAACTTGACCGGCTTCGCCTCCACGATCCTACGAAGCTCGGTCCAACAACGCGCTGCCTTGACCGAGCAGCTTCTCTCAAGGCGGAGTCACACAACCTTGGACCAACAACTGCCCGACCCAAATCTATCCGGCACAACTCTGTCCGGCACAAATCTGTCCGGCCCAAATCCAGATAACCTCCCTCACAATTGCCCCTTAATTCCGTCCGCTGAAGCGTGACTGGGATTACATTACAAGGCCGGGCTAGGCTTTTTGCTCGGTGATCCACTTTCTTCGACAAGGAACTCCAAGGAAGGTGAGCAAGGTCCGCTCGGCGACTTCCCTCTTGGCGAGCAAGATCAGCTCGGCCAAGGAACTCCAAAGAAGGCGAGCAAGGTCTGCTCCACGACTTCCTTCCTGGCGGACAAGATCAGCTCGGCCAAGGAACTCCAAAGAAGGCCAGCAAGGTCCGCTCCGCGACTTCCTTCTTGGCGGACAAGATCAGCTCGGCCAAGGAACTCCAAAGAAGGCGAGCAAGGTCCGCTCCGCGACTTGCTTCTTGGCAGACAAGATCAGCTCGGCCAAGGAACACCAAGGTCGGGGAGCAAGGTCCGCTCCGCGACTTGCTTCTTAGCGAGCAACATCAGCTCGGCAGCTCGGCAAGGAACACCAAGGTCGGGGAGCAAGGTCCGCTCCGCGACTTGCTTCTTGGCGAGCAACATCAGCTCGGCAGCTCGGCAAGGAACACCAAGGTGTAGACACCCCATTTTTGACCGTCCTCAAGACTTGGACGCCACTGATTGAACACTCGGTGATTATCCATGATTGTGTTTGTTTTGAGTTCCCGGAGGTCCCGGCTGCGCGTCGCGTCTCAGGATCTCTCAACCGGCTTGCACTGTGCTTGGTTTTGTGCCAAGACTTGTGTGCTTTTGCAGTTGAGGGTAGGGGAAGGCTTTCCAGCCACCCCTAATCACCACCGGCTGCCTCACACCTCCACCGGCCCCCCTAGTGGCCACCGGCCCCCCTAGTGGCCACCGGCACTCATTTCTCAAAATCCTTGGCCGATCGGCACTTTATTATGCCGACCGGAAATCTGTTGAGCCGGTGACTTTTTTGGCTGGCCGGTGTGAACCTCTTGAACCCTCAGACTTGGTGCATGCCAGCTGTGACAGCTGGAATGCACCATCACCACTCCCCATACCCGGGGATGGCTCCTTTGGTCCCTTTGACCCCCTCTCTCCTCTTTGGACCTTGAACCCTTGGCCAAGCTTCTTGGAGAAGCTTGGACAGCTGTCTTAGCTTCTCCAAGAAGCCTTGGCTCACTTGAACCCTTTGAATCTCTTGGACCCCCCCTCTCTTGCTTAGCCACTAAGTCTTGGTTGCCTATATAAGCAACCTTTCATCTCCTTTGTTGAGGGTTAGCATTTTAGGTCAAAAAAACCAGAGCTTATACATATAATATCTGATATATATCCATATATATCTATACTTCTATATCTATCACCCTTGTGTGTGTGTTTTGAGCCTAAAAGGTGTGATTTTACCTTATTTTTGCACCATTACACACACCATCACACCTTAGCTCGAGATTAGGAGGCTTGGAGCATTGTTTGGAGAAGTTTTGGACTGGTTTTGAGCACTAGAGGGTGGCTGCACCACCTGTTCTTCATTGGATCTTCAAGGGTAAACTTTTTGCTTTAGATTCCCCATTTTTGCAACTAGTTTTTACCCCTTTTGTTTTGTGTTTTGAGATTTGTCTATAAGATAAAAAAAAAAGTCTTGTTTTTACTTGTTCTTGAACCTCCATTAAGGTCATTTGTCCATTTGAGTGAAGCCTCACTCTTTTAGGCTTTGTTTTGGTCCTTTTGTGCCTTTTCTTGGAGGCCTTGCTTGCTTGGTGTTCTTGGCCTTCTCACCACTGAAAACCAGTGGGTTTTCAGTGGTGAGGATGATATTTTCAAGCCTCATTTAGGGGAGGGACACCCCTCTCCCCTTGGCCCTTTGTTTGCCTTCATTTTTGGCTCATGAAGTAACATGTATGCATGCTTGTTTTAGCTTCATTTCAGAGCTTTCTTGGGTGTTTTAGGTCATGTTTAACCTCTGTCTAATGTGGGTTTAATGGCCCTTAGCATGCTTCTTACACTTGCTTTGTAATGCCTTGTTTGGCCTAGAATTGTGCCATATGTTTAGCCCCATATATCTCCATGTTTTGGCTTAGCATGTTGGAGCATTTAGCCTTGATTTGCCATGTCCTAGGGCTGTGAGCCACTGTTTTGATCATATTTGGCATGCTTAGTATGATTACTTTGCATGATGGTTTGTTGGCCTCGAGCATATAGTCCATGTGCATGCATTGGTTAGCTCATTTAGATGATTTGGGATCATTTGACATGCCATTTCAGACCTTAATCCATGCTCATATGCTCAGATTTATCACCTCTTTTCATGCTTTAAGGGTGTGCCTTTTAGGCCTTGAATTGTGCATAGTGTATGCCTTATGTTTTTGGGTTGTTTTGGGGCTGCCATGTGTGGGATTTGGGTGTACTTTGGCATGATAAATCTCTGTTTTTGGTTACCCAACATGTGCCATGAGTGGCCATGTTAATGGCATTTGGATGTTCACTTTGGTGCCTTAAGCTTAGGCCCATCAAACTGCATGCTTGCATGACTTTTTGTTCTTGTTTTGGAGCACCTTTTGCCACTGTTTTTGGGGAAGTTTGAGGCCTCCCCCATGGTGGTTAAGTCCACTACTTTAGGTTCATTACATGTTAGTTGCATACTTGGTCCATTAGGTGTCATAGCATATTGGTCCCATTGCTTGATTGGTTCATGTTTGTATGCCATTCATGCCTTGTATGCCTTAGCATTTTGCATGCCCATTGTGATAGTTGCATGATGCTTGGTGTGATTGCATCATATTTCTCATTGTTGCATCATTTGAGCCATATTGCATTCATGCATTCCATGGCTTGGCTTGGGGATTGTCAAGCCAAGCATAGGATTGAGAGGAGTTCACACTCCAAGTGGTGCAACTCATCTCAATCCTTGGTCACCAAGGCCTTTGACTAACACATGATAAGGTTTTGGTTCTCATGTTTGTGTTGCATGCATTGTTACATCAAAATAGCAATCTTGGTTCCTTAGGCCATCATGCATCAAATGCATAATTGATGGCCCTAGAACCAAGAGTCATACCCCCTTGAGTTTCCAAGCATGATAGGAGGCCATGACCATGCTTACATTTGCCCAAAAACCATGCCTTGCACTGCTGTTTTTGCTGCTGCTGTCAAACTGTCCTCTGCAGGAACTTTCTGCCGATCGGCACTTTATCTGTGCCGATAAGAATCACAAGCAGCCGGTGGTAAACTGGAGCATCCGGTGAGCTATTCCCCCAGCCGATGGTGTTCAGCAGTATGCAAGGGAGGTGTTCTGGAATTTGGGGAATTTTTGGAGAGACAGGACAGTGAAAACAGAAGCAGCAGTGGCACGGTGCAGGTTTTTCCGGGCGAGTCGCGTCGAGCATGCATCATTCGCGCATCCCAAGGCAGGGCTGAGGCCCCATTGCATCCATTTATTTATTTGCTTTGATAGATTAGAATTGTGTAATAATTAATTTATTCGTTTATTTATTCGGTCTGTATTATTATTTTGGTCCCTCCGGGCGAGGGCGAAAATGTAATAAGTGTGTGTGAGTGGATGTATGTCTTCCAATCCCCACTTCTTTCTATCCCTTTTATTTACCCGCTTACAATGGTAGATTAGGGCATTTTCAATTAGCATACCTTATGCTATGCATGCGTGCATTCATGCATTTGTTTACATGCGCCGGGCTCGGCACATCATGCAAACTGCATCGTACTTTCAATTCCAAATTGATTACGTGCTACGTGAAACATTTCACATGCCATGTTTAGGGTTAGCCGAGCCTACTCTAGATTGCATTTTTGCCTGTGTTGCATTAGCCGTTTAACATGAACTAGGTCATGCATGTTTTGCTAACTAGTTTCCTGTTTTGGCACGGAGTACGATGTAAGTTTTACGCTTTAGCATATCGCATGCGTGTGAATGTTTGCCATGACAGTATGCTTACCATGCGGCTAATTGCTTACGTGCTAAACTGCTTGAATGCCTGTGGATGGAGGTTGGATTGCGTGAGTTGGAAGAACTCGTTGAAATCCGCATTTTAGCCTACTTGCGAGTAGCAAAATCTAACACATTTTTCGAAACAAAACGGATATGCAATGTTTATTTCCAAATTAGGCAATCTAGTCTATACTTTTGTGTTGTGCGCATCACATAGTAAATTCTAGGCTAATAACCGGAATAAGAACGCATAAAGTTTTCAAAAACGGATATCATGGTTAGTAGAGGCCGGTCTTCGGACCGGGCGAAAGGGGGTGCTCATAGCTGACCTTCCCCGATCGTACCCAAGCTCCCGAGCCAAGTCACTTTGGTGATGACGGACACGTGGCCTTCGGCACCGAGTCAGGGTTTCCTAAATTCTTCCTTTTTTAAAAAAATATTTAGGTGGCGACTCTGTATCTGGCAAAGCAGTCCATGTTTGGCACTACTTTTCAAAAAATCTGTTTTTTCTTCAAAACGATTTGCCAGAGGTGGACTCTTTGGTTCAGATTTGGAACCGCAATCCAAACAAAAGCAGAAAGAGTCCGAACTATAGCGGAGGCCCCTCGCGGGAGCTGTTACAGTTTCTGGCGACTCTGCTGGGGATTTAGAGAGCTTGACTCGAACTCTTGATATCCGGTTTTGACTACACTTCTGTGTTTCTTTGCATTGCATGTGCATTGGTGCGCCTAGGAACACAGTGTTTGCCATCTGCCATTCCTGAACGGTTTGCCGGAGGCTTGTCTTGTCAAGGCATGTCCATAAGGCTGACCGGTTGTGGGCTCTGACAGCATGGGAACACAAACCCCGGTTTACCGGGGCACCCTTTTTGACCATTCGACCTAGTGCATATTCGGAATCCATAGTGACCATTCCAAACTAGGACAGGTTGCTCACCCGATGCTAAGTTGTTTGAAACCGCTGCGTGCATAGTGAAACCCTAGCTCCTGACAAAAATAGGACAGGGAAACCCTACCCCAACATAGGGGTATTTTGGCTCTCTCTTACTTGCTATGTGCTTTTAGAGTGTATCTCTACAGGAACGCATATACCAGTTTGCAAGTCTGAGTATCAGGCCTGCGGGCATCAGTATTTGGGGAATCAGTTTTACCTGAGGGTATCAGTTTACAGGCAGATATTTGGGGAACAGTTATCAGTATTGAGTACAGTCGTTCCGCTATCCGTTCCAGTGAAATTGGGCTGAGATGCTGTATGTTTTCTCTTTTGCTAGGTAGTCTGGGAACTATAGCTTCAGAAGGCTCCACTATCCCCCGGGTACATTGGATTTTGTGCTAATAGACTTTGTCAGGACAGAGACTCAGTTCAAGGGTAATCAGGGTCAGAGAAGGCTAGTCAAGCACAGACCACCAGTATAACAGCTACCAGATCAGTGATCTTTGAGCAGTCGGGTTGAGATTTCCGAGCCTACTGCGGACACATATATACCGGTTGTTCAATTCGATCAGGACAATATGTCGAGCCTGGAAGAGATGGTGCGCCAACTCCAGGATAGTATGAAAGCCATGCAGCAAGACGCTGTCCGTCAAGCAGAATTCGCCAAGCAACAGGGCGTGGTCATAGCCCAACAGGCAGAGACAATTGCCAGACTAGAGCAACAAACCGGAGCATCTGCTTCGCATCAAGCTCCTCCACCACCAGGGGTTCGGACACCCGGGGAGACGGCTAATGTTCAAGAGGATACAGGCCTTCCAACGGGGCCAGCTCCGCCCCCGATTCCACCACAACTATCCAAGACGCCTACGCCTGTCAATATACCGGACTCTCCCTTTAAGTTCGAGACTGACCCCACCGCATTAAAGTTGAGTAAGCTTGAAAAGCTGTTCAAGAGATCCCAGGGAGTCAAGACCATCCCTGACATTGAAGATGGATACACCGATACGGCTGTGACGCTGCCTGATAGATTCAAAATGCCGCACATTGATCGATTTGATGGGTCTGGGGACCCTATGGTGCACCTGAGACTGTTTTCAGACATTCTAAGGCCGATGGGCCTCACCAGAGTACAGAAGCTATCATTGTTTGGCCGGACCCTGTCAGGTATAGCAGCTATCTGGTACACAAAATTGGAGGATCCCGTCAAAAGGAATTGGGAGGAGATGGCCGAGGCCTTCATTGCTCAATACTCCTATAATACCCAGATCGAGGTCACGACTCGTGATCTCGAGACAACAAGGCAAGAACCCAAAGAAGGCTTCTCAGAATTTGTGACTAGATGGAGAGCCAAGGCCTCAATGATGGCCATTAGGCCGACGGATAAGGATCAGATACGGATGGTTGTGCGCAATCTCCAACCTAAGTTGATGCAAAGAATGATTGTGATCCCCTTTCCCACCTTTTCAGACCTACATGAGATGGGAATGCAGATTGAGGACGCTATGAAACAGGGCCTCTTTGACCCGGAGAAGGAGCAGCCCAGGAGGGCGTTTACCCGCGGTTCGAATGCGACCACTAGTGGTGATGCAGCTGCAAGATCTTCTGAAGTGGGCATGGTCACCAACACCACATCACAAAAAGCTACCCCATTCACCGGTGCGTCCGGAAGTAGCTCACAGAAAACCAAATATCCACCTCGAGTCAAGAGGGTTTTCACTCCACTTTATATGCCTTTGTCAAAGGCTCTAGAGGTCTTAGTCCGGAAAGGACATCTGAAACCATTGGAACAACAGCCTTTACCTGATCCTCTCCCTCCAAAGCATGACAGGACCAAGTACTGTGCCTACCATCAACAAACCGGTCATGAGACCGGTAGCTGCTTTCGTCTGCGCCATGATGTACAGGATTTGTTTGACAACGAGGTCATTGCCGCACCAGCTCAGCAGAGTCTATCACCACTGGGTCAGTGAACTTGGGGGATAGTATGAATGTGTGATCAGGGGATGAACCACCTGCGGGCAATACTCAGTTTACTCCAGATGTGGCGTTTGGCACGCACTGCTTTGAGCATTTGCGAATGTTAGTTTTGTACTTTCTGACTTGGGTATTGGGTCAGTCTTGTCGTTTTGTGTTGAGTCAGTCTTTTCATACTGAGTCAGTCGGGTCTGTCTTGTTGTATCGAGTCAGTCCTGTTCCGCTAAAGTCGGATGATTCCAGGGGCGTTACCTCGGACATCACCATTTTGTTGTGTTTGTCTTTTCATTTCCTTTTGAGTCTGTTTCTGCCGTGGAGCCAGTTACACCAGAAGATTTGAATGGAACAGCAGTGATTTTCACACTCTTGTGTTGGTATCTGCCGTGTGCTAGTTGTGCCAGAAGTTCTGAATGAGATGGCAGTATTTGACTGGGAACTCTGCCTTTTCTGTGCCTTGAAGTCATTGTAATGACCTAAACTTTTCAAAACCTTTTTGAACACTGCGGTGATAAAAACGAAGAGGAAGAAATTCCTCGGGTTTTGCAAAATTTGATCAAACTGAGAGAAAGAGAGGCGTGCTAAGCCCTTAATGAATGAGATCATGCTTGTTAATGTGAGTACTGGGAAGGATCCTGGCTTGATCCAGATTGGTCCTACACTGTCTTCAGCGCGAGCGATTTGTCGCTTTCTTAAAAACTTTCAAAAAATGTTTTGCGCGGTCCTGCGAAGACTTGTGTGGAATCGCTCTTGAGATTGCGCAGCCTCGGATCGCTCTCAGCCCCACAATTCAATCCATTTGTTTTCAAACCTTGGACTTGCATTCAGAATGTTCAAAGGTCGACTACGATGTGAGGCCTGTGTGGCCAGATTCAAAACAGCCCCCGAACAAGAGGCACCAAAGTCAGATCAAGAAGATCAGGTCAAAGGAAGCTTGTAAAGCTAGATCAGAAGCCCCCCCTCAAACTAGGGGCAAAAATGTCAGATATGCTCGAAGAGCCGAAGATGGATCCTTCAGTAAATCAATGCAACGGCTGTTCTCCTAGATACAGAGAGGCCTCAATTTCAAAAACCATTTGGCATGGACCAAGCTGCACTTCTACCCTTTGAGAGGCTCGCTGGGCCGAAAACCCGGAAGGGCGACCCAGGCAAAAGTTAGAGCAAAAGAAAAAATACAAAAAAGAAAACAAAAATGCAAAAGAAAAAAGGAAAAGAAAAGAAAAAAGAAGCTCGCAAGGTCGAAAACCCGCATCGGGCGCCTTGGCAAAAGTTAGAGCCTAAAAGGAAAAGAAAAAAAAGAAAAAATGAAAAAGAATGAAAAGAAAAGAATAACGAAGCTCGCAAGGTCGAATACCTGCAACAGGCGCCTTGGCAAAAGTAAGAGCATAAAAAGGAGAGGTTAAATACCCGAGTGTACCTTAACCCCGAACTACGTAAGGCTTGATTCCCATGTTTGGGATACGTAGGCAACTTCGTTCTGAAGTTCAGCCATAAACACTTCCGATTTAACTATGTCCATGTAATGGTTTTGACCATATTTGCCTTCTCTGTATCCGAGAGTTCGGTTGTAACCATCGCTTCGAAGACTGTTTACAAAATGCTGCGGCATCGTCCAAACAAGGGGCAACTTTCCGTTGCCATTCAACGCACTGTGGTGCCGTTCAAACAAGGGGCAACGTTCCGTTGCCGTAAGTTACCACGAGTCACTGTTCAAACCAGGGGCAACTTTCCGTTGCCATGCAGTGCCGTTCAAACAAGGGGCAATTTTCCATTGCCTCCGATCCGAGGTTGTGCATCTCGAGAGTAAGTTCCGTGCTCGTCGAGCATTAACCGTTTGCAAAAGTAGTTTTTGAAAATTTTTACTGAGGTTGACTATTTTCTCGAAAACTATTTCATTTTCCAAAAACTGGACCATTTCTTGGACCCAAAAAAGGAAAATTTCCAATGCTCATAGCCTGACTTGCATGATTTCAAATCAAAAATTGAACAAGCATGTTAATCTAACTCTCATGTTGGTCAAAATTGCTTTAGTAGAAAACCAAAACAAAAAAAATGGTCAAAATGATGAACTAGGGGCACAGTTGAGTCAGGCTTCCTGTCTTTCCCCATTGTCAACATGCTTGCCAAGAAGGGCACTTCACCTGCCAAGAAGGGCACAACTGAAGTTAACAAAAAGGGCTGAAAGCTCTCTCATCCTCCAAGCAACGAGGTATCAAGTCAAGTGCGAAGCACGGATAGGAATGGATCAAGATGTTCCACTTTCTCATCTGGACAGATCTAACCGCGTCCAAACTCCCCAGCAGGGCATCATCAACCGATGTTAGCTGCAGATTTGCTACACACCCAGTTGTAGCACAAACCCTCTGTGGGAGAAACTCACTGCTGTGAATAAAAAGAAGAAGAATCTAGCTGAATGCTAGGGGCAAGAGTCCACAACTTCCTATTCATCCATCAACCACCCAGGGGAGGGATATAAAAATGAGAGATTAAAGAATAGAGAGATGTGCGATGAGAGAAAAAGTGAGAAAAGGGCTTTTTCAGAAAAACAGAGCTTGAGGGCCGAGTGATGTGAGAATCACAAATGAGAAAAGGGTGGGAAATAATACCCGGTGAAACAGGCTCCCTGTGCACGTCTGTGTGTCGTGTCTTTTGTTTTGTTTGTCTCGATTCTTGCTTTGAGTCGTTCCGAGCGTGTCTCGATGTGTTTAGGTTTGTTTACCTTTTGCTTTTCGTTGATTGAGTCTTTTTCGCTGTGTTCAGTCGTAGACTCAATACCCAGTTGAGAACTCATTTTCAATTTCAATTTCAAAATAAAATCGTTTTGTGCTCAGAGTGCTGTGCCATCCTTCACGTTTGTGCAAAACAAGATTCGTTCTTTCATAAAACTGCAGGGTTCACCCCCGATAAGTGTGAACGGTAAAACCAGGACCTATCTGAAGCTATGATGGTTCCAGACTGCAAAGCAAAAGCAAAAGAGGAAAACGTTGGGCATCTGAGGTTGTTCCAATTTCGGTAAGTTCCAAGACTACATTCCGTGTGTACCTCTTCAGGTCTTGTCAATGCTCCGAAGTATGAGTATACCTCCACCTCCTTTATTGTATCAATCACATTTCATTCATTTTGTGTATCAATCACACTTCATTCACTTAGTGTATCAATTACACTCTAATTTCAATTACACTCTAATTTGCCTTAGTGTATCAATCACACTTCATTCACTTTGTGTATCTACCACACACATTTGTTTGCTCCACTCAGTGTATCCAACACACTTCATTTGCCTTAGTGTATCAATCACACTTTACTCGCTTTGAGTATCTATCACCCACATCCTCATTTAGTGTATCGATCACACTCTCTTCACTTAGTGTATCAATCGCACTTCTTTCATTTTGTGTATCTATCACACACATTCTCATTTTGTGTATCTATCACGCACATATTTACTTTTGTGTATCTATTACACTCTAATCTACTTAGTGTATCAATCACACTTCATTCACTTAGTGTATCAATTACACTCTCATTCATTTAGTGTATCAATCACACTTTATTCGCTTAGTATATCAATCATGTTTCATTCATTTTGTGTATCTATCACACACATTCTCGCTTTTGTGTATCTATCACACACATGCTCATTTTGTGTATCGATCACACTTCTCTCATTTTGTGTATCTATCACGCACATATTCACTTCTGTGTATCTATTACACTCTCACTCAGTGTATCAATCACACTTCTTTCATTTTGTGTATCTACCACACGCATTCTCGTTTTCTATATCATTCATATTTAGTATATCAATCATACTTGTTCACATAGTGCATCTATCACACTTTGTGTTCACCTTTTAGTATATCAATCATACTCTGTTCACATAGTGCATCTATCACACTTTGTGTTCACCTTTTAGTATATCCATCATACTCTGTTCACTAAGTGCATCTATCACACTTCGTGTTCATATTTAGTATATCAATCATACTTGTTCACATAGTGCATCTATCACACTTTGTGTTCACCTTTTAGTATATCAATCATACTCTGTTCACATAGTGCATCTATCACACTTTGTGTTCACCCTTAGTATATCAATCATACTTGTTCACTAAGTGCATCTATCACACTTCGTGTTCACTTTTAGTATATCAATCATACTCTGTTCACATAGTGCATCTATCACACTTTGTGTTCACCCTTAGTATATCTATCATACCTTGTTCGCTAAGTGCATCTATCACACTTTGTGTTCATATTTAGCATATCTATCATACCTTGTTCACTAAGTGCATCTATCACACTTCGTGTTCATATTTAGTATATCAATCACACTCTATTCACATAGTGCATCTATCACACTTTGTGTTCACATTTAGTGTATCCATCACACTTGTTCACTTAGTGCATCGATCACACTTCGTGTTCACCTATTGTGTATCCATCACACTTGTTCACTTAGTGCATCTATCACACTTTGTGTTTGCTTTTTGTGTATCCATCACACTTTTCTCACTTCATTCATTTAGTGTATCAATCACACTTTGCTCACTTTTTGTATCAATCACACACTTTCTCTTTGTGCACCTATCATGCTGTGCTCATCTTGTGTATCCATCACACTTTGCTTCACACAGTGTATCCATCACACTACGCTCATCTTGTGTATCCATCACACTTTGCTTCATACAGTGTATCCATCACACCACGCTCACTTTGCGTATCCGTCATGCTTTGCTTCATATAGTGTATCAATCACATACTTTTGCTTTTTGTATCTATCACATGCTTACCTAGTGTATCCATCACACTCTCTCCACTTAGTGTATCTATCACACTTCGTTCACTTTTGTGTATCTAACGCACATAATTCTCTTACATCCTTTCTGCATGAGATGTAGTTTGGTTCATGTCTACTTGCTTCCATAGCATTCGCTTAAAATGTTGTGTTTATTTTGCATAATTGCTTCATTACAGCATCCTTTGCATGATCATAAGTTATGCACTTGCATTGTGCATCACTTTGCATCCTGCCCCTGAACTACGCTGGTTTGATTCCTTGTAAAGGGATACGTAGGCAGCCTGCGGGCACAACCATTTATTCATTTGTATTTTGTTTGTTTGTCCAAGTCTTCGGCCTTGTCAAAAACGGGTCGTCTCGGGGCTTTGACACTCACTCCCGTCATTCTTATGACTTTCGAGTTCTGTCAAAGAGGGGCAACTGTAGACACCCAATTTTTGACCGTCCTCAAGACTTGGACGCCACTGATTGAACACTCGGTGATTATCCATGATTGTGTTTGTTTTGAGTTCCCGGAGGTCCCGGCTGCGCGTCGCGTCTTAGGATCTCTCAACCGGCTTGCACTGTGCTTGGTTTTGTGCCAAGACTTGTGTGCTTTTGCAGTTGAGGGTAGGGGAAGGCTTTCCAGCCACCCCTAATCACCACCGGCTGCCTCACACCTCCACCGGCCCCCCTAGTGGCCACCGGCACTCATTTCTCAAAATCCTTGGCCGATCGGCACTTTATTATGCCGACCGGAAATCTGTTGAGCCGGTGACTTTTCTGGCTGGCCGGTGTGAACCTCTTGAACCCTCAGACTTGGTGCATGCCAGCTGTGACAGTTGGAATACACCATCACCACTCCCCATACCCGGGGATGGCTCCTTTGGTCCCTTTGACCCCCTCTCTCCTCTTTGGACCTTGAACCCTTGGCCAAGCTTCTTGGAGAAGCTTGGACAGCTGTCTTAGCTTCTCCAAGAAGCCTTGGCTCACTTGAACCCTTTGAATCTCTTGGACCCCCCCTCTCTTGCTTAGCCACTAAGTCTTGGTTGCCTATATAAGCAACCTTTCATCTCCTTTGTTGAGGGTTAGCATTTTAGGTCAAAAAAACCAGAGCTTATACATATAATATCTTATATATATCCATATATATCTATACTTCTATATCTATCACCCTTGTGTGTGTGTTTTGAGCCTAAAAGGTGTGATTTTACCTTATTTTTGCACCATTACACACACCATCACACCTTAGCTCGAGATTAGGAGGCTTGGAGCATTGTTTGGAGAAGTTTTGGACTGGTTTTGAGCACTAGAGGGTGGCTGCACCACCTGTTCTTCATTGGATCTTCAAGGGTAAACTTTTTGCTTTAGATTCCCCATTTTTGCAACTAGTTTTTACCCCTTTTGTTTTGTGTTTTGAGATTTGTCTATAAGATAAAAAAAAGTCTTGTTTTTACTTGTTCTTGAACCTTCATTAAGGTCATTTGTCCATTTGAGTGAAGCCTCACTCTTTTAGGCTTTGTTTTGGTCCTTTTGTGCCTTTTCTTGGAGGCCTTGCTTGCTTGGTGTTCTTGGCCTTCTCACCACTGAAAACCAGTGGGTTTTCAGTGGTGAGGATGATATTTTCAAGCCTCATTTAGGGGAGGGACACCCCTCTCCCCTTGGCCCTTTGTTTGCCTTCATTTTTGGCTCATGAAGTAACATGTATGCATGCTTGTTTTAGCTTCATTTCAGAGCTTTCTTGGGTGTTTTAGGTCATGTTTAACCTCTGTCTAATGTGGGTTTAATGGCCCTTAGCATGCTTCTTACACTTGCTTTGTAATGCCTTGTTTGGCCTAGAATTGTGCCATATGTTTAGCCCCATATATCTCCATGTTTTGGCTTAGCATGTTGGAGCATTTAGCCTTGATTTGCCATGTCCTAGGGCTGTGAGCCACTGTTTTGATCATATTTGGCATGCTTAGTATGATTACTTTGCATGATGGTTTGTTGGCCTCGAGCATATAGTCCATGTGCATGCATTGGTTAGCTCATTTAGATGATTTGGGATCATTTGACATGCCATTTCAGACCTTAATCCATGCTCATATGCTCAGATTTATCACCTCTTTTCATGCTTTAAGGGTGTGTCTTTTAGGCCTTGAATTGTGCATAGTGTATGCCTTATGTTTTTGGGTTGTTTTGGGGCTGCCATGTGTGGGATTTGGGTGTACTTTGGCATGATAAATCTCTGTTTTTGGTTACCCAACATGTGCCATGAGTGGCCATGTTAATGGCATTTGGATGTTCACTTTGGTGCCTTAAGCTTAGGCCCATCAAACTGCATGCTTGCATGACTTTTTGTTCTTGTTTTGGAGCACCTTTTGCCACTGTTTTTGGGGAAGTTTGAGGCCTCCCCCATGGTGGTTAAGTCCACTACTTTAGGTTCATTACATGTTAGTTGCATACTTGGTCCATTAGGTGTCATAGCATATTGGTCCCATTGCTTGATTGGTTCATGTTTGTATGCCATTCATGCCTTGTATGCCTTAGCATTTTGCATGCCCATTGTGATAGTTGCATGATGCTTGGTGTGATTGCATCATATTTCTCATTGTTGCATCATTTGAGCCATATTGCATTCATGCATTCCATGGCTTGGCTTGGGGATTGTCAAGCCAAGCATAGGATTGAGAGGAGTTCACACTCCAAGTGGTGCAACTCATCTCAATCCTTGGTCACCAAGGCCTTTGACTAACACATGATAAGGTTTTGGTTCTCATGTTTGTGTTGCATGCATTGTTACATCAAAATAGCAATCTTGGTTCCTTAGGCCATCATGCATCAAATGCATAATTGATGGCCCTAGAACCAAGAGTCATACCCCCTTGAGTTTCCAAGCATGATAGGAGGCCATGACCATGCTTACATTTGCCCAAAAACGATGCCTTGCACTGCTGTTTTTGCTGCTGCTGTCAAACTGTCCTCTGCAGGAACTTTCTGCCGATCGGCACTTTATCTGTGCCGATAAGAATCACAAGCAGCCGGTGGTAAACTGGAGCATCCGGTGAGCTATTCCCCCAGCCGATGGTGTTCAGCAGTATGCAAGGGAGGTGTTCTGGAATTTGGGGAATTTTTGGAGAGACAGGACAGTGAAAACAGAAGCAGCAGTGGCACGGTGCAGGTTTTTCCGGGCGAGTCGCGTCGAGCATGCATCATTCGCGCATCCCAAGGCAGGGCTGAGGCCCCATTGCATCCATTTATTTATTTGCTTTGATAGATTAGAATTGTGTAATAATTAATTTATTCGTTTATTTATTCGGTCTGTATTATTATTTTGGTCCCTCCGGGCGAGGGCGAAAATGTAATAAGTGTGTGTGAGTGGATGTATGTCTTCCAATCCCCACTTCTTTCTATCCCTTTTATTTACCCGCTTACAATGGTAGATTAGGGCATTTTCAATTAGCATACCTTATGCTATGCATGCGTGCATTCATGCATTTGTTTACATGCGCCGGGCTCGGCACATCATGCAAACTGCATCGTACTTTCAATTCCAAATTGATTACGTGCTACGTGAAACATTTCACATGCCATGTTTAGGGTTAGCCGAGCCTACTCTAGATTGCATTTTTGCCTGTGTTGCATTAGCCGTTTAACATGAACTAGGTCATGCATGTTTTGCTAACTAGTTTCCTGTTTTGGCACGGAGTACGATGTAAGTTTTACGCTTTAGCATATCGCATGCGTGTGAATGTTTGCCATGACAGTATGCTTACCATGCGGCTAATTGCTTACGTGCTAAACTGCTTGAATGCCTGTGGATGGAGGTTGGATTGCGTGAGTTGGAAGAACTCGTTGAAATCCGCATTTTAGCCTACTTGCGAGTAGCAAAATCTAACACATTTTTCGAAACAAAACGGATATGCAATGTTTATTTCCAAATTAGGCAATCTAGTCTATACTTTTGTGTTGTGCGCATCACATAGTAAATTCTAGGCTAATAACCGGAATAAGAACGCATAAAGTTTTCAAAAACGGATATCATGGTTAGTAGAGGCCGGTCTTCGGACCGGGCGAAAGGGGTTGCTCATAGCTGACCTTCCCCGATCGTACCCAAGCTCCCGAGCCAAGTCACTTTGGTGATAACGGACACGTGGCCTTCGGCACCGAGTCAGGGTTTCCTAAATTCTCCCTTTTTTAAAAAAATATTTAGGTGGCGACTCTGTATCTGGCAAAGCAGTCCATGTTTGGCACTACTTTTCAAAAAATCTGTTTTTTCTTCAAAACGATTTGCCAGAGGTGGACTCTTTGGTTCAGATTTGGAACCGCAATCCAAACAAAAGCAGAAAGAGTCCGAACTGTAGCGGAGGCCCCTCGCGGGAGCTGTTACACAAGGTCGGGGAGCAAGGTCCGCTCCGCGACTTGCTTCTTGGCGAGCAACATCAGCTCGGCAAGGAACACCAAGGTCGGGGAGCAAGGTCCGCTCCGCGACTTGCTTCTTGGCGAGCAACATCAGCTCGGCAGCTCGGCAAGGAACACCATGGTCGGGGAGCGAGGTCCGCTCCGCGACTTGCTTCTTGGCGAGCATCATCAGCTCGGCAGCTCGGCAAGGAACACCATGGTCGGGGAGCAAGGTCCGCTCCGCGACTTGCTTCTTGGCGAGCAACATCAGCTCAGCAGCTCGGCAAGGAACACCAAGGTCGGGGAGCAAGGTCCGCTCCGCGACTTGCTTCTTGGCGAGCAACATCAGCTCGGCAGCTCGGCAAGGAACACCAAGGTCGGGGAGCAAGGTCCGCTCCGCGACTTGCTTCTTGGCGAGCAACATCAGCTCGGCAGCTCGGCAAGGAACACCAAGGTCGGGGAGCAAGGTCCGCTCCGCGACTTGCTTCTTGGCGAGCAACATCAGCTCGGCAGCTCGGCAAGGAACACCATGGTCGGGGAGCGAGGTCCGCTCCGCGACTTGCTTCTTGGCGAGCATCATCAGCTCGGCAAGGAACACCATGGTCGGGGAGCAAGGTCCGCTCCGCGACTTGCTTCTTGGCGAGCAACATCAGCTCGGCAGCTCGGCAAGGAACACCAAGGTCGGGGAGCAAGGTCCGCTCAGCGACTTGCTTCTTGGCGAGCAACATTAGCTCGGCAGCTCGGCAAGGAATACCAAGGTCCGGGAGCAAGGTCCGCTCCGCGACTTCCTTCTTGGCGGACAAGATCTGCTCGGCCAAGGAACACCAAGGAAGGGGAGCAAGGTCCGCTCCGCGACTTCCTTCTTGGCGAGCAACATCAGCTCGGCAGCTCGCCAAGGAATACCAAGGTCCGGGAGCAAGGTCCGCTCCGCGACTTCCTTCTTGGCGGACAAGATCTGCTCGGCCAAGGAACACCAAGGAAGGGGAGCAAGGTCCGCTCCGCGACTTCCTTCTTGGCGAGCAACATCAGCTCGGCAGCTCGCCAAGGAATACCAAGGTCCGGGAGCAAGGTCCGCTCCGCGACTTCCTTCTTGGCGGACAAGATCTGCTCGGCCAAGGAACACCAAGGAAGGGGAGCAAGGTCCGCTCCACGACTTCCTTCTTGGCGAGCAACATCAGCTCGGCAGCTCGCCAAGGAATACCAAGGTCCGGGAGCAAGGTCCGCTCCGCGACTTGCTTCTCAGCGAGCAACATCAGCTCGGCAGCTCGGCAAGGAACACCATGGTCGGGGAGCGAGGTCCGCTCCGCGACTTGCTTCTTGGCGAGCAACATCAGCTCGGCAAGGAACACCAAGGTCGGGGAGCAAGGTCCACTCCGCGACTTCCTTCTTGGCGGACAAGATCTGCTCGGCCAAGGAACACCAAGGAAGGGGAGCAAAGTCCGCTCCGCGACTTCCTTCTTGGCGGACAAGATCTGCTCGGCCAAGGAACTTCAGAGTTGAGCAAATCATCAACTCCTCTAATCGGAGTAAATCATCTCGGCTAGAACCTCGGAGCTGAACAAATCATCAACCCGTCGGCCGGAGTAAATCATCTCGGCTAGAACCTCGGATTTGAACAAATCATCAACTCTTCAGCCGGAGTAAGTCATCTCGGCTGGAACCGCGGAGTTAAGCAAATCATCAACTCTTCAGCCGGAGTAAGTCATCTCAGGCTGGAACCTCATAGTTGAGCAAACCATCAACTCTTCAGCCGGAGTAAGTCATCTCGGCTGGAACCGCGGAGTTGAGCAAATCATCAACTCTTCAGCCGGAGTAAGTCATCTCGGCTGGAACCGCGGAGTTGAGCAAACCATCAACTCTTCAGCCGGAGTAAGTCATCTCGGCTGGAACCGCGGAGTTGAGCAAATCATCAGCCCTTCAGCCGGAGTAAGTCATCTCGGCTGGAACCGTGGAGTTGAGCAAATCATCAACCCTTCAGCCAGAGTAAGTCATCTCGGCTGGAACCTCGTAGTTGAGCAAACCATCAACTCTTCAGCCGGAGTAAGTCATCTCGGCTGGAACCGCGGAGTTGAGCAAATCATCAACCCTTCAGCCGGAGTAAGTCATCTCGGCTGGAACCTCGTAGTTGAGCAAACCATCAACTCTTCAGCCGGAGTAAAACATCTCGGCTGAAACCTCACAGTTGAGCAAATCATCAACCCTTCAGCCGGAGTAAGTCATCTCGGCTGGAACCTCGTAGTTGAGCACACCATCAACTCTTCAACTGGAGTAAGTCATCTCGGCTGGAACCGCGGAGTTGAGCAAACCATCAACTCTTCAGCCGGAGTAAGTCATCTCGGCTGGAACCTCGTAGTTGAGCAAACCATCAACTCTTCAGCCGGAGTAAGTCATCTCGACTGGAACTGCGGAGTTGATCAAACCATCAACTCTTCAGCCGGAGTAAGTCATCTCGGCTGGAACCTCGTAGTTGAGCAAATCATCAACTCTTCAGCCGGAGTAAAACATCTCGGCTGGAACAGAAGAGTAGGCCCCTCATCCACTATTATTTCGGACACAACAAAGCTCTTCAGCAAAAGTAATTCGCTTCTATTAAATTGACAAAAAGAGTATTTGCATTCAGAAGTGTAAGGGAAACAAGTCCTTCCTCAAAAAATTACATAAGGCTGCATTCCATGGCTGGGGTACGCCTTTGCTATCCAAATCTTCTAAGTGGTATGCCCCCTTGCCCGGTTATCTTGTAAGGCCCTTCCTAGTTTGCCCCTAGCTTGCCTTCGCCCGGCACCAGTGTGTTGCCCATGACCTTCTTTAAAACCCAGTCGCTCACTTGCCCGTTGCCACCGGGGTTGTCTCCGCGGTGGACGTCGCTGCAGCATCCTCTACTCGGATGTGCTCATTGATGCGCTGCATTAGGTGCCACATGGATGTCTGCTGGCTCATTGTAAGCGAATCCCTCAGCCTATGTCCGACCGGGAGACCGCGCTTATATTGGGTGATTGCCAAGTTGACCGGGCAATCTAGGATCTCATTGAAGGTTTCCCAGTACCTGGAGTTGTACGCCTTGAGAGTGTCGCTCGGTTCCATCCTAACCCTGAGAAGGTGGTCAACTTCCTTTGGCGTTTTTGTGTTGGTTTTGAAGCGCGTCACAAAGGCTTCGGCCAACTGATGCCACCTTTCTATGCTCCCCTCCGGCAACCTCTCGAACCACTTCAAACCCAGCTCGTCTAAACTTGACGGGAAGATTAGGCACATAAGTCCGTCATTACGCCTATGCCCGGCCATAACCTGTCGGAAGTGGCTTACATGCATGTAGGGATCGGTTTTTCCATCGTAAAGTGTGAACTTAGGCTGGTGGAAGCCTGCCGGAAGCAGTGTTGTTTCTATTTCCAGGGAAAAAGGGGTGGCACTCAGCCTGGCCAAGTTCGTATCTACAAAGAGTGGCGCTGCTTGGCGGGGTGGAGGCATTCCGACCCCTTCGCTGACGTGAACCCCATAGGATAGCTGCTGTAACGTCGACACCCTCTGTGCCTCCCGCCGGCGAGCTCGTTCCTTCAAGACTGCCCGCAAATCCTCTGTTCGAGCTGAATAGGAGTACCTCGACGTCGTCTCTGGACGTGAGGGCTGGTAGGTGCTATCTTGCGCGCTGGACTTCTCTGCGCGCACACCAGAATCACCAACCTTATAACTCCGGGTAATGGAAATGGATGGAGTATTTCGTTGACTCTGACTGCCTGAACGGTGGGATGGGGTGCGCTCACTGTGGTTTCCCACTCCAGCTACACCCTTCCCATTGACATGCCGCTTCAGCTCCTCCATTTCTGCTGCCATTCGCCGGATGACGGCGTCTTGGTCCCGCAACTTGTGTTCCAAACGTCGGGCATGTGATTCTCTCCGCCGCCGATGATCGTCTGGACTTCGTGAATGACCATAACTTCTTCCGCGCTTATCCCGCGCGTCTCCTGCCTGTCCTCCGGGGGGTGTCTCCAAGTCCGCCATCGGAAGGATGACAGGATGTCCTTCTCTCTGTCGGGCGTACTCCGGGGTAGCTCCATCGATGGCGGACGACGGAATCTCGTCGTTGTTCGCCATGGACGGCGATCAGATGAGCCTGGAAGACAAGGTTTTATCTGTTAAGTTCCCACAGACGGCACCAATTGTACGGGGAGCAAATATTCCGGCAAGCCCGTACTCCTTTCTTCCAAACTCCTGTCTGTCCGATCAACCTGCGAGCACAACGGCGGTGAGCTACCCGGCGGTGTGTGGCCGGAAAACCCCTCCGACGATCAAGTTAGCACACACCTTGGGATGGATGGAGAGAAGGGAGAGTGTTTGAGTGTAAGTATAGCTCTTACCAAATGTTCCTCTGCCTCGTATGGGGGGCGCAGACATGCTTATATACCCTTCTGTGCCCCAAATCTACTCCCAGCGGTCTCTCGACACGTGGCTCTGCTAATCCGCCTGTCAGCACAAATCTTGCTGAGCATCACCTAATCCAACTGCCTGCCTACTCTACTGGGAGCTCGGCAGCCGGACAACATCATCTCGGCATCATCAGCCGTGCCGTGCTTCATGTCTAAGCACTCCGTTGGATGAACTCGATGAGGACCGAGCTCGGCTGCATCCCGGCATGGCCGAGCTCAAACAACTCACGCTGTCTGCCATCATTCTTTCTACCGAGCAGACCTGCAATCGGCCTTCCTACCGAGCAAATAGGTACCTCGGTCCAGCCTCACCTTTCCTGGCGACGGACATTTAACTTGACCGGCTTCGCCTCCACGATCCTACGAAGCTCGGTCCAACAACGCGCTGCCTTGACCGAGCAGCTTCTCTCAAGGCGGAGTCACACAACCTTGGACCAACAACTGCCCGGCCCAAATCTGTCCGGCACAACTCTGTCCGGCACAAATCTGTCCGGCACAAATCCAGATAACCTCCCTCACAAGAACTATATTGATACAATAGACAAATTACAAATATGGCCAGTATAATTTAACATTGTTTTATTTACTTGTGAAACAGGATCCTCAGGAAAAAAAAGTTGAGAATGCCACATCATCAAGGGTTAGTCTATGAAATTCAATTTATAATTTTAATTGCATCAATTTTATTCTTAAATTTTGTAGTTTGCGCCTATCAATATAGTCCAATTGATAATTTTCTTTAAAAAATTGGAGTAAAATCAATAGGTAACTCTCCTCAAAGTGATTGAGGGGATGTTATCAATTAAATTAAATTGACACAATGTGAAAAATTATAAGACAAAATTAATATAATTAAAATTATAAAAATTATATTGACATAAGAGAAAAATTACAAAAATCACAAGTTTAATTTTACCCTTCTTTTAATCACCAGTAATACAAGATCCTACGAAAATAAAAAGAGAAGAAAAAGTTAACTTGTCAATGCTTCCATCATCAAGGGTTAGTTTATGAAATTCAACTTCTTTATCAAACATCGGTCTCAAATTAATTTGTTTGAAGGGCAAATCATAACCAAAGTCTCTGTAATTTGGTTTTGCGTTTATTTGTTTTTTATAATTTTAATTGTATCAAATTTATTATTAAAATTTTTAAATTGTGTCAATTTATTCAAATTTATATTATCATTTTAAAAATTGGACTGAAATAAATGAGAAAAATAGTTCATTCACTCTCTTCAAATTGATTGAGGGATTGATATCTAATTTGAAATTATTTATATTTTTTAATGAACTGTTTTGTGCTTTATTTCTGTCCAATTTCTTTAAAAAATGTTACTAATTGAACTGATAGACATAATGTCAAAATTCAAAGACAGAATTGATACAATTAAAATTATAATAACTAAATTGAAACAAGAAGCAAACTAAAAGAATAAAGGCTATAATTTACTCTTGTTTTTATCAGGGATCTAACAAACCAAAAAAAAAGGCAGGAGACGTTGAGCGAGAATTATCAGTAATGTTGCCATCATCTTTCACGAATGTGTACAATCTCTTCAATGACAAAGCATTGGCATCAACTTCAGTTATGGAATATTTGCAAAGAAGTTGTACTGTTAAATTCTTAAGAGAGTGTTTGTTTTACTAGAATAAAATAGAATGGAATTATCATTTTGTGTTTGTTTTTGAACCACAAAATGAGTAAGACTATCCTAAAATGCGAAATTTCATTTTTGAACCACAAGTTATAATAACTCTTACCAAAAAAATACTTAACATTTACTATAAAAATACGTAACAAGATATATATGATACACACTTTTTGAAGAGTGGGTACCATAACATGACTCTTCTGGTAAACCAAACACTAGCTAATTAAATTTGATTTAGTACAAGTGAGCTGATTCTGGTATTATGTCTTTTACCTGAAGTACACATGCGTGAGGAGAAAATCCAATTATAGAGGACCAGGCACCATAAGAGCTCCGGGACTCTCATCCTCTCGATTTCATGAAATGGATAGCGACAATAAAGCAGAAACCTATGTTAGTTGGGTACTATTATCAATGTTTTGTGTGAGTTAGTGAGTGGTTTTGAGGAGTTTCGTTTCATTATTTTGTCGACAACTTGTTACCAGGTTTGATGTTTCAAGTACACTTGTTTGGGGTATTTAGGCAATTGGTAGCATATTTGCTATGATTCACTTGAGCTATATATGCCTATTCGAGCATATCTTGCTACTTTTCTCTTTGTAATATTTTTATTATTATAATGAGGAGGCAGATCCCCTCCGGTTCACAATATGGGATTGGAGGATATTGTTTGTTGGGGCCTATGGAGACCACTACGAGCAATGTTTCGATAATTCAAACCGTTTATTTTATCGGACACTACGTATATTTTTTCCACACAAAAATTAGGTCAATTTGATAATTATAACTTATTTAGTTTATTATGTTTGTCACAAGTAAAATGTATAAATTAAAAAAAAAAAAAACACACACAATTGTCGTCTATTTTTTTTAGGTGAAAAATGCAATAAATTGAACAATGTAGAGTTAGCAGATTGATCTAATTCTTTTTGTGGATAAAATACATTAAATGTCCGACAAAATAAACAGTTCAAATTACTATCACAAGCCCAAACAAAGCCCGCTAGTCCAAAATCTGGCCAGGAGAGATCTAGTTCCTTGTAATAAAATGTTACAATATAATGACTTGTTTTTAATATCAACCTTGTGTTGCTTTGTTTGGCTCTCATTCTAGAACATACACAACTTGACAAGTTGCTAACTTGACATTTCAAATTACAATTTTGCCCCCCAAATTCATATATAAATAGGGGTGTATGGAATGGGTTTCAAATTCAAGTGAGCAAGTAGTCGCAAAAATCAAGAGAGTGAGAGTGTAATTTCTCTTCAATTTAGTGAAATTCGTTGCCCGAGGACGTAGGCACATAGTTGAACCACATAAACCTTGTGTGTCTCTTTTCTGTGTGTGTGTTTGGTGTTTGTTTCTGACCCCTAAGCACAACAAACTGGTATCAGAGCTGAGAGGTTGCAAAACAGAGGCTCAACTTCTTGGACAATTGCCACCTCTGCGGCTACAGTTGATAGATATGGACCTAGAACGATGATGTTGCAGAAAGTGCAAAAATGCTATGGCCGTAGAGATTAAGAGAAGGTAGATGGAACTCCCCATTTCATGTAACCTTGGAGTTGAGAGAAGTTACTCTGGAAGAACATTGACAACTCTTCCAAATATGAACACGTCATGCAGATTTTACATTCTTGTGGTGGTTATAATCCAAGCTATGCATGGAAAACAATGACAAAGAAGAGGCCTACTGTAATATGGCAGCAAATGGTACTGAAAATCCCAAAAACCATTAGCAGTATGAATGATCAGATATTATAGAAGAGCCAACAACCAAAGATAAACTCCAGAAATGGGGCTAATTAGGTGACAGCACCTGTCACCTATGAGAAATTCAGCAAAAACTACTCAACACTTAAATTCTAAATGAACTTTTCAGTGCAGGTTTGCATTGTTTTGCTGGTACATGTGAATTAGAAGGATTCAAACTCCTTCAGCAATAAAAATTCAAATAAAGTTCTCAAAAATGTTAAACATGATCCTCTGTTACATAAAGCAAAAGGATTATGCTTTGCAGCAAAGGTATGTCATAGAACAAAACCTAGGACCGAAAAATAAGGAATATTGAAAGATGCCAACCAAATATGGCAAAGGGAGAAAGTACAAGATTATGAGAGACTCCTCTCAAGATCGAGGATCCATGGAGGTACAGAAACTTGATTCCCATGGGTAAATCCTTAACGTGAATCTATTGATGTTAAACATGCCTACTCAATTTCTTTCTTATTATTTTTTATAAACATGCCCCCTGTCAATTTCTGAACAGAACTCCTATTCTTTTGGTATATAATAGATCTCACACTCACCCACAAAGAGGGGAAGGTAGAAGGGTGTCTCCTTAAACAATGGTGTAAAGTTAGTGCAATGTCATAACTATAAGAAGGGCGAATTCACATTACAGAAAATTTTTATTGAAAATGACATGGGAACCCATTTAATTAGTGTTTTTGGAACCAACTATTTAAGGACAAGAATACAAGAAGATGATAAAAACACTAAGGCCTTGTTTAGCAATTTGCAGTTTTAACCAAAAAGTCAAAAAGTCATTATAAATTGTTACATCACTTTCTTTATTTTTCTGTATATATTTTCGTAAAAAGTCAAAAAATTATTAAAATAGTTTGTTCTCAAATGAGGCCCAAGTAACTTTTCTAGGCTAAGAATTAGATCACAATAGTTCACACACAGAGTGAGATGTAGCCAACCAACCACACTAGCTACTAGTAGCAACCTCCGAGATTCTTTCACCACTTCTATCAAGGCTCGTCATGAATATGTGATCATCTACCAAGGCTTGTTATGAATATGTGATCATCTACCATAAGTATAATGGTTGATGTATATCCCTTCTGCAATTTACAAAGTTGATGCCCTCGAGTCAATAACGACAAGTAACAAAGTAATATATGAAACAAAAAGGGATTGAAACAAAATATGAAAGGGATTTATATCTTAGAAAATGCTAAATCAATATCATGGATCACCCTTACCAGTGCTTCCTTCAAAATTTCAATGTGGAAGGAACTATCAAAATTCTCAAGTAACATCTCCTCCAACCTATAGACAAATTAACAATGAAGTTAGCAACACTTGTTTCACATAACAATTTTGCAACCAAAGAAAAAAGTTGCTGCATCATATTCTAGACTTGTATATGAAAAAAAAAAAAAACTTTTAATCAAGAAGTAACGCATACGCAAGTTAAATACGAGGTCATGTATTTACTTAAGAGCAAAAACAATGAACACATGACAATTTAAAAACACTAATCATATAAAAGACAATGTTAGTTCCCAAGTGGAGACTGAGTGAGTGTGCGTATGCACACAAGCCACACACTCGCTTCTTTCTATTATTCCTTCTAATGGGTAGATGTATAACCACACTCTAGTCCATAAGATATTATGTATACATAATTACATGTCTTGATGTCTATCAAGAAAAAATAAAATTAATTACATGTGCGCATAAGAGGGAAAATAAAAGTTTAATATTTTCAATAAACCAAATGGACCTGCCAAAAAAAATAACGAGAAAATTGTATGCTTGAGTTCCAACATTTTTGTTTTTCATATTTTTTTGTTTTTAGTGAATATTTTTAAAATTTTAAACAATTTTTTTTTTACTTTTTTAGATATACCTAAATGTATCTAAAAAGTAAAATATTTGTAAAAAATTAATAAATATACAGGAATACAAAAAAATGTACTAAATTCTCAAATTTTTTTTATTATTATTTTTTTTTTTGTAGTTTTGGTATTTAGTGAATTTTCTAAATATTTTTTTTTCATAAATATTATACTTTTTAAGTGTATTTATTTTATATGTATCTAAAAATTAAAAAAATTGCTTAAAATATTTTAAAAAATCAGGGAAAATAAAAAAAAATATGGAAAACAAAAAGTTTCAATTTTCTGAAAAGTGAATTCTGCAAATCCAAACCAAACATGCTTACGTTTTGAATGTGACATTTTACTTTATTCACTAAATTAACCTATTTTATTTTTTTGTACTTATTTAGTCATTTTAGACCTTTCCAAACAAAGACACAATAATACTATAAATTCAGACTTAACTACTTAAAATTATTTAAAATTATCATTTTATAATTTAAATTTATTCTATATATAAATCTTACACTATATAAATTTAACTTCAATCACATATTATCATTCGAGATAAATAAGAGTGAGTTTATATAATTACTCAATTCAATTATATACGAATTATGTATGCCTATTGCTCATCCAATGTTTTCAAACCCAGACCGGACCGGCCGGTTGAACCGGGAACCGGGCTTGGTTCCGGTCCGGTCAACCCTTCAAACCCGGACTAGGGCCAAAATCGGGAATAACCGGCGACCCAGTGGTCGAACCGGCCAGAACCGGTCTAGGTTTTTTTTTTTTTTTTTTTTGGTTTCCCTTTTTTTTAATTTCTTTATTTCTTTTCTTTCTTATATATTTATATATATATATATTATATATTATAAATATATTTTAAAATTTTGACTAAAAATTCTTACTTCAAGAGTCTTCTCCCATAAGTGTAACAACCCTCGTTACTAATACCGATTAAACACTGATTACCGTTAAACTGAACCGATTATGACTGATGACTGGACTGATTATGACTGATAATTGAACTGATTAAACTACTGACTGACCGACCGAAATCAAAACTGAAATTGAATGAGTTTATCTATTATATTGCACTTCCATCTGTTTGATTGATTGATTATCTGTTTGAGTTTATATGTTTAAACTGCTAATTGAAGGCCTTATCGGCGGCCGAACAAGAAACCGTTTAGGGTTTTGTGATCAGTATAATTTATGTGATTTTATGATATATTTATCTGAAAATTGATTAGGTATGATTAAATTAGATTAAATTAAGCCATTAATAGAGTTGCCTTATTTACCAAATTGCCACTCTTAGTGGACCATCTATTGATTTGAGCCTTAGACACTAAGAGGCAACATTTCTTCAGCCCCTCATTCTTGCACATAGCCGACCTTAGAGGAGAAGTAGAGGGAGAGTTAGAGAATTGAACTCACCTTGTGGAATCTAGCTTGAATCTTGTAGAATTGGTGTTTGAATTGGCAAATTGAGCTTGCAAGACTTGTAATTGAGACTTAGGTAAGAAAATCCATCTTCTTCTCGTTGTCTTGAGCTTCATCTTGCATATTCTAGGCTCCATTGTAGAATCAAGCCATGATTTAGTGCACATAAGTTGAATTATACTTGAATTCATGCATGCATGGTTGAATTGGTGATTTTTGAAGTTGAATTCATGGTGAATTGTACATGCATGTTCATGTTTGAGCTTAAGTCCATGTTTTTATTTGGTTTTCTAACTATTGAGCTCATTGGAGCAAGAATTGGAACTTTAAATTGGTTTGAAACTCATGCTTGTCACGTTTTGAAATTGTTCTTGAAAATGGGTTTGAAAATGGTTTTAATTGACTCACCTTTGGGGCTTAAATTCATAAATTGGCTTTTGAAACTTGTTATACATTGTGTTGGAATGTATTTTCCATAATTTGGCCCAAGAGGATCGAAATTATTGCATTTGAGCTTGGTTTGGAGCTTGGAGGTGCAATCTGGAAATTCCAGATTTTGCACTTCCGCTCGAGCGGAGGAAGTGCCGCTCGAGCGGGAAAAACGAGCTCCCAGCATTTTGCACTGTTTTACAGTCCGCTCGAGCGAAGGATTGGGCGCTCGAGCGGAGCCTTGTGTCTCGTGCTCGAGCGGGGCGTCGAGCGGAGTTTTCACCCATCCAGTACTTTTACAGTACGCTCAAGCGGGGAAGTTGATGCTCGAGCGTGTACCTTTGTTGGCCTATCCGCTCGAGCGGGGAAACCTACGCTCGAGCGGGGCTCTGTTTTTCTGGAACTTCTGAAAATATTTTCTGTGCACATCTTTGCATCCTCATCCCATTCTAGGCATTCTTAGGCCTAGTTTAAGGCATCTTAATGAGGATTTAGATGTAGAACCACACCGAGGAAATTTAGGGATTTAATTAACATCCTTCCCGACTGTGAAACTTAGTGTGTATTCTATTTGTTAACTGTTTAGGGTTGGCTCTCGGGGACGCGCTCTAGCTGCTATTAGCCCAGAACTCTGTGAGTAACAATTGTGTAAAGATATGTTCAAAATGGTTATCTTTTAATACCGAACTGAACTGTTTATTGAACTGATATTATCTACTGAATGAATGTATGTCCTGTATTCTGAACTGTACTGTGGCATCCTTAGCACTTACTGTTTACTGCTACTGTTACAGAGATCTCTGTCGGTTCCCTTGTGGAACCATTACTGTTTACTGATTGATGACCATCACTACTGTTGGGTCTGTTAAGACCTGGTCTTTATGATCTACTGTTTACTGTACTAATAGACTAATGGATGTACCACATATGACTGATTGACTGAAATACTGAAAGACTGAAATACTGTTTAATGAACTGTTTTCATTACTGTAGGACATTCATTCTTAACCTCCTTACGCATTATATTATTCACTGGGCTGTAGCTCACTATTTATATATATATGTAGGTTCTCAGCAGCCAGACCGGAGCTAGGAGCGTGGGTTAGTCCCCAGTTTTGTCAAGCCAGCCTATGTGCCTCACCGCGAGGTTCCGAGACGCCATGCCATGGCTTGGGGTGTTTTTGTTTTCCCCACCTGTCTCCCCACTGTTTTGTATCACTGTATAGACTGTTTACTGTTTACTGTACTGTTCTTAAGGGATTAGGTCCCTGTACTGAATGTTTGTAAATGATTGTATAGACTGTACTATTTTGACATGTATGAATGCATGAAAAAAAAAAAAATCTTTTTGGCATACAGATTGTCACAGCTCAATGGACACTAGTTATTTACTGTATTGGCTTCCACCAGGCCCTCTACTCTGTTTTACTGTATTACTGTTCAGCAGGCCTTCGGTAATCTCGGATTGCTGGCCGGTTACGGTGCTAAACCCATAGGGCCGGGTTTGGGTCGTGACAATAAGGAAGAGTCTCATTGGAAGTTGGAGAAGATTATGAAAGTCTATTCCTATTTATAGGAAAAGATTTTTCAAAAAGAACCTACAAAATTCTATGTGGGATTCAATTCAATCAAATTATTTGAAATATATTGATTGGAGGGAGAGTTGAAAATTTCATTTCCCTCCAAAATTAAACTTAACATTCAATCAATTTGTTTGGAGGGAATGTTTAAAAAATTTAATTTCTTTAAAACAAGTGACTTTTTTTATCAATTATGACTTTATTAAATATTATTAATAAATATTATACAACAGTTTTTATTTTTATTTGAGTATATATATATATATATATATTTATAATTTTTAATTATATAATATTAATTATGACGTCACGGTTCGACCGCTTTGACCCGACGGTTGAACCGGTGACCCGTCCACCCGGTCTCTTTTCCGGTTCACTCACCGGTCCGGTTTTCAGAACATTGCGCTCATCTTTACTAAAGTCTCATTTGGGAACAAATTTTTTTAGTAACTTTTTGAATTTTTAGCTAAAATATGATACAAAAAAAACTAATATGTTTGAGATTATTTTTTAATTTTTTACGAAAAGATGTATAAAAAATAAAGAGAAATTTTTTTAATATAAATTGTTGACTTTTTAATTTTTTTAATAATTTTTTAACTTTTAAAATAAAACATGATATTGTCAAATAAAGCCTAAAATGGGATGGGACTTGATCTCAAACTCAAACTCAAACTTAAACTCAAACATAAACATAACCAACCCGTTGGGCTGGGTTGGGGATTTTGAGCCGAATTGAGTCCAACCCGGTTTGAATGACAACGACAATAGTGTCAACCCACCCGACCTCATAATCTTTGCCCGCGCGTTGGGGGGAGAGAGAGAGAGAGAGAGAGAGAGTAGGTCTGTTCTATCTAATGAGTTCTAACCCCTAGTCGCCCTTCTTGCTTCTCAGCCATGGAAGCTTACTGAAGCAGAAACGCACAAAGCAAAATTGAAGCTCTCGACATGCTTATCCCTCATCGCTATCCTCTCCACAAGCTCTTCACTTCCAACATTTTCATGGCTTCCAAACCTTTCCTCAAATTCTCACCTTTCACTGTACTCCCCACAACCCCTTCTTCCCAAACCCACCTCTTCCACACCAAAAGATTCATCTTCTCTACTTTTCCTTCTAAACCCATATCAAAGATTCACCCTTTCTCTCTTAAAAATAATGGGTTTTCCTCTGTTTCTGATGCCAATATCCACACACCAGGTTTTTCCCCTTTAAACCCACATGTACTTTTTATGTATATATTTTTGTTTGAAGGGTTATTGAGAGTATAGTGTTTTGAATTGCTTTAGTTTCTCAACTTTATGGGGAGACCCTAGAAGAGAATGGTATTGACTTGGCTGAAATGAAGGTTTTGAGGAGGAAAATGGAGGAGCTTGGGATTGATAGCAATCTCTGTAAACCAGGGCAGTACAACCACTTAATTTGCCCAATGGTATGCTTTGTTTGTTCCAAAATTTGTTCCTGGAAGCTATATTGTGTTTGTTTTATCTGAAACCTATGTAATATGTGCTGCTACACTTACGTAGTTGTGTTTGTTTGATTGTTCGAATGTACATTCTTGTTATGTGTTAGGAATTATTTAAGAAGTATTTAACCAATTATTTAAAAGTACATTAAACATGGTGTGTTATAAATTTGTTTATTAAAACTGAAGAGAAGTGGATTGGATCATTCTTTTTTCTTCCAGTATAAATGTGTACTTATGTTTTGCTTTTCTTTTTACTGTAGTGCAAAGGTGGGGATTCAGGGGAGAAGAGCTTATCCCTTTTCATCACCGCAAATGGGTAAATTGTGCATATTTCTTTTTTTACTTTTTTCTGTTTTCTTGCCTGATAGTTCACTTGCTGTATCTGTCATGGGAATTTTATTGTGTTAGGAATTCAGCTTTGTGGACCTGTTTTCGAGCAAAATGTGGCTGGAGAGGCAATACAGGGGTACCAAAGTGTTTTATATATGGTTTTGATTTTATGTAATTAGTCAATCAGGCATTTGTTCTGATTTCGGAGTCCTTTCCAATTGTACCCATTTTGTTGCAGGCCTATGTAAATGGCAATTCAACATCCGGAAGGATTGCTCATATCCCAAAAGTTAAGCAAACTAGAGAAATCACTGAGAAAAGTTTGGATTTGGAGCCACCTTGTAGTGAGGTAACACATTTTCAGCTTTGATCTACTTTTTTGCTTATTTGATTAAATCTGATATTTGTTTAGGTGGCAGTGTTTGTTTAGACATACGTAAGTGAAGCTATATGAATGTATAGAGGCAATATTTGTAGATGAACACCTGTATAGGTGTATTTAAGTCTATACAAGTGCATTTATGGGTGTATTCCAAAATCTGTACATACATAAGTTCATAGGTATGACTTAAAAAGTATGATTCGTGGGTATCACTTTCTAGTTTACTAATTAAATTAGTAGCATGTACAAATTATTGTCATGAGTTTTAGCAGAACTAACAGGCTAGTATAAAGTTGGCCAGGGGCAGAGTGGCTCAACACTATGAACTCTCTCCGGTGGCACTCTTTTGTAGTGTGGTGCAATAAGTTGAGGCATCCCAGTAGCCTAAAAAAACCAAACAAGTGTCCATGTGCATCGCTTAGCATTCAAAAGTTTTATACCCACCACGCCATGCCAATGCCATAAGGGGATGCGAGGATGCTGAATTGCTGATAAGTGGAGTGGTGTTGGCAATCAGGTACCATATATGCCAATGCCATATGTAGATGTGATGATGCTGAATTGCTGATAAGTGGAGTGGCATAGGCAATCAGAATACACATGGTTCCTAGGAATCACACACACTTCTAAGATGGTGTTGTGTCCGTTTTGGACACATCTTGACACGTGTTGGACGTGCCCATATGAAACATTAATTTTTTTTATACCCGAAAACGCTTGGGAGATACGTGTGGGACTTAGACACATGACTTGGGATCCAATTATAAAAGAAAAACAATGTAGATTATACATATTAATCTCTCCGCTTTCATATTTCTAGAATAATGTTTGGTTGCATTTTAAAAAAAAATTATATTTGAATGATATATTCGTATATATTACTAAATATATAAGTCATAAACTTTATATTTTGTGTGGATCCCCCATGTATCGTGTCTTACATTTTTTGAAAATTGTTATGTTAGTGTGTTCATGTTGTGTCACGTGTCTGCACTTCTGCATGGTTTCATTAGTCTCAATGACTAAATTAACTAAATTTACAGAATGCTCTAGGACCTATGTTACATGGACTCAGATACGACTATTGAGTGTGAGTGTGAGTGTGAGTGTGGGTGTGGGTGTGGATAGGAGTGCAATTTGGGCGGGCTCAACCCGAGCAACCCGAGCTCAACCCGAATTTTTTTAGGACTTGGACAAAATATTTTCGAATTTGATACAGGTTTGGACAAAAATTCAGAAGGCCGAATTAAATTTGAGCGGGCTTGGGCAAAGAAGTCAAACTACCCGAGCAACCCAAAGCCTGAATTATACATATATAGATATATAAAAATATTAAATATACATATAAATTATTAGCCATTACATGATATTAAAGTAATTTATATTATTAAATCATATTGAATATATATTATATATACAAATAATATAAAATCTTATTTTTTTATTTATTTATTTTCACTCATAAATTGTAAGGACTATTATAGTAATGGGCTTGTTTGGTTAGTGTTTCTGAAAAAAATTTCAGAAATTTTTTTCAGAAACAAGTTTCCAAAAAAAAATGAAACCAAACAAATTTTCCCAAAAAAATTTCTCAAAACACACAAACTAAACAAATTTTCCAAACAAACCTCTCTCACACACACATCAAATCAATCACTTTTTCCAAAACTCTCTCTCAAAACAATTTTTCAAAACAAATTTCCCAAAAAACCAAACCAAACATGTTTTCGTACTTTTTTTTTCCAAAACATGTTTCTGAAACACAAACCAAACAAGCCCAATATCTCTCTTACATTATATAAATTATTTGTTTTGATGGTATTAATGATTTTTTTTTAAAAAAAAAAAACTAAAATTCATTTACAATTCGGGTAATTCGGACAATTCGGGTTTAACTTGGGTCGGGCTTGGGCAAACAACCTCAGGTTACAATTCGGGCTTGGGCAGGTCTCGACACAACTTAGACTGGACTTGGACACCTTCTAACCCGACTGAACCTGCCCAAGTTGCACCCTTAGGTATGGGTGTGTATCCAAGTGTCAAACCTTCATAAATTTAAATCTTACGACCTTGGGATACGTATCCAAAATTGGATATGTGCAGTGTTATTAAAGGCGATAGGCGCACTAAGGCGCCAAGGTCTCTTGGGGCCTAGGCACAAGGCACAACGCAGGCTTTATCGAAGTGAGGTGCACTTTGTACATAAAAATATATATAATTTAATATAATAAAATAATTTAGGATCCAACATAAGTAAAATGAAATATTAAACATTTAAAAATGTAAATACTAACAAACACAACTATTTTAATATAGACAAATGAACGTTATTTCAAAATTTAACATAAAACATGAATAAGAAGAGGATGGAAGAAGACCAGAGAATAAGTATAAGAAGAAGGAAGAAGAAGAAAGCAACATCACAGCCATGTAAAGAAGAAGATGCAACGTAGAGAAGAGAAGTGGAGAAGACAACAATGTAGAGAAGAAGAGAGGAGAAGAATGAGAGAGAAATGTAAGAAGAGAAGAATAAGAAGAAGAAGAAGAAGGCAGCAACATGAAGAAGAATTTTTGGAGTTGCTGGATTGGATAACGAAAGCAGGCAACATCAAAGTGTTCTTTGGATATTAGGAATTAGGACTAAATTTTCTTCTATCGTTGATTTGGGGTTGAATGGCCGACTATTGGCAGGTGTACTTAAGAGTAGGGATTTTTTATAGTTGCACCATATTAAATTAATGGTTAGATTTTAAACAAAACCAATCAAAGCAACAATAATAAAATTTAAAAAAAAAAAAAAAAACCATCAAGGCAGAGGCCTTGGGCTTTTCTGTGCCCAGTCGCACGCCTTAAGCGCGACTTATTGAAGTCGCTTGGCCTGGAACACCGCAAGGTGCGAACCTTGGTCTTGAATGGGACTTGGGTTTAGGCGCATGCCGAGGCATGCCTTTAATAACACTAGATATGGGTATAGAGACACGTCATAAGTACATATATATTGCATATTGTATAATATTCTCGGATGAAATGTTGTAAATTGTGTAGAAATATACTAGAAATTAAATAGGATTCAGGAAAAACATGAAATTTCTATATTTAATTCATGTGAGAGGCTAAAAATATTGCTTTACTAACAAATGTGAATTTCTTTTTCTTCTTCATATATTGTCAATTTGTCACAAATTAAGGGATTTGAGTATCCAAATTAGTTACGAGTGTCGGACACATATCCTATACCCTTATCCATGTCATATTCGGTAGACATAAGTACTGTGAGGGAAATAGAAGAGTCCATGTAACACAGGCACTCTGATGGTTTAAAGATATGGGTTATTTTTTAGCTTCATTCCCACTGCATCTTGATAATATTTACTTTTTGAATTATAGTGATGAAATAGAGTTGATTTTTTGTTTCCTTTTTTCGGTGTTGCTTCAGCTATGTGCATACTTTGCTGAGCGAATGATATCAGGGGAAACATTGCGGAGAAATGCTGTTATGCAAAGAAGATATGGTGATCAGGTGCACAAGATACTAAATTGAGAAAATAATGTCTCTATTTATTTTAGTTTTTAATCACGGGGTTCTTCTTAACTGTGCATATTTAAGAATAAGAATTTTAGTAATTTAAAGTTTTCTATGTTTACCCCTGCTACGAAAGTTCTTCAGTTGGTGAAATCTGCCATTTGAAATATCCTTTCATATTGTTTTACATGCAAATAGTTGATCGAATTGGAGATACCTAAATACTGCTAGGCTCTATTCTTTTATTTTATTTTATTGTAAGGGGTGGAATCTAACTCTCAGACTGGAAGATTATCTTACATATCCTTAGGCAACTTGGTTTCAGTCAGGAGCAGCACAAGGGTTTTTTCTTTTGGGGGGAGGGGGAAGGGGAAGGGGTACTAAACAAAATTGTTAAAATCATTTTTCCTATCAAAGCTTCCCAAAAAATATAAATCACAAATAATATCGAAAATTGAAGTAATTGCGCATGATATATAAACTAATAACTATTATTAATGCCAACTTTAACATTAATTGCTACCAAAAAAAAGGAGAAAATATTTTTGATTAAATTGTAGTAGTGTTCCTTTATAGGATTGTTCTGTTATATTAATATTAAGGTTAATATTTCCATTGGTCCTGTTATAATATTTTTATTAATAAGGTATGAACTTTGAAGTCAATGAAACAATTAAATATGAGTTTATATACATGCATGTAATCAAGGCTGTAGTCTTCCGGAAAGCAAATTTTTGCATTTGCACCCAAAGTTCTATTCTCACATCAACAAAAAGTGCTGACTGTATTTTATTTTTTCTTTGGGGTGGTTCCACCTCCGCTTGCAAGACATCTCAGATGATTCGTTCTGACATCTGAGTGTTGATCTAATAAAAATTAGACTAGTAAACACATGGTGGAGTTGGGCATTAGCTGAATGAAAGTTCGGATGAGTAGATGTGTTATGACTTTTATTTTAGCAAAACAAAATCCATCTCTGGTTGTTGTAGATTGTTTAAGTTCTAGAATGCTGAAACCAAAATACATAAATTTATGAATAAATAGATAATGAAAAATAAGATAAAATAAGCAAATGCTAAGTCTAAACTCTTCTCAATCATCCAAAGTAGGAAGAAGGTTCGGTTCTATATGGCAACTGGAGGTAGTAATTCTTCTTGTGTGGGAAATATTCGATTCCTGTTAAGTATGCTAATTAATTTCATTTCAACTAACTTCTGGAAAGTTTAATGACAGATTGTTATTGCATTTCCATATCGAAGGAATGGTGAGCTTGTGAGCTGCAAGTACCGGGACATCAACAAAAAGTTTTGGCAGGTTCTTAGTGACAATTGTTGATGTAGATACAAAGTTACAAATATTGATTTATTAAATAGCTTTATTACGGCGCATTGATATCCGATTTGACTATCGTAGATACAAAGTTACTATTTGTTCTCTAAGTGTTTAAAGTAGAGATATATTTCAACATTTGAATCTTGTTGCTTTGCTGGTCTTCATCTACAGGAAAAAGATGCTGAAAAGATATTCTATGGACTGGATGATATAAAGGATTCCAATGATATAATCATTGTAATATTTCACGATGGCTCTCTATCAGTTGAAATTGTCTTTGCTATTCTATGGTCAATGGGTTATTTATTTGCTTCCAACTCATTCACTATTGATGTTTATTATTTATATATAATCGTAGGTTGAGGGTGAGATGGACAAACTTGCAATGGAAGAAGCTGGCTTCCGAAACTGTGTGAGTGTCCCTGATGGTGCTCCTGCATCAGTTTCCAAAAAAGAGTTGCCATCTGAAGAGCAGGTCTGTATCAACCTTAAAATTTCCAAATTTGTTGCTGTCTCTAAATTTTTTTTCATGTCCATATGGTAATCTCTTTATGCCTTTTTTAGGTTTATTATCCAAGAAGTGTAAGACTTCCTGGTGATCCAAATTAACTCCAATTCCGACTTGTTACTCCACTTTCAACTGTACAATAGCGATGAATTTCATACACAAGGGGATTATCTTCTCCGTGCTATTATGATAAAACATGGCTTTATAGGTGAACATGTATTTAATTGCATATGAAGCTTAAAAAACTTTTGGATGCCATGATTTGATAAATTAAGGGCGGGTCCTTGAAAACTTCCCTTAGCTTGGAAGAACTAATTTTCAATGAGTTAAAGATAACAAATTAATAAAGTTTCACTTTTGGTTGTTTCTTCTCTTTTTCTATTGATATGGCTGTCAATTCCTTGATGCTTTTCCACCTTTTTTTAAGTATGCCCAAGAAACTTGTCATTAACCAGCACAGTTAATCACTGTGGTCAAAATAAGTATGCAAATTTATTTTCTGTCAATAAAATAAGTACTTATTGACATGCCTACACTACAATCCAAGCAAAATGTTGAGGTCTGTGTTGTAGGTAAAAGGGTATTTGTGCAGTCTGAAAGACCTTGAAGGATAATTGTACTTCTGCCAGCTGTTCTTCTGTTTTATATCTTTAGTTCAATTATCTCCCATGTCAGATTTCTTATTTATTTATTTTTTTTTTGCGTGCACTTTGTTCCTTGGTAGCTCAACATTTTAAACAATAGAGCACAATTGGATATAGTGGCATCTCATGAAATGAACAAGTGGAGATGCTTAATCATAAAGTTAGGAGCAAATATAACTGGATTACATGGAAAGTCTATCCTTTCATTGGGACTATTTTGAATTTTGTAGAGAATTTAAATTTTATTTCTCTGTATGGGAGTTTATTGGTTTTGTATACATTGTTTATGCTTCAGTCATGTCATGTCCCCTTTGGCATGTTTCTACTGAAATACTTTTTACTTATCCAAAAAGAGAAAAAAAATAGAAAGAGAAAAAAAAAAAAGAAAAAAGTGTAAAAACTATTTTTTCACTTCATACTCCTTAGTAAGTAGAACCTTCAATAGCACACCGACTGTATCTTTTTTAATTGTCTTATTATTAGTTTGAGTCTTTGCATACTCTATCTTGTTTTATTATGTTGGTGGAAATATTCATTGGTAGATTCTCTTCACTGCTTTTATAAATCAGGTGAAATTGTTTTATATTACCAGTTAAGTTATCTCTTAGGTCTTACTATTCCATGATATCATTCCCTAAAGTTTGAAACTAATGCTCTTGTGTTTCTTGTAAAGCTAGGACACAAAGTATCAGTATTTGTGGAACTGCAAAGAGTACCTAGAGAAGGTTGGTTGTAAATGGTTAAATAATTGCGAAAATCGAAGCCCACCTCATTTCCCCCCTATTTTTCTTCTTTTGGCCAAGGAATTAAAGTCGTTCGTTTTTTGATATATTTATAGGCATCTCGCATCATACTTGCAACTGATGGGGATCTGCCTGGTCAAGCCTTAGCTGAAGAACTTGCACGCCGCCTTGGAAGAGAAAGGTTTGCATTATTCTATCTTGATGTCATTTTTTACCAACATTCTCTTTGAAAGCAGTCTTCGTGCTAGTTTTGTATCACTGGTGAGTTCTTGTTTTGTGGGTTTTACAGATGCTGGCGAGTCAAATGGCCAAAGAAGAATGATGTGGATCATTTCAAAGACGCAAATGAGGTTTGATGTCAATTCTTACCATTTTCTTTTCCCCGTTTTATTTTAATGACAAGAGCTTCGTAAATTATTTTCTTTCCTAGAAAAAGGTACAAAGTGTTGCTTAATGGTATTCTTAAATGTCTAAAAGGGTACGAAGTGTTGTTTAATGGTATGGTAATCTTAAATGTCTAAACCATAATAATTCTTCGTCAATAATATGAGGTGTAGGGTCTATTTTTTGAACTCTTTCTTTTTCTTTTTATTTCTTCTCTTTTTATGAGGTGTTGTGCCCCCTTGGTACGTTCTCATAGAAATTTTATCTGTTGTTGATCACCTCATATCACCTGCTCTAAGTGGTTGCTCCCTATCCAGTTTGACCTGGCATACATGAGCTTGATGGTCCTTTCTTTCAGTTCTTCCCATAAAGTTGTGATGAAGACCATTCTGGTTATTGAACTTTATAAATTTTTGGGGAGAAGAGTATTGACATTGTGACTGATGTGTACATTGGTAGGTGCTCATGTATATGGGACCCACAATACTGAAGGAAGTCATTGAAAGTGCTGAATTATATCCTATAAAAGGATTGTTCAACTTCAGAGATTACTTTGATGAGATTGATGCATACTATTATCGAACTCTTGGTTATGAGCTTGGTGTCTCAACTGGATGGAGGGGTCTGAATGAAATATACAATGTAAGTATATTTTTCTGTAGAACTATTAATTACATTGAAGTATCTGAGCTCTTGAGTGGTGTGAAAAACATAAGAAATATAGGTTACACGTTCTATAATGCAAATCAAATTTCTGCTGAATGTCAATTCCCCTTGCCCAACAGTTTAAATTCCATGTTTTTCTGCCCTTCTTTTTTCTCTTCTAATAAGAGTTTTTTCTTCCAAATTTGAAGATTTCTGTGAGATTTGATATACATTGTTGCTTTGATTTCCTTACATTTTAGGTAGCATTTAGTTTTTACGTTATAGAAAACAGGAAATTTTACCAAATGTCATCTTATTGTTCGATTTTCCCTTTTTCTTTCTTAGTTTAATACCATCTTGTCATCAAGGAGTTAAACAGTTGGATGCTTTATTGGCTGTGTTGCTTCTTTAATTCCGAACATGAGAAACGTCAGTAGGTAACTTTGTTGAGGAGATATAAGCAATTCTAATTGTTGAACTTCTCATTTGATCAGGTTGTGCCTGGAGAGTTGACTATAGTAACTGGAGTTCCAAATTCTGGTAAGAGCGAATGGATTGATGCTCTTTTAAGCAATCTTAATGCTAGTGTTGGCTGGAAATTTGCACTTTGCTCTATGGAAAATAAGGCAAGTTCATTATGCTATACAAGCGTGTACTTATCTTTCAGTTTGGATCATTTTCATCTCTGTTTTTTAGCTATATCTATGTTTGGGAACCAGTAATAGTTCTCAGTGAGGGTTGATTCTCTTTCCTTTATGAGGATCTTATTACAAAGCAATTTTGTTTAGCTTCAAAAGTGGATGTGCAGCAATTGTTTACATTTTCTTCTAGTTTTCTACTCTCCATTTGATGAAAGCATGGAATTTATGGATACATGGCTTGAAATCTTACATGAATGTATAGTGATACCTTATTTAATATTGAATATATTTGTTGGATTTGGATGTAAACCTTTCCCAAGCATGATCTACGAGTTCACAACTCCACTTGTAAAGTTGAATTTCTTCACTCCCCTGTTGTTGTATGAGCAGTATTTGGTAATATGTGATGGTTATCAGAAAGATGGATTATTAACTTTATTAGCCAAAAGGTCCAAAACAAATTCTAAGAAACTAATAGTTATGTGTTATACTAATTACATAATAACTCCTTGAATTTTATAATGCCTAAAGATGTGATTTACCAAAGGTACCAAATGCTGTTTTGGATTTTAACCATCATTGAAAAATATGAGTTGTGGTAATAAAATAGTTAATAATGTGATTTCTTATACATGAAATTGATAAGTTTCCTTTGGTCTGTTTTACACTATGCCAAGTTTTCACATGTCTTTCTATTGGCATTCATCTTAATCCATGTTCTGTTCAATTGATCTTTAGGTTCGGGAACATGCAAGGAAGCTTTTGGAGAAACACATTAAAAAGCCCTTCTTTGATGCAAGGTAAATTTATGGCATGGCTCACTAGTTAGTCTACCACGTTGTAGTTGGTCATTATATATATATAATTTTTGTGAGAGATATAAAAGCAGTTCACCGTCATGGAGTTGAATGATCCTAACTACATTTAGAACATATGATGGTATTGCTTCTCTGCTTAATTTTGAACCATGATGTAATTGGGCTGGTTGATGCGCTTGGTGACCTACTCAGTTTCATTTTCTACCTCTAGTAAAAGGAGAGTCTATATGGGTTAAATTGCTACTACAAAGCATGGACATGGATTTCGGATATGCATATGACACAATACAAACATGCCAATATAATTTATGGTTTACATTAAATCAAACAGGCCCTAAATGTAATTCAAACATCCTCCAACCCCATTTAATTCCGGTAAATCGAACAGGTCTGAAATCTCATGTATAGAACTTATGGATTACATTAAGATACCTTATCACTTGTGAAGAACATTATCAATTTTTCATGAAGATCAAATTGTTTCTAGCTCTGAAAAGAAAGGGAACAAAAGAAAATTAGATGAATTGAGTTTGAATTTTTGCTGTGACATTCTCAACTGTTTGCTGTAAATTTATTACTTTCTCTTTTCCTGGCTTAATCATAGGTATGGTGAATCTGTTGAACGGATGAGTGTTGATGAGTTAGAGCAAGGAAAGAAATGGTTGAGTGATACATTTTATCTCATAAGGTGAGTAAGAATCTTTAGTTTTCATTGGCGTCATTTACTTATTTTTTGCTGTAGGATTGCTAACCCTTTTTTGTTCCCATTCACTTCATTGTCATTTTCATAGATGATGCTGTGAGCTGTTGAACATACAAGTATTTCAACTCTGTTGGTCATATCCTTGTTTGTACTGTTTCCTGAGCTTTTCTAACGTTTAACACGTTCAGATTATCTGGTTAACTGGCATAAGTTGTGCCCCATCCTCAATAGAAAAGTAGAATTTAATGCAAGTACAAAGATGTAAGGCAATCAGTTTGGTTTAAAGCTTGTTTTGCATGGACCATGGATCAATATAAATAATTGTTTTGGTCCCTATGTGGTTTGGTCGACCAAGTGACCAGACAGCAGTCTTGGTTGGCCAATCTCCAAATTTTGTACCTCACTTGGGCTGTTAAACCATCGTCCTTGTCATCCTATTTTTGTTGAAAGCCAACTTCATGTTGGTGAAGCTTCTCCTTGCACTTTTCCTATTAATCTTCAAGCATAGATAGATATTCATACTTAAGCATAGAATTATTATGAAACAGAGCTTGTTTATAAATAATTTGTGCTTTTGAGTTCCTTGTTTTGATCACATTGTTGCACTATCGACTAAGCTTAACACTGCTACTTGTGATATTATTAACATTTTCTTCATTATTCTCATAGTGGTTTACCTTATGGTTTGTGGATTAGGTGTGAGAATGACTGCCTTCCAAGTATCAATTGGGTCCTTGGGCTTGCAAAAGCAGCAGTTCTAAGACATGGGGTGAACGGACTTGTGATTGATCCATACAATGAGCTTGATCATCAGCGTCCTCCAAGCCAGTGAGTCAATTCATCTTTAGTGCATATTGAAGATGCTTAATAAATAATTAAAGAAAAAAAATCACAAAAATAACAGAAATCCTTTTAAAGGATTGTTAGAGATTAGAAAACTAAGTCAATCCCATTTTGGATTCTTAGGTCTTGTTTGGTGTAGCTTTTATTAATTGAAAGTTGATAATCAGAAAACAGAAGATAAAAGCACTCCTTCCCTAGCTTGAAGATAATCAGTTTTCTTTTGCTTATTTAAACTATTCTGCTTTATAAGCTATAAGTAAAAATTGCACCAAATACTTTGGCAAAGTCCCCCAAAATAAATAAATAAAAGCCATAAGCAGCCTCTATAAGCTGCACCAAACAGCCCTTTCTCATACTCAACTTTTACTTTTGGGCATTCCTTTTATACTGCGTTCTCCAAGCATTTACTTAATCTGTGACAGGACTGAAACAGAGTATGTGAGTCAGATGCTAACTAAGGTCAAACGATTTGCACAACATCACTCTTGTCATGTTTGGTTTGTAGCACATCCAAGACAGGTAACCTACCATAGGCTTCGATTTCCCGCCTAGTATTCTTATTTGTCTAATCCTCATTTACGTCATAACAGTTGCATCATTGGGTTGGGAGTCCTCCTAATTTGTACGACATCAGTGGAAGTGCACACTTCATAAACAAATGTGACAATGGGATTGTTATTCATCGGAACAGGGATCCAGATGCTGGCCCCATGGATCAAGTGCAAGTGAGTTTGTCTCTTACTGTCTGCTAACTTTAGTATTTTTTGGTAGCATGGTATAATAATTGTACATTTTATAATTATCTGCAACCAGGTTTGTGTGCGAAAGGTACGAAATAAGGTTGCCGGTACCATAGGTGACGCGTTCTTGTCATATAATAGGTATGGAGCTTCTTATTCTCGTGATGTGTGTGACTAACTTTGTGGAATTTTAATTGCCATAGTCAAGTTTTGGATGATTTGTGGCGATATCTTATTATGGATCTACGTTTTTGTGTTTGGCTGCTGTGGCATGCTTGTCAGGTTGGGATTCCTTCATGGATCCAAAGAGTTGTTTAAATTGTTATGTTCTGATAATAAAAACATGAAAACCCTAAGACTCCCAAGAAGGTCAATTTTTTTGGCTTTTTAACTTTTTTCTTAATGTGCTCAAGAAATTCTTTTAGGGAATGGTACTCTTTTGCAGGTCACGGTTAGCATATTTAACCCTTTTGATCCTCTGATGCCATTTGTTTTTTTAACGCACTTCCAATTTTTTGTTGGTTTTTTAGTCTTCTCTTCTTCTGCTACTACATTGTGTTTGCATACATAACATGCGCACGCATTCAAGTAAATTTCTCGTTATATTTGTTTATCTCTCCTCATAAATAATTCTTTAGATAAATTTTACAATTAGATATTTAAAATAACACCACCCCCCCCCCCCCCCCCCCCCCCCCCGGGTCTCTCTCTCTCTGTCTCTGTGCTTGTTTTTCTGGTTTGTCATCAGAGTAACGGGTGAATTCATGGACTTGAGTGAGACCTTGAGGAGACAGACATAGGCAGGCAGTTCTCAAGGAAGACCGGTCTTGTAACTACACAGCAGATTCAGCATTCTCGGTGCAATTAACATGAAGGATTGGTTGTTTTCTATGCCCTCCTCCGTCTGAAACATTCACATTCAAAATCGTGTTAACGGTGGCAAAAATGATGGCGACAATGATAGAGTGGTTGCATAGCTACTTCTTTTGATTAGACACTTTCTTATAGCCAAATGAGATTAAATTCTCAATTGTTGTATATCATTATTTTGTTGTAAATTGATTTTATTAGGCTTTGTATAACTCGTAAAAAAATTATTGGGTTAATCTTCAATTGGTGTGCCCTTTCATATTCCTCTTTATCTTTTCAATTTTATAAGTAAGACAAGTTTATTTGTTTGTTTCTAGAGAGCATTACACAGGAGACAATTTTTAAGTATCCAAACAGGGCCTCATGATACAGTGTGCTAATGTTACCGGCGTCACATGATTCTCCACTACATTTTTATGACCACCGGCCATATCTCAACGCCACGTGTCTGCAGGTTTTAAAGATATCACCTGTTTTGTTTGACCAATTCTTGTGACAATATTTAAATTTTTTATTTTTTTTCTATTTAAGATTCTATTTTCAGTAATTATATTATATTATATTATATATCAAGCCTTACCAGCCATGAAACACTGGTCTATGTATGTACAGCTCAAAGCTGACTGGTCCTACAATTAATTTTTCAAGTTCAATTATTGGTTGCTATTTATTTATTTATATTTTATTTTTCATATCTTAATAATTTTGCTAAATACCCAATAAACAGTTTTGTAAGGAAGAACAATATTTGTGGCTGGATGTGTTTTATTGTGTTTTTTTTCCTCCATATATATATATATATATACATGCGCGAGATTGGCACACGCAATGCGTGTATAATTAAAATAAATAAAAATAAAATTATTATCATAACATATATTATGATATAGTGGTAAAAGAGTCACTATGGAGTGAGACCATGGTTTAAATCTCAACATCTATTAAAAAAAAAAAAAAAAAAATCTTATTACCAAAACTTCTTGGAATATTTTTTTAATGATGGTAGCACTATTTATTTTTGATGAAACATATGAATCAATTAGTTCTTAGAAAAATTAAGATATAATATATGTGAAACACTTAGGTATATGAACAAGAATAAGGGTGCATAATTATTTAATAACTTGAGACTTTAAATCAATCTCATTGTATAAAGTGACTAGTTAAAAACAAAAACAAAAAACAAAAAAACTAGTTAAAATTTGAACCAATCACACTAGGAATTTTAACCATCCCAACAATACTCTCAAAATAAATATAAAAAATAATAATTACAAACCACCCTTGTAATAAGATAACTAATTTGAATTTGTGTGGAGTCTAAACAATGTTAGAGAAGAAGCAAATACAGTTGTGACTTAGTCAAAAGACAACAGGGTTCCCCACTTTAGCCATATATTATTGAAGGAATATATACAGACATATAAATGTATTTACAAATAAAAGAGTTGGTGAAGACAGATTACATACACCCTCCTTAGACAGTTGGCTAATCATTCCACAACCAAGCAAAAACCATACATGACTTTTTGTTTTGTTTTTTGTTTTGTTTTGTTTGTTTTATTTTGTTTTTTTTTCAGATGATAGTTAGGTTTTGATTTTGAATAATTAATTATTGTCGATTATAGTTTGATTTATTGAATTAAAATTCAAAAAAATTGTACCTAATTATTAATAAAGCTTCTGAAAAAACTTTGTTAGAATAATTGACCAAAAAAAGCTGAATTGTCAAACAACTTGGTGAAATTTTCAAGAATTGAAAACTGTTTTCATTCACCACCTTAAGAGAAAAACTTCATTACAACGATTATACAAATAGAAACTAATTTTTAAAAATCAGCCACTCTTTATTTATTACCAAATACCTATAAGTATAATAGTCTGATATGAATTATGATTATTTGTTTTTTTTTTTTTAAGCCTTATTTTTTGTCCTCTTACATTTTATTATTAAGGTTGTCAATATCAGCAAAAGTGCATGAAAAAGAAAAAATCATATGAATTCATCTAATATTCATCAACTCCTAATTTTTAGGCTTGTGAGAAACTCAAGTAATTAACAAATCCCATATAATAACTCACTCCCTAGTCATTCAAAAACTCCCAAAACCCAAATAAATAAATAAATAAATAATAAATAAAAATGAACTGGGGCATTAAAAAACGAAGAAAACAAAAGAATAATTCTATACATACTAACAATTTTACTAACAATATAAGAGGCCAAATGTGATTGGTTGTAAAAAAAAAACAATGATATTTAAACATTCAATGATACTTGGACATGTATGTTTTAATAAGATTGTTAGTAAGAGTTTAAGTAGATGTAATATTGTTTAAAAAAAATAAAAATAAGTAAAAACCTATATGTACCTAGCCAAAATTTTAGAAAATTCTACCCCTTAAATTGGCTGTTATTATCAACAAGGAAAAAGAATATGAAACAATGTTTAGCAATATATTAATACCTAATCGTTTACTACATAAACTATGTGATAATGTAAGTCGAACACTATGTATGAGTAAAATGTAATTCACAGAGTGAACTTTTACGCTGTATTTGGTTAGAGATTTTGGAGAGGGATTTGGAAAGGAAAAGGGAAAAGGTGTGTGAAACTATGTAAAATGTAGGCATGTTTTTTTTTCACATTTCACCTACTTTTTTCATTTCTCTTTCCAAATCATTCCTCAAATCCTTCAACCAAACACAGCATTAGGCATTTCCAAACTTCACAAATATAAAATCATACTTAGCCCATAGAAAATTAGCCAACGTATGGGAGTGACATAAAAGCTATTGGATTGTAAAACAAAAAATAATAATAATAAAAAAATTAAATTTTTATTTATTCATCTCAAATCAAAAGATTCTTTTAAACAACTTATTATTATTCTAAAGATTTTGAACATTTCAAATAATTGTTCAACTTTTATAAAAATACATGTCACAAATAATATATAACCAATTTAAATTTTGTTAATCAATTCCCAGTGTCATTGACAAGACCTTTAATTTAAAAGGCTATTAATTTGTGTTGATTTTAGTAAATTTTTATTTTTAACTTATTTATTAAATTAGATACATTTATTATTTGAATATAAATATTTCAATAAGTTTTGAATTTATATGCAATATTTTATGATTGGTCTTTTTAACATGCCTTGATGGCTTAAAAAGTTTGAAAATAATAATGATTTAGAATTGAAATTTTTTGAATGCATAGAAGATTTTTACAAAAAGTGACATAAATGTGAAATAAAAAGTGGGCCTAAACCGTATTTACGTGGGTCTCATACTTTTACCGTACGTTTATATCTTAGGAAAAATTAATGAAATATCTTTATCTAACTTTGGGTAATAAAAGAAATTCAATATGTGTTTTTTATTAGCTAAAGTTCCTCGATAAAATTTCTATGTAATCACACCAAAAAAATTTCAAAACTTCTTTGTGATCATATCAGAGAAAATTTCTCTGTGAAATAAGAGAAATTTCCTATGCTGGGGCGAAATTTCTCTAAAAAATATTGAGGGACTCCAACTAGTATGAAAATATTGTATGTCTTTTATTTTATAAAATCTTAATATCAAAAACCTTAAAAAAAAAGTTATCCAATATCTTACTGTAAAAATCTTTTATATCGTAGGGTTATTTTGGGAAGATAGTTATAATCAACTTTTTGGTGAAAAGCAGCTTATAAGCAATTTTTTTGTGAGAGAGGAAGTGTGTTATAATCTGAGAAGCGGATTATAACCCACTTCTCAAAATAGGCCGTAATCTACCTGGTTAGAATTGAACAAATTCTCTTACTTACAAGGTAAAATAAGAAGTCATGATAATGACAGTCTAATCAACATCATAAAATATTAAAATATTTATGATTCCAATATATTTTTCACATATTTTAAAATATTTTTACAAATTTTAATATATGTTTACATGTTTTTCCAATACTAATGTTGTTAGCATTGTTCACAAAAAAAATAACAATAATAATAATACTATGATGAACCCATTTAAGTATCTCAAATTTATCATGAATAAGAGTGATGTGATTGACATTAAATTTGTGTAGTGTGAAGCCTATGGAATAAATTTAAATTACAAAATGATAATTCTAAATAATTTTTAAATAATTAAATCTAAATTTATAGCATTAATGCAAAATGAAACATAAATTCTTAAAAATGGTTGGGTATGAAATTTGTGATAGATACATTTGTTTGCGTGGGCCCAAAATGATGCTGACAGACTACATTGTGCTGGCATCCAGACTAGCACAACCCTTGGAAGAGCATCCTAACGGCTCTTATGCGGTGGCTTCCACATATGTGACCGTTGCGTGGGGTCCGCTCTTTTTCCAATTTTCTTCAAATATATAGCCGTTACACAACCCATCTCAACCCTCACAACGACAACAACAAACCCTCAATCCACAAGAGCCACAGAGAGAAACAGAGTGGCAGAGAAAGAATTTCAAAGACAAAAATCACAGGGCTAATCTAAAGGTATGTTGGGTTTTTCTTTCATTTTTTCTCTCATTTTCCTTCTGATGAAAAATTTCAATTTTCTTACTTTTTCTTGTTTACCCAATTTCACAGACTTTCCACCATGACTGTTGAGGTTAAGGCTGAAGAAACCCAGGTGGTTGAGGTTGTTGTTTCAGAACAACCAGAGGAGGCTTTGAAGGTTGTTGAAGAGACACAGAAAGTTGATGAATCCAAGCCTAGGATAGTTAAGAAGAGCTCTTCTTTCAGGGAAGAGAGCAATTTTCTCTCTGATCTGAAAGAGAATGAAAAGAAGGCCTTGAATGATCTGAAATTGAAACTCGAAGCCGCTATCCTTGGAAACAATCTCTTCAAGAAAGAAGAGCAGCCCAAAGAGATTGCAAAATCAGCAGAGAAAGTTGAAGAGAAGGAGACAGAGATTGTTGTTGAATCAGTGAAACAAGAGGGTGAAGAAAAGGAGGAATTGAAAGTTGAGGAGGGGAAAGTTGAAGGAGGAGAGGAAGAGAAGAAACAAGAAGAGGGTAGTGAAGAAAAAACTGTTGAATGTGTGAAAACCCAAGAAAATGAGGAAGAGAAAAAGGCTGATTTGGTGGTGGTTGAAGAGAAAATTGTTGAAGTTGATAGGGAAATCGCTCTTTGGGGAGTACCCCTTTTGCCTAGTAAAGGCGCTGAGGGAACCGATGTGCTTCTCTTGAAGTTTTTGAGGGCTAGGGAGTTCAAGGTCAATGATGCATATGAGATGCTCGAAAAAACGCTTCAGTGGAGGAAGGACTTCAAGGCTGATTCAATCTTGGATGAGGATTTGGGCACTGATTTGTCCCCTGTTGCCTATATGAGCGGTGTTGATCGCGAAGGCCATCCAATTTGTTACAACATTTTTGGGGCTCTTGACAATGAAGAGCTCTACAAAAAGACGTTTGGGACTGAGGAAAAGCGCGAGGTGTTCTTGAGATGGAGGTTCCAGTTGATGGAGAAGGGGATTCAGAAGCTTGATTTCAAGGCTGGTGGTGTCAATTCATTGCTTCAAATCAATGATCTCAAGAACTCTCCCGGACCATCGAAGAAGGAGCTTCGCGTCGCTACAAAACGAGCTGTTGGGCTTCTGCAGGACAACTACCCTGAATTCGTAGCGAGAAATGTAAGACACACATTTCAAAATTTATATTTCATTTGATTAGTTATTGTAGATCTGAATCTGTGAAGTTTGGTTCTAAGGTATTGATGGGTCACAAATTTTTTTGGTTGTAGATATTCATCAATGTTCCTTTCTGGTTCTATGCTTTCAATGCCCTCTTGTCTCCATTCCTAACACAAAGAACCAAAAGCAAATTTGTTGTTGCCCGTCCAGGGAAGGTCACTGAGACTCTACTGAGGTAAGCAATTTCTTTTCATTAACAACATCATTAAGCCTTGGTAGCACGGGTTAATTAATGTCTAATGAAACTTAAATCAAATCTTGGGACAGGTACATTCCAGTGGAGGAAATTCCCATCCAGTATGGTGGCCTCAAGAGGGACAATGATTTTATGTTTTCAATTGAAGATGGTGGAGTTTCAGAACTTATCATCAAGGCTGGATCAAAAGAAACCATTGAAATATCCATGGCAGAGGTACATTCCTGTTTGGTTTTGAAAAGGAAAAAAAATAATCTGAAAACAACCCAATTTTAAGAAGCAACAAAATTTTGTTATTGTTTTGTTTCTAATAACACAAAAATGAAAACGAAGAAGCTAACTTTTGAGTACGATTCTTGGATAAAATGTGATATTTGATGTGTTGTGAACAGGTTGGAACCACATTCATCTGGGATCTGACAGTTTTGGGTTGGGAAGTGAGCTACAAGGAGGAATTCATCCCCACGGACGAGGGTTCTTATACCATTATTGTTCAGAAGGCTAAGAAGATGGGATCGAACGAAGGACCAGTTCGCAACACTTTCAGGAACAACGAACCTGGAAAAATTGTGCTTACAATTGAGAATAACTCGAGCAAGAAGAAGAAGGTTTTGTATCGATACAAGACCAAGAAGAGTGAAAACTTTTGAGATATATAAGTGCTAAATGTTCTATATATACAACCTTTGGCTTGGAGGAATGAGAAGCGAGAGATGGACAGACGAGAGTGGGGCATATTTTCTTTTTTGTGGAAATTCTTTTAGGAGTATCATTCTTTGGCATGATCAATAATGCTCTGTAATTTGATTTATTTTGAGCTCTTATTTTGTTTTGTTTTTTTTCCAGTTGGGTGATTATTTGTTGCAGTCTTTGAAGGATAAATTTATATACATTGTTATGGTGAAATGCATTACGATTGATTTGAGTTTACTAATGTGTTTATATACATTGTTATGATGAATATATAGGATTGATTTAGCTTGTTATATGAAAAATAGCCAAAACTATAAGAAGGTAAAATCATATCATGTGAAGTTGTATGTGATGGGCTTCGGTTGGGTCGACTTGCGGGCTATAATCGTCTTTCACTGGTTGATGGGCTGGGCTAGTAAAAGTGTTTTTTGCATCATTTTGGAAATGGAATTTGTGAAAATCTTGAGCTGAGTGGGGTTGAGTTTTCAATCAGAAATTGACTTTCAGGTCCTTCTTTGCTCCAGTATTTTTCTACGTACATACAACCCGATACAACTCTCTAGGACTGATTTCGTTTGTTATGAAAAATGGCAAAAACTATAAGAAAGTAGAATCATTTCATGTGAAATTGTAGGTGATGGATCCACCTGTGCATTCTAAGCCCAATGAATTTTATTTTTACGTGCTTGGGCTGGGTCGACTTGCGGACTCACGGGCTGATGGGCTAGGCTAGTACAATTAAGAAATATATATTTAGAGTGCTAAAATAAATTATGTTGTTCGAGTTGGACAATTTTTAAAAATTAATTTCAGGTTAACTTGTTTTATAAATAAATTATAATTTAAATATATTTTAAAAATTGTTAATATTTTAGGTTAGCTTGGCTCAAAAATATTTTATGTACTATAAAAATCAACAGTCTCGCTAGGTAGCCCGAATCCTCCGAGGCTCGAATGGCTCGAGGTGCCAAAACGATTTTTTTTTTCTTTTTTTTTTCTTTCCTCTGTATCTGTTCTTTCTCAAAATTTTTTTTTTTTCATAGAATCAAAAAAATAGAGAGGAGAGGAAAAAAAAAAAAAAAAAAAAATCAAACATCAAAAATCAAAACCAATACAAATCAACCCCCCCCTCTTTTTTTTCACATAATCAAAAAAAGAGAAAACAGAGGCAAAATAAAAAAAGAAAATCAAACATCAAAAATCAAAACCAATACAAATCAAAACAAAAATCAAACCCACAAATCAAAGCCAATACAAATCAACCTCAAAAATAAAACCAAAAATTAAACCCACAAATGAGAGAGAGAGAGAGAGAGACACACACACACACACTGTAACGCCCCAATTTTCATGCCCAAATGGTAATACAATAATTATGGCTTTTTAACATATAACTGAACATAAATCCTCATACTTGAATCACATGATACTAATAGTCTTCATATAAGAATACAATTAATTTAACAACAATTAATTAAACAACAAATACCCCCAAAGGGTTTACAAGTTTCCGAGACTTGAGCCTGGTTACACAAAATAGTTATTCAAACCCACACGTATAAAGCCCTTGGCTTGAAATCAGAGTCACAGCAAATGAGCACATCACGCTCTCTCACACACTTTCACGCCTTCAGTTAGGCGGAATCACCACATCCTTTCCTGCACAAAAATCCAATAGGATGAGCAAAAAGCCCAGTAGGAAAATCCTTCACAAAGTATATACATTTTATACAAATTCCAAGAGATGAATGCATATGCCATGCTATGCCTCTTGGAAAAGTAAAACACCTTCATCTTTTGAAAACCATCATAGTCAATGATGCTATGCAATTTTCATTGTTCAAAACTTAACAATTTAACTCAAGGGGCGGTAAATACAACTCTGGTAATCCCTAGGTCAGTGTCTGCAAGTAGACTATACAAGTACTACCAATTTGTCATTTTTACCAGTATCAACTGGAGGGCTCGACACCCATAATATGTCATTTTTACCAGTCACAGCTGGAGGGCTCGACACCCATAATCTGTCATTTTTACCAGTAACAACTGGAAGGCTCGACACCTATCATCTACACTACCTGTCAAGACTTACCATCGTATTTATCCCAAAACCATTTCATGAAAACTCATTTCTCAACATTCTTTCTCAATGCAAATTTTCAAATCAACTTTCAAAGTTCAATATAATCAAATGATTTGATATGTCAATGCAACAATAACAATACAATGTAACAATTCTTCCATTTCTAACTCTTCTACACAATATTACCATTGTGATCAAAATTCTCATTTCTCCATTCAATGCAATTTCACAAGATGAATAAATACTTTTGTTTCAATTCATTCAAGGGATAATATAATTCCCACATTTCAAACATTTCCAACAACTTAGTTATTTCAAGATTATATCAACACTTTTAAGTAACAATTTTCAAAATGAGTAACAACTCTCATACTTCTCAAAATTTATCATATATACATTATAAAACAAGAAATTTTCCAAACATCACTTATTTTGGCATTCAAAATAAATATAACAATATCAACCATGGATTTTTAACTTCTCCTTTAAAAATCCCCAATTTCTAGGTTTTCTCACCAAAACCTTCCATCTTCAAACTTTTGAGAAAAATCTCACCAAAATCCTCATTTTTCAATCAACATAGTTCAAAATTCCCAATTTGTATTTCGAAGGATTAAATAGTAAACCCACTTGGAAAATCACTCTCTTTCTTGAATCAACAACAAATTTTCAAAACAATTTAAACAATGATTTCGAAAATCATCTTAATCTTGCAAAAATATATATAACTAAAAGAAAATCCCTACTTCAAGTGAAGAAAACCCAATCAAAACCACTTTGATGTAATATTATTAAAATCGCAACAAACAAACAAGCTTTGAATAATCTCTCTCTCTCTCTCTCTAAAACCTCCGCCCCAGGCCTCTCTTTTGGGCCGGCCGGCCACCGCCTTTGGCCATGGTGGTCGGCTGGCCTAGCTTGTTCTTTTTCCCTGTGTTTGCTTGTTAGCTCTTTCCTTCAATAAACTTGATTCTCCCATTTTTCCCACCTAGGTGTGTTGTGCTGCTGTGGTAGAATTTGTTTTGGTGTTTCGGGGTCCGGTTTAACTGTTTTCTTTTTCATTCGTGCGCTCTTTTGCGAGTAGGAGTTTGAGGGATGAACTCTGATTCAGATTTGGTAGGGATGTATTGATGCTTTGGTTGGGCGGAACTTGGGTGTCGTAATCGTTCCAGATCTGTCTGGTTTTTCATTCGAGCGCTTCTTTTCGAGTGAGAGTTTGAGGGGTGAACTTATTTCCAATGTTTAGAGGTGTCCCGGCGGTGCATGGGTCTGCAGTGAGAGTTGGTCGGTGGATGGGTCTGCAGTGAGTGTTTGGTGGGTGGTGGTCGGTACATGGGGCTGCAGTGGGTGTGAGCAAGAAGAGAGGTGTAAGCAGTGGGTGTTGTTTCTATTTTCGGCAGCTTTGAAGCAGATTGGAGTCTTCTCGAGTTGCAGCAGGGAGGGGAGTTGCAGCATGGAAGTGGTTGCTTGTGGCGTGGGCAGCAGCTTAGGTGCGGCTGGTGTAGGACCTGTGGCGAGGGACGACGTTCGGCGGAATTGTAAAGTGTAGGTGAAGCGTGGGTGGTGTACTGCTTGGGTGATGTACAAGCATGGGTGATGTACTGCAAAGGGAGCAGTGCTCCGGCGTGGGTGTTCCGGCGTGGGTGAAGCCCGATGGAAGGAGTTGTTTAGGCGTGGGAGTAGGCTGGTCAGGAGCAGGTCATCAGGCGTGCAGCAGGCGTGAGTTTTGGGTCGTGGCGTACAGCGTGCAGCAAGCATGGGTCATTGGGAAGAGCTTGTTTGGGTGGTTTTAATTAATATTTTGTTTGGGTGGGCTTTGGCAGGGATTAGTTTTAATTAATATTTTGTTTAGCAGGTGCAGGCGTGACGTCTTGTTTAGTTTTTTATTTTTGTTTTGGGTGTCTTTGTGGGTTATTATGTGGGGTTTCAGGTATTTTATTTTTCTAGTTAAGTTCTTCTTAACTTTTAATTTATAAAATCGAGAGGCTTAGGGGTTGGTTGTATGGATGCGAGTAGCAGTAGTAGGGGTATTTTCATACTTCCGAATCTCTCTCGATGCATCTCATCTTCTTGTACTTTTAATTTCATACTGTTAAATGAAATTTTTCTTTGCCGATCAAAAAAAAAAAGTGAAGAAAACCCAAGCAACAAGGTGGGACTCCAAATATGACGAAACCAATTTCTTCTTGGATCAAAATGAAGCTTTTGACGCCCTCTACCTTATTCTCAAGGACACTAGGGTCAAGAACACAATAGATCTAGATGAAATTTTAGAGAGAAGATGTATTTTAGAGAGAGAATATGAAGATCTTCGTTTATGGAGGGTTTTAGAGAGAGAGTGGGCTGCTGAAAGTGACCTAAAATGTCATATTCACGATCTGATATGAACAGGCTCGCTCGAGCGAAGGAGTTTTCGCTCGAGCGACCAGACACAAAAGGTCTCCTCGCTTGAGCGAAGGAATGCTCGCTCGAGCGAACAAAGCAAAGCTTCAAGTCTGCAACTCAGAAGCACGCTCGAGCGAAAGAAAGCTCGCTCGAGCGAAGAACATCAACCTTCAGGTTTTACAGAGACGCAGATGCACGCTTGAGCGAAGGAAAACTCGCTCGAGTGAACAAACATTGTCCTAGAGCTCGCTTGAGGGCAAGAAGCCTCGCTCGAGCGAAGAGGCAAATTTCTGGCCAACAACCATTTGTACCAAAAGACAACCAACCTGTCCCAAATTCGCCTAACAAGTCCAAAAACTCAAATTCAAAGAATTAAAGGGAGGAAACAAGACATAAACCACCCTCCAAACTATACAAACCCGAGTCCGAAATACCACAAGAGACGGGTCAAAACCGGGGTCGCTATACACACACACACACACACAGATAGAGATACAGATCAATATAGATCTGTGTATACATATAGATCTATCTGTGTGTACACAGATCTGTGTATACACACAGAGGATGGCCGGTGATAGCACCGGTGATGGCGAGGATGGCCGGTGATAGCGTTTCTCTCTTCCTTTATTCTCTTTTCTTCCCTCTATTTCATAGATAAAAGAGAAGAAAAAAAAAATTCAAAACGACGTCATTTTGAATTCGGGCCAATCGAGCTTCAGAAATTTCGAGCTCTGAAGCATTTTTCAAAAATCAAATTTTAAAATTTTGTTTTGTTTTTAAGTCAAGTCAAGTATAAATAATTTACTATTTAACTAGACTTTGCACAATACAAATTATATATTTTTCATTTATTGTGTTTACTTTTTAACATTATATACAAACACAATCACATCAATCCAAGATTAATCAAAATTATAAAATCAAAGTAATCAACACACAATGGCACAACCGAGATCAATGCTAACAACCTCAAATAAATTATTAAATATTTATATAATACTTACTTTATTATTAAATATTTGCATAATATTTATTTAGGTGTGGACTTATGTGGACCTTATATGGTATGGGTGCTCAAGTAAGTATTTGAGTAATTCCTTTAGGATCTTTTAACATTTTTACTAGAAGTATAACAATTAAAAGATAATTTGAATAATTTACTTTTTTGAAATATGTCAAGTAAAATATTCTTTTAAAACTCACATTGATAAGATATCAGTAATTCTATAATCAGATCAACCTGATCATAGGACTATCGATTTTTGATAAACATTATTTTTTATAAAAATATTTTACTTGACGTATCCTAAAAAGTAAATAGTTTAACACGTCAAAGTACGACTCGAAATGAATCTCATTACTCTCACATAAGTGATTGCTGTACAAGAATTACCAAAAGATTATAACAATAAGGGAAACCATAAAGTGAAATAAAGATGAAAGATTATATGAATTACTAAAAGATTATAATAATAAGCGAGTGATTGAAATAAAGATAAAAGATGATCAGAATCACCAATAATAACAATAATTGTATTTAAATCTTAAATTTGGGTAAGAATTTGCCAAAAATGTTACTTGCCTCAATATGCAAATTGCATATTTGCGCTTCACTTATCTCTCTAAATACAAATGATATATTTTTCCTTTATTATTTTTACTTTTTGACATGATGTACAAAGAGTGATGCTAAAAATCTCGAATAATCTATTAAATTTTCTACCAAACCTCTCACAGGATTCACACACATGTGGATTTGTGTGATCTCACACCCATGTGAGAGATTTGATAAAAAATTTAATAGATTTTTTAGGATTCATAACATTTTCCATGTACAGATACAATCACATCCAAGACCGATCAAGACTATAAAATCGAAGTTAATCGACACAATCACTCAATTATTCATTTAGAGTTTCTATTTTTAATTTTTTTTATTTTTATTTTTTATTTTAACTTCATCATCCACGTGCAAACAAAATATGATAAATTAAATTTTATGACCTTTAGGTTTGGCCACTTATCATTTTGGCTCTTAATTTATTTATTTATGCTTTGCCTCTTTATATTTCAATTTTTTTTTTCAGTTTATTCATAAAATTAACTTTTGTTAAAAATTAGATAGAAAATGATACATTAACAGTCACGTGGTATAAAAATATTTTATTACATATAATTTCCACACCTAACACAAATTCAAATACTAATATAATAATATATTTTATTTTATGTGACAATCATCGTGACATTTTCTGTCTAAATTTAAACAAAAATTAATTTTAAGAGTAAACTAAAAAAAAACTTAAAATATAAAGGGTCAAAGTAAGAAAAACAAACTTTAAGAGTCAAAGATTAAATAAAAGGGGCAAAGTGTAACTTACCCAACTAAATATTAGATATTTATTGATATACCCAATTAATATTTTTTTTTTTCTTTCTTTCTAGACCTGTAATGATTTACTTGATAAATATTCTCCATAATGTGTATATTCCACTCCATTTAAGTTAAATATTTATAAAATAACTTATTGAGTCTATGATTATGTTAGTAAGAGACTGGAGATATTTAATTAATTTTATTTATAATTTTTTTTATTAATTATCATGTAAAATTATGTTATTGTTACTAATCAATTTTGTATTTATTTCAAAGTTATTTTTGAGATAGTATACGTTTGATTTGGGATTCAGGGGTACTACCGCGAGGGGCTCACAGCAGTATGCTATGAGCCAAAACGACGTCGTTTCATCAATTATGCATATTCAATAAAAATAAAAATAAAAATTGGTTGTTAAGAAGGCTTGAACCCTATAGCGATCCCGGGTTTTACTCCTTGTTGTACAGTGATCCGGACTTGGTTCCGTGGATGTTAGCAGTTGTTTATATCTTGTTTACATCCTTTCGTACTTTGTATTTGAGTTATAGGATGTGTTGGGCAGGTTTGAAACAGGTTGGTTGTGTTTTGAAACCTAGAGTTGATGCCCAGATTTTGGCCTTCACGCTCGAGCGGGGATTTTGACGCTCGAGCGGGCCCTTTGTTGTTGCTTCTCCGCTCGAGCGGGAGTTTTGACGCTCGAGCATGATTTTCCATCTCCCAGTACTTTTGTCTGCAGGTTTTCAGACGCTTGAGCGGGAGTTTTGACGCTCGAGCGTGAACCTTTGTTTTCGTTCCTCCGCTCGAGCGAGGAGTTTGATGCTCGAGCGGGGACCATGTTTGCAAAACTTCTGGAAGTGTGCAATCTACGCTCGAGCGGCGCTTTTGACGCTCGAGCGTTAGTCTGTGTCTGACGCTCGAGCGGGGGTTTCCAGGCTCGAGCGGGTTCGGGATTTCATTTTTTGGATCACTTTTTCAACACTCTTTCTCTCTCTTACTTTCCCAAACACAGATTTGAGAGCTCCACTCTCTAAAACCTTACCTTCTCTCTAGGAATTGATCTAGTAGGAGTGGTTTCCTCGTCTTGGGCCTTTGTAAAAGTTGTAGGGATCGTCGAGGGCCTTATTTTGATCCGAAAATTTCTTGGCTTGGAGCATCTTCAATTTCTTCATCATCTTCCTTTGAGCTCTGAAGTTGAGGTAGGGATTCCTACTCATTCTTATGTGTTTTAACCTAAATATTGAGCTATTTGTATAGATGGTTTGAATTGGGAAGTTTTGGGACTTAGGGTTTCAAAATGAATAAAGGGGGTTTTGTTATTTTTTTTTGATTCTTGAATATGTATTTGGGTCTCAAAATAATGGTATTGTTGAAGAGTTGTTAATATTTGAACCTTTGGGTTAATATTGAGAAATGGGGGAGAAAGCCCTAATTTGTGCATAAATTAATTGGTATAATTAATTTGGGAAAATCATGAGAGTATGAAATTGAGTTGAATATATTGAAATTGGCTCAGTATGAGACGGAATAGTGAAGTTGGATTTATTAATCGCTCACTTTTGAAATTGTAGATATTTATCTGTTGAACGTAATTATTATCTGTTTAGAAATAATTGCTTTGGGCTATCGGTGGAGGATAGTCTTGATTGTTGTAGACAATGCATGATGATTAGGCAAACTAAAACTAATCAATTGAGTATGCCATTGAATATGGCGATGAATTTTATGTATTGGTTTGGTTATGTATATGATATGTGTTTATATATACATTGTGTTGTGTGGGAGGAGATAGGGGATGTACTCCACGGTTTAGGAGAAGATAGGAGATGGACCTCTAAACCGGATATCGTTTGGCATTGATACAGCACTAAAATGTGTATCATATGTGGAATATGGAAGTGTTTTGTCTGAGACGGATACAGTACTAAAATGTGTATCTATTATGAAGTATGAAATGATTAATTTGAGTTGTTATTTCAATTGAAATAGAAACGTTGTTGATATGGGATGTAATATCACTTAAAGCATATGGCCAGGTTCTGAGCCAGGGTTGTGAATCGAGACTTGGTTATGAGATGGAATAAAAACATGGACACATTGGTCATGTATTTGAAATGAAATATGAATTGATTTATGTGAATTAAACATTTATCAAGGGCTGATGTTTTAGCTATTGCTCATACAATGTTTATCATATCTCTACTGGGCGTTGGCTCACCCTTTATGGGACATCATTTTCAAGTACAGGCAGCATGCCACCTCCAAGGGCATAGCTTGAGAGGATTAGTGGCTGGGTCATCTTTTGTGATTATTTTATTGGTATCACATGTAAATCAAGCCAAGGGCTTATTTTGTATAGAGTTAGAACTCTTCTTTTTGTAACCAAGTGTTGACTTGGAAAGCTGTAAGCCCATAGGGCATTTGCTTTTGTTGTTAACATGTGATACATTTGTAAGAAATACTTTGATAAAATGTACTTATGCTTTATTCTCCTATGTCTGAGCATGTTAAGAATGTATGATTATTGAGTTTATTTTGAGGGCGTTACAACTTGGTATCAGAGCGTACCGAGTTCGAATACTTTGGGTACGTGGGAAGTGATTAGTATCACAATGGGTTTGTCTCGCTTGTTAGAGACTATGTGTGACATTACGTGTTTATTTGATAACATGTTTATGTGACTATGTGGGTATGGGATTTAGTTTTTAGGATGTTGATTGGATCCTTGGGTTTCTGTGAGTCTTGTTGGAAAAGCACTTGATCAATGCTGTTTCTAATCGGAACTCTAGTAACGCCTCGAGACTATCATTATCCAGAAATGAAATTCGTAAGTGTTTATGTGTTTATGTGCTTACGTGGAGTGAATTACAGTTGTCCATGTATTAGGACGCGAGTGTTTAGTTTTGGCACATTTATGAATGTGCTAATGTTCTTCGTTACCTTTATTAGGATGTCAGGACAAGAAAGAGGTGGTAGATGTGGCAGACACGGTAGGCAGGAGATGCCTTTATCGGATGATATTCCGGCACAGCAGGAGGGGGTTGGCCAGGCCAATGTGGCCGAGCCAGCAGGTCAGCAGGCTATGGGCGCCTTAGCCCGTGGGATAGCCGATGCTTTGAAGTAATCTATGGGCATTCTCAAAGCTGAGAACCCCGTTCAGGCCCAGGTTGTGGATGCAGGGCCTTCCTTTCTGAAGAGGGAGTTCTTCCGGTCTAATCCGGACGAGTTTGTCGGTGATCCGAAAGAGCCACTTAAGGCGGATGAGTGGTTGGAACAGATGAGTAAGACGTTTGAGATGCTAGGCATCGAGGACGGAGCCTTGAAAGTGACCTTGGCATCTTTCCAACTGAAGGGGGATGTGGGTCAGTGGTGGAAATTCGTGAAGGGTCGTTTGGATGGCACTTGGGAGGCTTTTGTGAATGCTTTCCAGGAGAAGTTCTTATCTCCAGCAGTCAGGGAGAAGCTGAGAGACCAGTTCTGCCAGCTTTTGCAGTTGAGTTCTTCAGTGACCGAGTATGAGGCTGCTTTTACTAGCTTGTCCAGGTTCGCACCTGAACTTGTGGCGTCTGAGGAACGCCGCTGTATCGAGTTTGAGAAGAGCTTGAGGCGCGGTTGGGGGTTCTATGATCCGAGACTATGGGCGCTTGGTTGATGCTGCAGCCCATATGGAGATCATGATGCAGGAGGAGGAGGGACAGAGAGGCTCCAAGAGGAGCCAGGATGGTCAGAGTGATGGTAGGAGACAGAGGGGTGCTAACCCTCAGCAGTCTCAGGGTGGTGTTGCTAGATCGACCTTTCTAGTGCCGAGTGCAGGCTCGGGGAGAGGCAATCAGGGAGATTTCACCTGTTACAAGTGTGGTCAGCTGGGCCACAAGGCTTCGGTTTGCCCACAGAGGGGAGGAGGTCAGAGAGCTGCTTCATCTTCAGCTAGATCGCAGAGCCAGAGTCAGGGCAGGGGCCAGCCCTTGTCTTGTTATCAGTGTGGTCAGCCTGGGCACCTGAAGAGGTTTTGCCCACAGTTGAGTGCCACTTCGGGCGCGTCTGGTTCTAGGCAGACGCAGGGTTTTCAGCCAGCTCAGTCTGTGCAGGCTTCGAGGGCCAATCCGGGAGCTTCGTCGTCCCAGTCTGTGCAGCAGTCGTATGCTCCGAGGGGTGAGCAGGTGGATCAGGGGCCTACTGGGCGCGTGTATGCTGTTACCGCGCAGGATCTTGTACCTGCTTCATCAGTTGTGAGAGGTACCTTCTTGTTTTGCAACTCGGTTGCTAGTGTATTGATTAATACGGGTGCATCTCATTCTTTTGTATCTGCTACATTTGCATCTGTTTTGGGATTGGAGTTGGCACAGTTAGCATCTCCTATTTGTGTAGTGTCACCTATTGGGGGTGAGTTGATTTTGAAACAAAGGTGTAGGGGTTGTGATATAGAGGTCGCCGATCGCCGGCTTCCGTTTCCTTTTGTAGTGATGCCCATGTCGAGGTTTGATGTTATTTTGGATATGGACTGGCTATCGTCATACCGGGCTGTTATTGATTGCTACCGCCAGAGGGTCACAGTTTGTACCTTGAGTGGGGATTGTTTCCATTTTCTAGGGGATCGGGTTGGTAGTGTGTTGCCACCGGTATAGTGGTCTACTTGCTAGCTTTTTGAGTAGTGAGTGTGGTGAGACCCAGACTGTGTTGCCGAGAGTGGTTTGTGAGTACTTGGACGTCTTTCCCGAGGATCTCGTTAGTTTGCCACCTCATCGAGAGATTGAGTTCTCTATTGATCTAGTGCCCGGCACGGCGCCGATTTCTATGGCACCTTACCGTTTTGCCCCAGTCGAGTTGGTTGAGTTGAAGGTTCAGCTCCAGGAATTGCTGGATAAGGGCTTTATTCGCCCTAGTGTTTCGCCGTGGGGAGCACCGGCCCTCTTTGCTAAAAAGAAAGATGGCGCCTTGAGACTTTGTATCGACTACCGGAAATTGAATCAGGCTACGGTTAAGAATAAGTACCCTATGCCCCGTATAGATGATCTGTTTGACAAGTTGAATGGGTCCCGCTGTTTCTCTAAGATAGACTTGAGATCGGGTTACCACCAGTTGAGGGTCAGGGAGGAGGATATTTCGAAGACGGCATTCTGTACGCGGTATGGCCATTATGAGTTTCTGGTGATGCCATTTGGGCTCACCAATGCACCGGCAATGTTTATGGATTTGATGAACCGGATATTCCGGGAATTCTTAGATCGCTTTGTGGTCGTTTTCGTGGACGACATTCTGATTTATTTACCTTCGGAGGAGGAGCACGAGGAACACTTGAGGGTGGTACTTGAGTTGCTTAGAGCCCATAGGCTATATGCCAAGTTTGGGAAGTGTGAGTTCTGGCTAGGAGAAGTCAAGTTCTTAGGCCATGTGGTATCCGAGGAAGGGGTGTCTGTTGATACATCCAAGATTGAGGCAGTGCAAGATTGGGCACAGCCTAAGAGTGTGTTTGAGATCTGCAGTTTTCTGGGATTAGCTGGGTATTACCGCCGGTTTGTGAAGGATTTCTCCAAGTTAGCTTCGCCGTTGACTAGACTGACTCGGAAGAGAGTCAAATTTATATGGAGTGAGACTTGTGAAAAGTCGTTCCAAGAGCTGAAAGTTAGGTTGACCACCGCTCCGGTCTTGATTATTCCGGAGAGAGGGTTGGGTTATGCAGTCTATTGTGATGCCTCACGAGAGGGTTTGGGTTGTGTGTTGATGCAAAAGGGAAAAGTGGCTGCCTATGGCTCACATTAGTTGAAAATACACGAGAAGAATTACCCTACACATGACCTAGAGCTAGCAGCAGTGATCTTTGCCTTGAAAATCTGGAGGCACTACCTTTATGGTGAGAGATTCGAGGTGTTCTCGGATCATAAGAGTCTGAAATATCTGTTTACACAGAAAGACTTGAACTTGAGGCAGAAGAGGTGGATGGAGTTTATTGAGGATTACGATTTCGAGTTGCACTATCATTCGGGGAAGGCCAATGTTGTGGCCGATGCCCTTAGCAGGAAATCCATTAGTGATGTAGCTTGTATAGCCATCCGGGAGTGGGAGATGTTAGGTGCGCTTGGCGAGTTTGATTTGCTTCTGGGCAAATCCGTTGAGGCTGCGGCCTTGTTTTCTATTGTTACTCAGCCTACACTTGTGACTTGAGTGTTAGAGGCACAGAGAGGTGACCTTGAGGTAGAATCCCTCCGAGAGAAGATCTCTAGTGGGAAGGTTGAGAAGGGTTTGACGATGTATCCTGACCAGAGTGTGAGATACCGAGACCGTTTGTTTGTGCCGGAGTCTTGCCGAGAGGAGGTACTTCGAGAGTTTCATCATTCATGCCTTGTGGTGCATCCAGGAGGCACTAAGATGTATCGGGATTTGGGTTGCCAGTTTTGGTGGCGGGGTATGAAGAGAGATATGACAGTTTTCGTGTCTAAGTGCCTTACTTGTCAGCAAGTGAAGGCTGAACATCAGAGGCCAGCGGGTTTGTTATAACCCTTGCCTATTGTCGAGTGGAAGTGGGAGCATGTCACTATGGACTTCTGTAACATGCTCGGGGGGTACCCGCGCGCGTTAAACAGTTCTGACCCCCGAGATCTCTTTGATCTCAAGTTTCACGAGTGCAATGTGAAACGTAGATGAGAGTCAAGATTTGGCAACTTTTATTGAAAATCCATTTTATTGTAATTTTGTCAAAAATGGACTGCGTCATCAGATCTCAGAGTCGCCACCTAATATTTTGGAAAATTAGGAAACCCATGACTCGGTGCCAAGGCCACTGTTCGTCGTAACCAAGGATGCTTGGCTCGGAACCTTAGGAATGAGAGGGGAAGGTCAATAATGAGTACCCCCGCTCACCCGATCAAAAGATCGGCCTCTACTAAACCATGATATGACTTTTTATTTTCTTTATATGTTTATGTTCTGATTATTTTAGTAAATCCTAAAATTTACTATGTGAAGCATACAAGTATAGACTAGTTTGCTCAAATTGGAACAATTCAACTTCATGTTTGTTTTTCGAAAAGGGTTTGATTTTGCCACCATCAAGTGGGCTTAAAGTTTGTGAATTTGCCACTACAAAGTGGGCTTAAACGTACATTCGTTGAATCATTCCAATTTAAGCAACAAGCCTTCATCCACAGGCATTCATACAGTTATATCAAGTAAACAAGTAGCCTCATGGTAGAATACTAACACATAGTAAGAAAAATACACACAAATGGGATGCTAAAACATAAAAACTCACAGATTGACCGACGTCCCTCGAACAACTACAAAACAAAGTTAGTAAAATATGCATGATCTTATATACAGAATCCTAATGCAATTCGCACCTGAGATGCAACCTAGGATTCGGCTTCTAAAATATGGCATGTGAATCATCTAAAAAACATGGAGTAGCATATAGAATCACATAAGAATTGATGAAATCCACAAATGCGAATTTAGCCGAATCTTAATGCATGGAACATGGATGTAAAACAGTTATATGCATAACATGTCAAGATATATACATATGTACAGTTAGGGAAAGCGATAAAAGAATGGGATAGAAAGAAGCGGGGTGGGGGATTATTACAATCATTTAAATATTACAGATCCAAATAAAAGAGGAAGAAGAAATAATAAAACAAAATAAAACCTCACCAAAACACTCAAAATCAAAATAAAAAAAATAAAAGTTTAAAATCCCCGGCCATTCATCAACTTGCAAATAACCATCGGTCCTCATGCCTCAGCCCATGTATTCATCTTCAATGGAGGCCCCACCTTCTTCTCCATAGAACAATTCCTTCCGGTTCCGTCCATGATCTGTCTCAGATCAAGGAAGCCATAATTGTTTCTGTTTCTCTCCTCCATTATTAGGTTTTGAAACTGAAATTATTTGCAATAGAGAAGAGAAGATCATATGTGAGTGACTGAATGTGAAAAGAGAGAAGTTGAGATAGAGAGAGAGTTGGGTTGTGTAGTGGTCTGCCGAGAGAGGGGGAGAGAGAGAGAGAGAGAGAGAGAGAGAGAGAGAAGTAAGCACTCTCTCTTGTGTGTGTCTTCTCTCTCTACACCGTGTCTGTGTTGTGTTGTGTATTTCTCCTAGCAGATAGAGAGAGAGAGATGAATGTTAATGGTGTGTGGTTGGCCGGTCTCTCTCTCTAAACTGTGGGTGTCATGTGTGCATGTGTGGAGAGAGAGACCTAGCTAGAGAGAGAGACCCAGCTAGAGAGAGAGAGAGTGTGGGTCTTCTCTCCTGTGCCGTGTGTGTGTGTATCTGCATGTGGGTGTGTTGGTGTGTGTTGAGTGGTGTGTTGGGTCTGTGAGGTGCATGTGTTAGTGTGTGCTAGGTTTGTGGGTGCCATGTGCGTTCAGTGTTGTAGTGTGGGTGTGTGATGTAGCCGTGGTTTGTGTGTGTATGAATGGTGTCTGTGTATGTGATGTTGTGAATGGTGTGTAATGCATGTGTGAATCTGTGTGTGAATGGAGCCGTGTGTAAATGGGAGTTGTGGTGTAGCTGTCCTCTCCTCTCTCTCTACTCGTGTGTATTCATTTTAGAGAGAGAGGGACCGAGAGAGAGAGAGCAGTGTGCATGGGTGGTGTGGTGTTTCAGTGAGGTGCCCAGCGGGAGGGAGAGAGCTGCTATGCATATATCTCTCTGCCGAGAGGGAGACCCAGCAGCTTTTAACATTTTTCATGGCCCTTGCTCGAGAGCTCCGAGAGAGACAGTGAGATGGCAGTGTGTGCCTCCATCCCCCTCTGTGTGCCTCTGTTTTTCCGAGAGAGAGAAGAGAGAACTCTGTTTGTTAGCCCCCCCGTAGTGTGTGTGATCCGTGAGTGTGTATCAGTGAAGTTCTGTGTGTGTGTGAGTGTGTGCATGGTGGTGATGGGTGTGTGTGAGAGCCGTGGGTGAGAGAGAGATGTGTGTGTTAGCTGGGTGTGTGTGTGTTTTGCTGGGTTGCCGTGTGTGCATGGGTGGTGTGAGAGGTGTGAGCTGCGTGCGTGTGTGCATGCCGTGAGTGAGCTGCTGGGTGTATGGCGTGTGATGTGCTTGATGTGTATGCATGTGTTATCTCTTGATCCCCCATGAGTGAGAGAGGTGTGAATGATCCATTTCCATGTGTGTGTTCCTCTCCTCCAAAAATCCTCTGTTTTCCTCTCATCTTTACATTTTTCAACCCCCAAACTCTAGAGAGAGAGAGAGAGAGAGAGAGAGTCTAGTGTGTGGTGTGTTGTTTCTCTCCTCCACCCCCTATGCCTTGTGTGCAGCTTCTCCTTTTCGAATGCAAGCCGAGAGAGAGAGAGATAAGAGTTCCAGAGAGAGAGAGAGCCCTCTTTGCATGTCCTGTTCTTTTTTTTCCACCCAACCAAAACTCTCATCTTTTTTAATTCTCCTCCCCCGACATAGACAAGAGGAACCACGCCAAAATCCATCTGTCAGATGCCCTTTTTTCTTTTTCTTCTTTTTTTCCTCCACCACTAGCCCCACCATGCCCCTTATGTTGCTTCTCTTTTCTTTTTTTTATATCACCCACTCCACCGAATTATATCACCCACTCCACCCACTAGCCATATATGTTTGATTTTTAATTTTCTCCACCAAACCATCACATGATCCTATTAAAATATTGTGCACTACCGCCCATTACCTTTCTTTTTCTTTTTTTTTCTTTTTTTTTATTTTCTATTTTTTTCTTTTTTTTGTTTTTATTATTATTTTTTTTATCAAATATCACATGCCAATTTATATAAACACACCTAAAAATTTGTACAAACACACAAAAATATTTTAATTTGACCAAAATGGGTGAGCTTCGGGATTTAAAATTTCAATTTGATTTTTCTGATGAGGGTGGTCAAAATAAAATGCCCAAGTCTTAGGGCCGGTCAAAATGGGGTGTCTACAACTTCGTTGTAGGTCTTCCGAGGACTCAGCAGGGTAGTGATCTATTTGGGTGGTTGTAGACCGGTTGACTAAGTCAGCGCACTTCATTCCTATGCGCGTGAGAGATTCGGTAGATCATCTTGCCGACTTGTATATTCGGGATATAGTGAGGTTGCACGGGGTCCCAGTGACGATTGTCTCAGATAGAGAGCCTCGTTTTACTGCCAGGTTGTGGCAGAGTTTGCAGAGTGCCTTGGGTACTAAGTTGACCTTTAGTACGGCTTATCATCCTCAGACTGACGGGCAGTCCGAGCGTACTATTCAGATCCTTGAGGATATGCTTCGGGGTTGTGTCCTTGACTTTAGTGGGACGTGGGAGAAGCACTTGCCCTTGATGGAGTTTTCCTACAACAACAGTTTCCAGTCTAGTATCGGTATGGCACCGTTTGAGGCCTTGTATGGCCGACCGTGTAGGTTTCCAGTTTGTTGGGCCGAGGTGGGTGATGCACCTTTGTTGGGTCCGGAGTTGGTGAGGGAAACGACGAAGAAAGTTGAGCTTATCCGTAGGAGGCTTGTTGCAGCCCAGAGTCGTCAGAAATCTTATGCCGACCGTAGGAGGCGACCTTTGGTATTTGAGGTGGGTGATCACGTCTTTCTAAAGATATCACCTAGGCGGGGATTGATGAGGTTTGGGAAGAGTGAAAAGTTATCCCCTCGGTTTATTGGCCCTTTTGAGATCCTTGAGAGGATTGGCGAGGTTGCCTATCGTTTAGCTTTGCCGTCGCAGTTGTCCGGAGTTCATGACGTGTTTCATGTGAGTATGCTTCGGAAGTATGAGCCAGATCCATCGCATGTGTTGGATTGGACCGACTTACAGGTTGATGAGGATGCCTCGTATGAGGGGAGACCGGTTCGAGTCTTGGATAGGCGAGGCAAGACCATTCCCTTGGTAAAAGTCTTGTGGAAACATCATGGGGTGGAGGAAGCCACTTGGGAACGAGAGTTAGAGGTCCGAGAGAAATATTCGGATCTATTTGTGGATGTTTGAGTATATGTTGTGTATTTTTTTGTATTAGTGGACCTTAAGAGTATTGAATATATCTAAGGTTGTAAAACATGGTATATGTTTTGGTTTAATGGAAGTATTTTGAAACTTGCCTCGAAATGGAAGTTTAATGTAACATTGCATATGTTGATTATATTATAGAAATGGAATTATATCATGAAAAATGAATATGATATGGAAATGGGAATCATGTATATTGTAAACTGTTGAAATGGAAAGGAAATGCATGTTGAAATGTATATGTTGTGAAATGCCTCTTGACAAGAGATGGAATGGCCGGGATGGGTTAAGTTATTGAATGTTAAATGCAACATTGTTTAAAATGGAGAAAAACTTGTTCTGTTGAAAACTTGCACTTAATTTCGGGGACGAAATTCTTTAAGGGGGGGAGGTTATAGCGATCCCGGGTTTTACCCCTTGTTGTACAGTGATCCGGACTTGGTTCCGTGGATGTTAGCAGTTGTTTACATCTTGTTTACATCCTTTCGTACTTTGTATTTGAGTTATAGGATGTGTTGGGCAGGTTTGAAACAGGTTGGTTGTGTTTTGAAACCTAAAGTTGATGCCCAGATTTTGGCCTTCACGCTAGAGCGGGGATTTTGACCCTCGAGCGGGCCCTTTGTTGTTGCTTCTCCGCTCGAGCGGGAGTTTTGACGCTCGAGCGTGATTTTCCATCTCCCAGTACTTTTGTCTGCAGGTTTTCAGACGCTCGAGCGGGAGTTTTGACACTCGAGCGTAAACCTTTGTTTTCGTTCCTCCGCTCGAGTGGGGAGTTTGACGCTCGAGCGGGGACCATGTCTGCAAAACTTCTGGAAGTGTGCAATCTACGCTCGAGCGGCGCTTTTGACACTCGAGCATTAGTCTGTGTCTGACGCTCGAGCGGGGGTTTCCACGCTCGAGCGGGGCGACTGGTATATCACTTTGGGATTTCACTTTTTGGATCACTTTTTCAACACTCTTTCTCTCTCTTACTTTCCCAAACACAGATTTGAGAGCTCCTCTCTCTAAAACCTTACCTTCTCTCTAGGGATTGATCTAGTAGGAGTGGTTTCCTCGTCTTGGGTGTTTGTAAAAGTTGTAGGGATCGTCGAGGGCTTTATTTTGATCCGAAAATTTCTTGGCTTGGAGCATCTTCAATTTCTTCATCATCTTCCTTTGAGCTCCGAAGTTGAGGTAGGGATTCCTACTCATTCTTATGTGTTTTAACCTAAATATTGAGCTATTTGTAGAGATGGTTTGAGTTGGGAAGTTTTGGGACTTAGGGTTTCAAAATGAATAAAGGGGGTTTTGTTATTTTTTTTGATTCTTGAATATGTATTTGGGTCTCAAACTAATGGTATTGTTGAAGAGTTGTTGATATTTGAACCTCTGGGTTAATATTGAGAAATAGGGGAGAAAGCCCTAATTTGTGCATAAATTAATTGGTATAATTAATTTGGGAAAATCATGAGAGTATGAAATTGAGATGAATATATTGAAATTGGTTCAATATGAGATGGAATAGTAAAGTTGGATTTATTAATCGCTCACTTTTGAAATTGTTGATATTTATTTGTTGAACGTAATTATTATCTGTTTAGAAATAATTGCTTTGGGCTATCGGTGGAGGATAGTCTTGATTGTTGTAGACAATGCATGATGATTAGGCAAACTAAAACTAATCAATTGAGTATGCCATTGAATATGGCGGTTGATACAATACATGAATTTTATGTATTGGTTTGGTTATGTATATGATATGTGTTTATATATACATTGTGTTGTGTGGAAGGAGATAGGGGATGTACTCCACGGTTTAGGGGAAGATAGGGGATGGACCTCTAAACCGAATATCGTTTGGCATTGATACAACACTAAAATGTGTATCATATGTGGAATATGGAAGTGTTTTGTTTAACATTGATACAGCACTAAAATGTGTATCATATGTGGAATATGGAAGTGTTTTGTCTGAGACGGATACAGTACTAAAATGTGTATCTATTATGAAGTATGAAATGATTAATTTGAGTTGTTATTTCAATTGAAATAGAAACGTTGTTGATATGGGATGTAATATCACTTTAAGTATTTGGCCAGGTTCTAAGCCAGGGTTGTGAATCGAGAATTGGTTATGAGATGGAATAAAAACATGGACACATTGGTCATGTATTTGAAATGAAATATGAATTGATTTATGTGAATTAAACATTTATCAAGGGTTGATGTTTTAGTTATTGCTCATACAATGTTTAGCATATCTCTACTGGGCGTTGGCTCACCCTTTATGGGACATCATTTTCAAGTACAGGCAGCATGCCACCTCCAAGGGCATAGCTTGAGAGGATTAGTGGCTGGGTCATCTTTTGTGATTATTTTATTGGTATCACATGTAAATCAAGCCAAGGGCTTATTTTGTATAGAGTTAGAACTCTTGTTTTTGTAACTAAGTGTTGACTTGGAAAGCTGTAAGCCTATAGGGCATTTGCTTTTGTTGTTAACATGTGATACATTTGTAAGAAATACTCTAATAAAATGTACTTATGCTTTATTCTCCTATGTCTGAGCATGTTAAGAATGTATGATTATTGGGTTTATTTTGAGGGCGTTACAAACCCAGACATGCTGGAGAGAAAAAGAGTCTTCAACCACTATTATTTAGTCTCCTCATTAATATTTTGGACATATATTGTATTTATTACAATCTGTATTCCAGCATAAAAAAAATTATAATCTTCTTTTACTAAAATCTGTATTCCAGCATCAAAAAAAATTTACAATCTGCTATTACTCCAATCTGTATTCCTGCATTAAAAAAAAAAATTACAATTTGCAGCCGCAATAAAGTTTATAAATTTTTTTAAAAAAAATACCAATCTTCACAATTTGATGCTCTGTTATGTATCAAACAGAAATAAAATAAAACACAATAACAATGGTTTCTCTTTAAATAAACCTTAAATCCATATTCAATCTGCACAATTTGATGCTATATTATGTATCAAACACAAATAAAATAAAACACAATAACAGTGGCTTCTCCTTAAATAAACCTTGAATCCATTTTAATTTAATTCTCAAAAATAAAGCAAAATGGTGGCCTACTAGATAAATGTTTACATTTCAAAATGATAATGCAACAATCATGGCTCTCTTAAAAGGAAAACCAAATATAAATTCTCATACCTGCATTACATAATAATAATAGTTCCTCATGCGATATTACATTGATTCAACAACAAGTAAATAACCAAATAAGCACTCCCAAGGGTTTACAATATTTCAAGGCTTAAGCCCGGTACACAAAATGGTTATTCAAACCCACATATACATAGCCCTTGGCTTACAAATAGGATCACAGCAAATGAGAACTTTAGTGCTCTCAACGCACACATTTCCACGCCCTCAATTAGGCAGATTCACCACGTCTTTTCCTGCACAAAAATCCGGTAGGGTGAGCATAAAGCCCAGTAGGAAATCCTTAACAAAGTATATACATTTTATACAAGTCTCAAGAGATGAATGCACATGCCATGCCATGGCATGTGCATTTATACATTTTATTTTCAAAAAGGCATGGCATGGCATGTGCATTCATCTCTTGAGACCTGTATAAAATGTATATACTTTGTTAAGGATTTCCTATTGGGCTTTATGTTCACCCTACCGGATTTTTGTGCAGGAAAAGACGTGGTGAATCTGCCTAATTGAAGGCGTGGAAATGTGTGTGTTGAGAGCACTAAAGTTCTCATTTGCTGTGATCCTATTTGTAAGCCAAGGGCTATGTATGTGTGGGTTTGAATAACCATTTTGTGTACCGGGCTTAAGCCTTGGAAGATTATAAACCCTTGGGGGTGCTTATTTGGTTATTTACTTGTAGTTGAATCAATGTAATATTGCATAAGGAACTATTATTATTATGTAATACATGTATGAGAATTTATATTTGGTTTTCCTTTAAGAGAGCCATGATTGTTGCATTATCATTTGGGCTAGAAATTTGGGGCGTTACAGCGGGAGTGGTTCCGAATGACTGAAAAAATCAAACAAACTATCATTATGAAAGACTGACTCAGCCACCATGGGATTGTGCTTTGCCAGATCAAATCCTAATCCTTGCAACCAAAAAAAAAAAAAAGATATAAGAAAATGCATTGGAATTAAATACACATATATGTAAAACAAAAATCTAGATTACAAACAAGTATATTACACACTTGAGAACTTTGGGATTGTACAATGCTTAGGAAGACAAAGGCATTGATAGTGGATAAGTTGGCGGGCATGGAAAATTAACATCGTGCATGAGCAGATTATATCCAGAAAATCATTAGTTGTGGCCAATAGGGTATCTCAACACCCTAGTCCATAAAATATTGTTAGTAGTTTTATGATCATTATGTACTTAAGTAAAATGATTTCAATAAAAAGAATAAGATCTCACCGATGTGTGGTTTGAAGATGAATTCTGAATATTTCTAGTGTCCAATATTCTAAAGAGGTTGTAAAATATTTATGAGTACATTGCAAAATTTAAAAATAAATCTAGCCAATTTGAAATCAAGTAATTCGGTAAATTCAATACCTAAGTAAGGCGGGTATGTACTTAAGTAATATGATTTCAATAAAAAGAATAAGATCTCACCGGTGTGTGGTTTGAAGATGAATTCTGAATATTTCTAGTGTCGCTTGACTGTCCAATACTCTAAAGAGGTTGCAAAACATTTATCAGTATATTGCAAAATTTAAAAATAAATCTAGCCAATTTGAAATCAAGTACTTCGGTAAATTCAATACCTGAGTAAGGCGGTAGGTTGCGAAACAACTTTTGTTCTCTTAGTAGTCTTCTCATGCCAAGGTTTTAATCTACTCCCACCCTTGTGTCCGCTTTCTTTCTTTTTTAAACCCTTAGCTTGTGCAAAGTTTGGATCAATTACAAATTCTTTGGTACCCACTTCAATATTGCCTCCACTACTAGAAACACCTGAGCTATCTAATGAAGTCATCATATTGTCTACTTTTGCACACAAATCCCTAAGAGTTTCATCAACTAATTGATAGGTAGGTTTGCATTCAGATGATCGAGCTGCTAGTTTTACCATTCTAGGACAAAGATCTCTGTAGTGTGCTGCTATCACCAACTTAGGGTCATTCTCAACCACTGTAACTGTTTCCTCAATTGCACAATCCTTCGCATCTAGTCTCTATCAACCTAATATATATCTTTCAGGAATCTCCATAATATTTATTCCATCAAGCGCCTTAATTGCATGACCACATAAAATTCCAAAACTCTCAAATTTTTGACAAGTGCAATGAATTTCTCGACAAATATTGTCTCCTCCTGACTCATTAACTTCCACATTACCTTTCACAATATACTCTTTATCCTCTCCATATAAGCCAATCACATACATTACTTCTCTTCCTAACTCATGGCATCGCTTCACTTGACAACAAAGGAATGTGTCTAACTCATTATGAAACAAGTCAAAGATAGGAGGGGTATACAACTTAGCAACTTGAATTAACATAGGAGACATTTTCAACTTTATTCTCGGCAACTGTTGCCTTGAATCGTATATAGCTTTTACTTCTTCATACCGTTTATCCATAACAACTCGATTGAAGTCTGTAAAAAATTGAACAATGTTATGGTCAACTTTTAAATGCTTCTTCAATTATGCATTCAAGCTTTCACTAAGTTGAGCGCTTCGCATTCCTACAGTATATACCAACTTCATATACACATGCGCCCACTTCTTTCTAAGTTCCCAAGTCTTCTTTATCCATAAGTTCTCTTGCAAGTTATATTTATGAATCAAAGAATCCCAAGCTTCAACCAACTCATGTTCATCCTCATACCCAAAAATGTAAGTTTTGAAATCGCAACCATATTTTAAACCACCCTTAAACAAGTAGCCTAAATGCTTCAAAGTATTTTGTATTAGGTGAAAAGTTTACAATCCATGAAATACCTCAAGCATGATTTTAGAAATTGCCTTAGCCATTGCTTGATCTTGATCTGTGAAAAAACTAACAGGCTTTTTCCTTGACATTACATGCAAGAAAGTTTCAAATAACTACTCAAATGATGTTGTAGTTTCATCATATAATAATGCAGCACCAAAAATCACAGTCATTCTAAAGTGGTTAAAGCTAGTAAATAAAGCAAGTGGATGGTACTCTTTGTTTGTTCGGAATGTTGTGTCAAATGACACAACATCACCGAAAATGCCATAATCTGTAATCATCTGATGATCAACCTAAAAAATGTTAGTAATCATCTCATCAACGTCCAACTAAAATGCAAAGTAAAAATATGGATTTTCAGTGACTTGTTGCTGGAAATATCTCAATAAACCTCCTGCTTCACCATATTGCAAGTTTCGTTGCCTTTTTGCACACAAGTAGGTTTTTTGGTCCTCTCGCGTGAACCCTACAAATTCCTTCCCCCTGCTAAGGCGCTAATAAGATCATGTGATGCCTTAAGTGATCTACCAGTATCATCAGCTACATCGACATTTATACCTTGAGCATCACCCAACTTTCTTTGAGATGGCATCATATTCATACATTGAGGAATATGCAAAAGGTGGTTGTGATTATCATCAAACTTCATCAGAACCCATTTTGACAAGTCCCGTCTAAAAGATATATACATGAATGCATTACATTTCGTTCTTGTCTCATGTTGAGGATGTTTTACTATCATGCACCGTTTATTTTTTTCATTTTCTCCCTCCTTACAACAAATAAACTTTCTATTAATCATGATACCATCTTTTTTACTTTTTATATGGTAATCTCTTCTGATACTAAATCTCACAATTCTTCCATATTCATTGTAGAATTCATATGCAGCTTCCTTCGAATCAAATTCCATTCCAACACATAGCATGGAATTCTTGGCAAACTCCTCAAGTGCACCATCTTCCATTTCGTCACTACTGAATATAAAGTCTAATAACAATAAAAATAGCACAAAAATAACATGAACAATAAGATAAATTACCACATACTCTAAAAAATTGTCTACTTTCTTGATGTGGTTTATTATACATTAGACAAATCAATTATATTACTAAAAGAGAACACCTTTAAAAGTGATCATAAAATTTTATAACTTACATTATGTGAAAAGATAATGAAAATGCCAATTTAAATTACCATATACAATAACAGATTCCTATTCTTATCAAATTGCGAAGTTAATTTAATAGAGCATCAATCCCTAATCCAAAACACAATAACACAATCCTAAAATAGATAACAAAGTCCAATCTGCACAATTTGATGCAAATCACTATATACATACACCTCAGAGAATCCTATAATATTATATTAAAATCCCCAATCCAAAACACAATCTCTATTTGATATGAAAATAAATCAACATATTGTAACAAGCCCGCGGGGGACCTCGCTACAGCTCGGACTCGATTCGTGTCACGGTTCTCAATCTGAACCAAAGAGTCCAAATCCGACAAATCGTTTTGAGAAAACAGATTTTTGAAAGAAGTGCCAAACATGGACTGCTTTGCCAGATACAGAGTCGCCACCTAAATATTTTATTGTGGGAAATTTAGGAAACCCTGACTCGTTTGCCTAAGGCCACGTGTCCGTCATCACCAAAGTTGCCTCGGCTCGGGAACTTGGGTACGATTGGGGAAGGTCACTTCGTGAGCACCCCCGCTCGCGCGATCAAAGATCGGCCTCTACTAACCATGATATCTAGTTTTGAAAATATTGTGTGCTCTTATTCCGGTTATTAGCCTAGATTTACTATGTGATGCGCACAGCATACAAGTATAGACTGGATCGCCTGAATTGGAACAAAACATTTCATGCTTGTTTTTGAAAGATGGTTTGCTACCCGCAAGTAGGCTTAAAATACAGATTTTGCCACCCTCAGGTGGGCTCAGAAAACATGGTTTTGCCACTATCTAGTGGGCTTAAAACTCACAGTCGATGATTTGTTCCAATCCAGATAACCCAACCTTCACCCACAGGCATTCAAGCAGATATATCACATAAGCACATAGCCTCATAGTAAGCATGCTATCATGGCAGTCACTCACATACATGCAAGGATGCTAAAGCATAAAAACTTACCGAGTACTCCAAGCTAAAACAGAAACTACGTTAGAAATCCATGCATGATCCTAAATATACAGAAGTGCCTAATGCAACACATACAAAAATGCAACTATAGCAGACTCGGCTATTCTAAAGATGGCATGTGAAATGCTACAACTAACAAGTATTCAACTCGGAATTGAAATACAAATGCAGTTAGTATGATGCGCCGAGCCCGGTGCATGCAAAACAGATGAATGAATGCAAACATGCTATCATACTGTATGCTAATTGAAACATGCCCTAATCTAACCATCATAAGCAGGTAAATAAAAGGGAAGAAAGACGTGGGGTTGGAAAACATACATCACACTCACGCACACTTATTACAATTATGCCCTCGCATAGAGGGTCCGAATAAATAATATACAGTCCCGAATAGTACAGTCCAAATAATACAGTCCAAGATATGTACAAAGATCCTAATTAATTACCAAACTAACTAAGAAAATAATGAACTGGCATGCAAGCCAGGGACTGCCTTGACTCTTCTTCAGATGATGAATGATACATATCCGGGTTGCCTTTGCGCGGAAATCCACTGCGATGCCCCAATTAGCCTCTGTTTTGCAATAATTTTCGGAAAGCGCGCCAAGCCCCGGAAGACTGCTGATTCTTGATTTGCTGCAACAGAGAGCAGGAAAGGGGCATGGCAATGTATTTTCACAAATGTATGCATACTTCGATCCTCGTGCCACCAATCACACATATCGATGCATGATGGCCGAGGAATCGAATTGCACAACTCAATATGGAATGAATGCGCATGAACATACAACTAAGTCCTAACTCCATCATGGACAATCCGGAGTGTCGGTGACTGGGGAATTGAGACACGTTCCGTCACTCGGAGTACGAAACGCCCCTCGTTTCCCGTGCTCGGGCTAACTCCTATCCCAAACACAATGCAATATGCATGACATGCATGAATGCAACTAAGATACAACCTAACATGCACAATGCTATGAAATGGCATACACGATGCACGAGGTAATATGGCATACACAATGCGCTAACATACAACCTAGCATACACAATGCTATGAAATGAAATGGCATACACAATGCATAATGGGCTTACACCAACACAAGTGGACCTCAGCCACACTCACATAGGAGGCCATTAGATGAAAATGAGACAACTCGAGATGCGTGCACGTGTGCACGTAAACCGAGGACCGACCCTAAGGCACGAAATGCCACTCTAACAAGACATGGCAAAACATGGAATATAGCATACTAGCATGCAAATTTCAGCAGAAAAAAGTGATGCAAAACAGCCCCGAAACATGAAAGCATGGCGCCCGAAGCATGGAATGAGACCCGAAACATGAAATTAGGCGCATGGAATGACTTATAGCTATACAAAGCATGCATTATTTGAACATGAAGCATGAAGACACAAGCAAGGAAGTCCCAAAAAATGCATATTTACAGTTTTAAGCAAGGCCAAACAGTGAGCACAAATGGGGCTAAGCTAGCATACAAAAATGGCCCTAAAATTGAGATAATGAAGCAAGTAGCAACTGCTGGCCCCAAATGGCCGAGAGCCCTTCAAAAAAGTTGAAGAGGGACTCAAAACATGACATTTTACAGTTAGTGACCAAACCCAAAACAGTGCACAAGCAAGCCTAAAATACTATGCAAGATAAGGCCAAAAAGAGGGCTTCAACACAAAGTATACAAAGGATGCCTCAAACAGCAAAATACCCTTAATTAAACATGAATAGGGGGTCAAAATAAGGCTGTTTACAGTTCGGACCAGAGCCCAAAAACAGAAGCACAAGGGGCTAACAAATCATGCAAAAATAAGGCCAAAAGATGGATACAAAGGCAAGTGGAAAATGGAAGCCTCAAACAGTGAGGAGCCCTTCAATAATGTTGAAGAAGGGCTCAAAATAAGCCACTTTACAGTTTACAACATGTCTCAAAACAGTTTATACATAGGCTTAAAATACTATGCAAGGAAATGGCATAAAAGAAAGGTAAAGAAGCAAGTGCCACAAGGAAGCCTCAAATAGTGAGAGGCCCTTAAACAAACATGAAATAGAGCTCAAAAAAATGCTATTTTCAGTTAGGGTTGGAGCCCAAAAGTGTAAGCAAGAATGGCTAAGAAAGCATGCAAAAATGAACTCAAAAGAGGGGAAAAATGACTCACCCTTGTAGACCAATCTTTGACAACCTCTTGGCACAAGAAATGGTGCTCCTCAGCTCTGGAAAGCAGCTCCAAGTGGCTGGAATGGAGGTGGTGGTGTGGTGCTAGGTGGTGGTGTAGAAATGGTGTAGGAACTTAAGGGTTTTAAGGGTTAGGATGTAGAGAGGGAGAGATGCAACATATGAGGCTCAAAGAAAAAATTTATAACCCCTCAAAACCAGCTGGGAGTGTTGGTTATATAGACAAAAAAAGGGTGGAAAAGAGGGAGAAAAATGAGGGGGAAAACAATTCAAGTTTCCCCCCAAAAGGCCAAACCCTCGGACATAAGGCCTAAAGGAAAACAAAATTCACTTTTAGGACACACTTGGGGAGGGGGTTATGGCCGGCTAGCTAAAAAGGGCAAAAAAGTCATTTCACCAGCTAGGTTTTTTGGCCGGCCTGCTACTTTTAGGACAAAAAAAATGGGCTTCCGGAAAGAAATGTGGCCGGTGGGTGATTGGGAAGTCCAATGGTGGCCATTCAAGTTTCCAAATTGAAGCCCCAGAAGTTAGCTTTCCAATGGCGCAAACCTTGCATTAAAATTCTTCCTGTGGAAAAAGTTATGCCAGTTTCCGTGAAGCCGCGCAGATTCGGTCCCAACCGGAGTGGTGCCCTACTTCAATCAACCATATCTCCCCTATCCGGAATTGGATTTAGGATATTCTTGAGTGAAAAATGAGGCCCCGGGAGTAAGATTTCCAACGGTGGTGGCCTCATAGCTTGATTCCAAGTATGTGAATGAATAGGCCCGATTCGGCGAGGGCTGTTCAATTCTCTCTTAACGATTCATGCCCATTTTCTTCCCCAACTGGATTTCTTCCCTCTTCTCCTCTTTTCTTCAACTTCAAACCCCTAAGTAAGGTATTTTGAAAGATTTTTCAAAGATTTCATCTCTCTTTCATTCATTTCCACTTTGTCCTTGCTCGGTTTACCGAAAAGCGCAACTTTTAACAAAATGCGAGCGTCAGAACATCGTAGGAACTTTATTTCAAAAACATTTTGAAAGAGAGGGTTTTAAGACTAAAATCTTTTGATCAAGATTGTTTTGGTCCAGAACAGGGGTATGAAGTTGAGATTTGACTCTCTCTTTGCCGAAGAAATTGCACCTTTTCCCTGCACACCTTTCTCCACTGAGTAAACCATCAGTCACGTCCAAGTCTTAAAGGTGGTCAAAAATGGGGTGTCTACAGTTGCCCCTCTTTGAGAGAACTCGGAAGTCAAGATGTGACGGGAGTGAATGTCAAAGCCCATAGACGACCCATTTTTGACAAGGCCGAAAACTTGGACAAACAAACAAAATATAGATAAATAAATGGTTGTGCCCGCGGGCTGCCTACGTATCCTTTTGCAAGGAATCAAACTAGCGTAGTTCAGGGGCAGAATGTAAAATGATATGCAGGAAGATTTTGATAATTGGACTTATACGCCACGCGAAGTCGGTATGAAAATTGGACTTATACGCTACGTGAAGCCGGTTTGAAAATTGAGGACTCATGCAATGCACTGCAATGTAGTGGCTAAGATGCAATGTAATAACTAAGAGGTAAAGGTACCTTACAGGGGCAATTGGCAATGACTTACCTCGGCAATATCCTACCTCATGGTAATGTGGGAATCTTCCTCTTCTTCTCAGTTGAACCACAGGTACTACTTTTCTCCCTGACTATGGTTGCAGCTTTCTCTATTCTCCAATAGGGTGACAGACTAGGTGGATCAGTATCCAGAATTGAGGCGCATACAGATGCTATCTCAATCTATGGGGCTGCCATACAGATTTCAAGCCAAGGATATACCCCTGGGTATTTAAACCAGACTTTAGTCTCGGAAATCCCGAACCTTTGTGTTCTAGGCATGAGCCATTCGAACTCTAGTTTCCACCGTCTCAGTTAGTCTCCTAGGAACTCACCGCTAACACAGGCAGGTGGCTATACCAGACCACCGGAAGTCGTTCGGGCACGACAAACACCAAAGGAATTGCACCTTTAGAGGATTTAAGGTCTCCTAGACCGGGCAATAAAACAGACATGATGCCATGGATGTAATAGATGTGATGCAATAGATAATAGATGCGATGCAACAGAGAGTACAATAGATGCCAAATGGTGACATACTCCAACCACGCTGGACTCGTGAGTGGAAGAAGAACAAAGAAAATTAATCAAGAGCGCGTTCCACGCGACCTAAGATAAATTCCAGACACGCTGAAATCGTGTGAGGAAGGGGACAAAGAGAGAAACATAGGGACTTATCCCAGTGTTTCGGAATGGTGTGAGCATTGGAACGTATTCCGAACACTTTTAACCGAAGAGGGAGAAACATAGGGACGTATCCCGGCGTTTCAGAATGGTGTGAGCATTGGAACGTATTTCGAACGCTTTTAACCAAAGAGGGAGAAACCTAGGGACGTATCCCGGCGTTTCAGAATGGTGTGAGCATTGGAACGTATTCCGAACGCTTTTAACCAAAGAGGGAGAAACCTAGGGACGTATCCCGGCGTTTCAGAATGGTGTGAGCATTGGAACGTATTCCGAACGCTTTTAACCAAAGAGGGAGAAACCTAGGGACGTATCCCGATGTTTCGGAATGGTGTGAGCATTGGAACGTATTCCGAACGCTTTTAACCAAAGAGGGAGAAACCTAGGGACGTATCCCGGTGTTTCGGAATGGTGTGAGCATTGGAACGTATTCCGAACGCTTTTAACCGAAGAGGGAGAAACATAGGGACGTATCCCGGTGTTTCGGAATGGTGTGAGCATTGGAACGTATTCCGAACGCTTTTAACCGAAGAGGGAGAAACATAGGGACGTATCCCGGCGTTTCAGAATGGTGTGAGCATTGGAACGTATTCCGAACGCTTTTAACCGAAGAGGGAGAAACATAGGGACGTATCCCGGCGTTTCAGAATGGTGTGAGCATTGGAACGTATTCCGAACGCTTTTAACCGAAGAGGGAGAAACATAGGGACGTATCCCGGCGTTTCAGAATGGTGTGAGCATTGGAACGTATTCCGAACGCTTTTAACCGAAGAGGGAGAAACATAGGGACGTATCCCGGCGTTTCAGAATGGTGTGAGCATTGGAACGTATTCCGAACGCTTTTAACCAAAGGAGGTCTAACCCGTCGCACGCGCGAGGGGAAAGAATGATAATTGCAAGTGAAAAGGTGCATAACAATGCAAGTAATGAGCATAACAATGCTAGATAGATGTGCATAATCAATGCAATGAATGAGCATAACAATGCTAGTGAAGTGGGTGCATAACAATGCAATTGGAACGTGCATCACAATGCAAGTGAAGTGGGTGCATAACAATGCAGGTGGAAGTGCATCGCAATGCAAGCGAAATGGGTGCATAACAATGCAAGTAAAGAGTGTTTATGACGATGCAATATAGGTGCACAAGGCAGTGCGAGTGAGGTGTACAGGAGAAGTGCAATAAAATGCACTTTCTATGCGAGTATGGGGGCATTTTCTATGCAACATGGAAAGCATATTCTATGCGATATTGAAGACAAGCATATTCTATGCAGAATCGAAAGCAAGCATATTCTATGCATGAATCATAACGAGGCGCGGCACGCATGCAACAAAAGTGTATATGAAAGCTCACATGCTATGCAATAGAGGGGCATCAAACATGTACTCTGGTGCCTCCGATTTACCTCTCAGAGGACTTGGCAACACGCTCAGCTCAAAAGGGGACACCCTGTCTATATTGGCGAGAGATAACATCTGCAGTTGCTTTAATCGCTGTTCTGACTTGAAGCAGGCTTAAGCTTGGGGTCGAGGTACACTCATACTCCAGAGAAATGGCGAGGCCTGAAAAGGTATATCTGGAATACAATCACGGAATTTTCTGAAGTTGAAGCACACTCAGATGCTTCCATTTTCCTCTTTTCTTTTGCTTTGCAGTCCGGAACCCATGTAGCTTCAGATAGGTCCTGGTTTTACTGTTCTCACATGACCTGGGCTGAACCGTGCGGTTTTATGAAAGAACGAAACTTGTTTTGCACAAACGTGAAGAATGGCACAACACTTTGAGCACAAAACGATTTCATTTTTGAAATTGAGAGATGAGTTTTCGACCAGGTATTGGGCCTACGACTGAACACAGCAAAATGACTCAACAAGGAAATAAAAGGCACACAACCTAGACACATCGAGTAACACTCGAAACGACTCAAAACAAGAATCGAGATAAAACAAAAAGACACGACACTCAGACGTGCACAGGGAGCCTGTTTCACCGGGTAGTGTTTCCCACCCTTTCTCATTTGTGATTCTCACATCACTCGGCCCTCAGGCTCTGTTTTTCTGAAAAAGCCCTTTTCTCACTTTTTCTCTCAGCGCACATCTCTCTATTCTTCAATCTCTCATTTTAATCCCTCCCCTGGGTGGTTGATGGATAAACAGAAAGTTGTGGCTCTTGCCCCTAGCATTCCGCTAGATTCTTCTTCTTCTGCACGCAGCTAGTGAGTTTCTCCCACAGAGGGGCTGTGCTACAACTGGGTGTGTAGCAAATCTGCAGCTGACATCGGTTGACGATGCTCTGCTGGGGAGTTTAGACGTGATCAGATCTGTCCAGATGAGGGAGTGGAATATCTTGATCCATTCCATTCGTGCTTCGCACTTGGCTCGATACCTCGCTGCTTGGAGGATGAGAGAGCTTTCAGCCCTTTGCAATTAGCTTCAGTGGTGCCCTTTTCTGGCGAATATGGTGCCCTTCTTGGCAAGTATGTTGATAATGAGGGAAAGACAGAACACCTGACTCAACTGTGCCCCTAGTTCATCATTTTGACCATTTTTTTTTTTTGGTTTTCTAATAAAATAATTTTGACCAAAATGAGAGTTAGATTAACATGCTTGTTCAATTTTCTGATTTAAAGTCATGCAAGTCAGGCTATGAGCACTGAAAATTTTCCTTTTTGGGTCCAAGAAATGGTCCAGTTTTGAAAAATGAAATAATTTTCGAGAAATTAGTCAACCTCGGTAAAAATTCTCAAAAACTATTTTTGCAAACGGCCACTGCTCAACGAGCACGGAACCTACTCTTGAGATGCACAACCTCGGACCCATAGCAATGGAAAATTGCCCTTGTCTGAAGGACACTGCATGGCAACGGAAAGTTGCCCCTTGTTTGAACGGCACCGCAGCGCATTGAATGGCAACGGAAAGTTGCCCCTTGTTTGAACGGCACGCAGCGCATTGAATGGCAACGGAAAGTTGCCCCTTGTTTGAACAGCACTGCAGCGCATTGTAGTCAGTCCTCAGAGCGACGAACACAACCAGACTCTCGGTTACAGAGAAGGCAAAGATGATCAAAACCATTACATGGACACAATTGATTTGGAAGTGTTTATGGCTGGACTTCAGAATGAAGTTGCCTACGTATCCCAAAGATGGGAATCAAGCCTCACGTAGTTCGGGGTTAAGGTACACTCGGGTATTAACCTCTCCTTTTTAGGCTCTAACTTTTGCCAAGGCGCCCGTTGCAGGTTTTCAACCTTGCGAGCTTTGTTTTTCTTTTCTTTTTTTTTTTTTTTCATTTTCATTTCTTTTCTTCTTTTTCCCTTTTTTCTTTTTCTTCATTTCTTCTTTTTTTTTTTTCATTCTTCTCTTTTCTTCTTTTTTGCTTTTTGTATATATTTTTCTTGCTCTAACTTTTGCCTGGGTCGCCCTTCCGGGTTTTCGGCCCAGCGAGCCTCTCAAAGGGTAAAAGTGTATCTTGGTCCATGCCAAATGGTTGTAAGGTTTTGAGGCCATCCGTATCCAGGAGAGTGGCTGTTGATTTGCAAGAGGACTCATCTTCGGCTCTTCGAGCACATCTGACATCTTTGCCCCTAGTTCGAAGGGTACTTCTGTTCTAGCTTTGCAAGCTTCTTCTGATCTTCTGATCTTCTTGATCCGACTTTCCTGGCCTCTTGTTCGAGGGCTGCTTCAAATCTGGCCACACAGGCCTCACATTGTAGTTGACCGTTGAACATTCTGAATCCCAGTTCAAGGTTTGAAAGTGAGGGGTCGAGTCTCGAGGCTGAGAGCGATCCTAAGCTGTAAAATCTCAAGAGCGATTCTACACAGGTCTTCGCAGGACCGCGCAAAACATTTTTTGAAAGTTTTTAAGAAAGCGACAAATCGCTCGCGCTGAAGACAGTGTAGAACCAATCTGGATCAAGCCAGGATCCTTCCCAGTACTCACACTAACAAGCATGATTTCATTCATTAAGGGCTTAGCACGCCTCTCTTTCTCTCAATTGATCAAAATTTTGCAAAACCCGAGGAATTCCTTCCTCTTCGTTTTCACCGCAGTGTTCAAAAAGCTTTTGGAAAACTTAGGTCGATGCAATGAATTCAAGGCACAGAAAAGACACAGCTTCTAGTCAAATACTGCCATCTCATTTGGAATTTCTGGTACAACTGGCACACGGCAGAAGCAAACACAAAAGCATGAAAAACCACTGCTGTTCATTCAAATCTGTTGGCGTTACTGGCTCCAAGGCAGAAATAGACTCAAAACAAAACGAAAAGACAAACACAAAAACAAAATGGTGACGCCCGAGGTAACACCCCCCCCGGAATCACCCAACTCCTATACAACAGGACTGACTCGATACAGCAAGACAGACCCAAAACAAAAGAGACTGACTCAAAACAAAAAGACAGGCTCAAAAACAAAACAATAAGACTGACCCAATACCTAAGTCAGAATGTACAAAAACCAGCATTCACAAATGCTCAAAACAGTGCGTGCCATACACCATATCTGAAATAAACTGAACGCCGCCCGCAGGTGGTTCATCCCTCGATCACATCACATTATCCCCCACAAGTTCACTGATCAAGTGCCGATAGACTTTGCAGGACCTGGTGCGGGGATGACCCCGTTGTCAATCAAATTTTGTATCTCGTGGCGAAGACGGACGCAACTGTCGGTGTCATGACCGGTTTGTTGATGGAAAGCACAGTACTTAGTCGGGTCATGCTTTGGAGGGAGAGGATCGGGTAGAGGCCGTTGCTCTAACGGTTTCAGATGTCCTTTCCTGAGTAGTACCCCCAGGGCTTTAGATAAAGACATATAGAGTGGGGTGAAAACCCTCTTGCCTCGGGGTAGATAGTCTGAAGTTCGGGGGTTTGAAGTGGATGCACCAACAAAGGGGGTGGCTGCTCTTGGTGTGGTGGTGGCGACCATGCCCACTTCGGAAGATCTTGCAGCTGCGTCACTGCTGGTGGTCGCATTCGAACTGCGGGTAAACGCCCTCCTGGGCTGCTCCTTCTCCTGGTCAATGAGGCCCTGCTTCATAGCGTCCTCGATCTGTACTCCCATCTCATGCAAATCTGAAAAGGTAGGGAAGGGGAGCACGATCATTTTCTGCATTAGTTTGGGCTGGAGGTTGCGCACAACCATCCGTATCTGATCCTTATCCGTTGGCCTAATGGTCATCATTGAGGCCTTGGCCCTCCAGCGGGCCACGAATTCTGAGAAGCTCTCCTTAGGCTCCTGCCTCGTCGTCTCAAGATCACGGGTCGTAATCTCGATTTGGGTATTGTATGAATATTGTGCGACGAAGGCCTCGGCCATCTCCTCCCAGCTTCGTTTCACTGAATCCTCCAATTTGGCGTACCAGATGGCCGCAACACCCGACAGGGTCCTGCCAAAAAGGGAGAGCTTCTGTAATCTTGTCAAGCCCATCGGGCGCAGAACATCTGAAAACAAACTCAAGTGGACCATGGGATCTCCTGACCCGTCAAAACGGTCGATGTGAGGCATCTTGAACCTGTCCGGCAGTGTCACAACTGCGTCGGTGTACCCGTCCTCAATGTCCGGGATGGATTTTACCCCCTGGGATTTCTTGAACAACTTCTCAAGCTTGCTCAATTTCAACGCTGTAGGGTCGACCTCAGTCTCGAAGGGTGAGTCCAGTAGATTGGTAGGTGTTTTGGACAGCTGGGGTAAGATCGGGGGCGGAGCTGCCCCTGTAGGAATGTCTGTACCCTCCTGGGTATTCTGAACATTCGTCGTTTCCCCGGGTGCGGGAGCTCCTGCTGGAGGAGGAACTTGTTGGGAAGCAGACGCGCCGCTTTGCTGTTGCAGCCTGGTGATGAGCTCAGCCTGCTGAGCCATGATTGCAGCCTGCTGCTTGGAAAATTCCGCTTGGCGGACAGCGTCTTGCTGCATGAGTTTCATACTTTCTTGCATCTGACGCATCATTGCCTCCATCCCTGACGTGTTCTGCTGATCCATCTAACTGACTGGTATCTATCCCTGCAGTAGAAACTGAGACCTCAGCCTGACTGTTCACTGGCGGGGTGGATAAGGGCTACTGATCTGGTAACTGGTGATCTGTGCTTGACTGGCCCTTTTACCCTGCCTCTGGCAAAGGAACACTGATGGCCCTTGAACTGAATCTCTGACCTGACAAAGTCTATCAGCACAAGTTCGATGAACCTCGGGGGATATCGGAGCCTTCTGAAGCTATGGTTCCAGGACTACCTAGCAAAAGAGAAAACAGATAGCACCTCAGCTCAACTTCACCAAAACAGATACGAGCATAGCAGGATGACTGTGCCCTCTACTGAATTCTGCCCCCAAAATTCTGCCTCAAATCTGATACCCTCGGGTAAAACTGAACCCCAAAATATTGAACTGGTGCCCGCAGGCCTGATGCCCAAACCTGCAAACTGATACATGCATTCCTGTAGAGACGCACTCTAAAAGCACATAACAAGCAAGTGAGAGCCAAAACACCCCTATGTTGGGGTAGGGTTTCCCTGTCCTATTTTGTCAGGAGCTAGGGTTTCACTACGCACGCAGCGGTTTCAAACAACCTATATCGGGTAAGCAACCTGTCCTAGTTTGGAATGGTCACTACGGATTTCGATATGCACTAGGTCGAATGGTCAAAAGGGTGCCCCGGTAAAACCGGGGTTTGTGTTCCCATACTGGCAGAGCCCACAACCGGTCAGCCTTATGGACATGTCTTGACAAGACAAGCCTCCGGCAAACCGTTCAGGAATAGCAGATGGCAAACACGGTGTCCTAGGCGCACCAATGCAAATGCAATGCAAAGAAACACACAAGTGTAGTCAAAACCAGATATCATGAGTTCGAGTCAAGTTCTCTAAATCCCCAGCAGAGTCGCCAGAAACTGTAACAAGCCCGCGGGGGACCTCGCTACAGCTCGGACTCGATTTGTGTCACGGTTCTTAATCTGAACCAAAGAGTCCAAATCCGGCAAATCGTTTTGAGAAAACAGATTTTTGAAAGAAGTGCCAAACATGGACTGCTTTGCCAGATACAGAGTCGCCACCTAAATATTTTATTTTGGGAAATTTAGGAAACCCTGACTCGTTGCCTAAGGCCACGTGTCCGTCATCACCAAAGTTGCCTCGGCTCGGGAACTTGGGTACGATTGGGGAAGGTCACTTCGTGAGCACCCCCGCTCGCCCGATCAAAGATCGGCCTCTACTAACCATGATATCTAGTTTTGAAAACATTGTGTGCTCTTATTCCGGTTATTAGCCTAGATTTACTATGTGATGCGCACAGCATACAAGTATAGACTGGATCGCCTGAATTGGAACAAAACATTTCATGTTTGTTTTTGAAAGATGGTTTGCTACCCGCAAGTAGGCTTAAAATGCAGATTTTGCCACCCTCAGGTGGGCTTAGAAAACATGGTTTTGCCACTATCTAGTGGGCTTAAAACTCACAGTCGATGATTTGTTCCAATCCAATAACCCAACCTTCACCCACAGGCATTCAAGCAGGTATATCACATAAGCACATAGCCTCATGGTAAGCATGCTATCATGGCAGTCACTCACAGTGCAAGGATGCTAAAGCATAAAAACTTACCGAGTACTCCAAGCCAAAACAGAAACTACGTTAGAAATCCATGCATGATCCTAAATATACAGAAATGCCTAATGCAACACATGCAAAAATGAAACTATAGCAGGCTCGGCTATTCTAAACATGGCATATGAATGCTACAACTAACAAATATTCAACTCGGAATTGAAATACAAATGCAGTTAGTATGATGCGCCGAGCCCGGTGCATGCAAAACAGATGAATGAATGCAAACATGCTATCATACTGTATGCTAATTGAAACATGCCCTAATCTAACCATCATAAGCAGGTAAATAAAAGGGAAGAAAGACGTGGGGTTGGAAGACATACATCACACTCACACACTTATTACAATTATGCCCTCGCACAGAGGGTCCGAATAAATAATATACAGTCCCGAATAGTACAGTCCAAGATATGTACAAAGATCCTAATTAATTACCAAACTAACTAAGAAAATAATGAACTGGCATGCAAGCCAGGGACTGCCTTGACTCTTCTTCAGATGATGAATGATGCATATCCGGGTTGCCTTTGCGCGGAAATCCACTGCGATGCCCCAATTAGCCTCTGTTTTGCAATAATTTTCGGAAAGCGCGCCAAGCCCCGGAAGACTGCTGATTCTTGATTTGCTGCAACAGAGAGCAAGAAAGGGGCATGGCAATGTATTTTCACAAATGTATGCATACCTCGATCCTCGTGCCACCAATCACGCATATCGATGCATGATGGCTGAGGAATCGAATTGCACAACTCAATATGGAATGAATGCACATGAACATACAACTAAGTCCTAACTCCATCATGGACAATCCGGAGTGTCGGTGACTGGGGAATTAAGACACGTTCCGTCACTCGGAGTACGAAATGCCCCTCGTTTCCCGTGCTCGGGCTAACTCCTATCCCAAACACAATGCAATATGCATGACATGCATGAATGCAACTAAGATACAACTTAACATGCACAATGCTATGAAATGGCATACACGATGCACGAGGTAATATGGCATACACAATGCGCTAACATACAACCTAGCATACACAATGCTATGAAATGAAATGGCATACACAATGCATAATGGGCTTACACCAACACAAGTGGACCTCAGCCACACTCACATAGGAGGCCATTAGATGAAAATGAGACAACTCGAGATGCGTGCACGTGTGCACGCAAACCGAGGACCGACCCTAAGGCACGAAATGCCACTCTAACAAGACATAGCAAAACATGGAATATAGCATACTAGCATGCAAATTTCAGCAGCAAAAAGTGATGCAAAACAGCCCCGAAACATGAAAGCATGGCGCCCGAAGCATGGAATGAGACCCGAAACATGAAATTAGGCGCATGGAATGACTTATAGCTATAGAAAGCATGCATTATTTGAACATGAAGCATGAATACATAAGCAAGACAGTCCCAAAAAATGCATATTTACAGTTTTAAGCAAGGCCAAACAGTGAGCACAAATGGGGCTAAGCTAGCATACAAAAATGGCCCTAAAATTGAGATAATGAAGCAAGTAGCAACTTCTGGCCCCAAATGGCCGAGACCCCTTCAACAAAGTTGAAGAGGGGCTCAAAAAATGACATTTTAAAGTTAGTGACCAAACCAAAAACAGTGCACAAGCAAGCCTAAAATACTATGCAAGATAAGGCCAAAAAGAGGGCTTCAACACAAAGTATACAAAGGATGCCTCAAACAGCAAAAGACCCTTAATAAAACATGAATAGGGGGTTAAAATAAGGCTATTTACAGTTCAGACCAGAGCCCAAAAACAGAAGCACAAGGGGCTAACAAATCATGCAAAAATAAGGCCAAAAGAGGGATACAAAGGCAAGTGGAAAATGGAAGCCTCAAACAGTGAGGAGCCCTTCAACAATGTTTAAGAAGGGATCAAAATAAGCCACTTTACAGTTTACAATATGCCTCAAAACAGTTTATACATAGGCCTAAAATACTATGCAAGGAAATGGCATAAAAGAAAGGTAAAGAAGCAAGTGCCACAAGGAAGCCTCAAACAGTGAGAGGCCCTTAAACAAATATGAAATAGAGATCAAAAAATGCTATTTTCAGTTAGGGTCGGAGCCCAAAAGTGTAAGCAAGAATGGCTAAGAAAGCATGCAAAAATGAACTCAAAAGAAGGGAAAAATGACTCACCCCTGTAGACCAATCTTTGACAACCTCTTGGCACAAGAAATGGTGCTCCTCAGCTCTGGAAAGCAGCTCCAAGTGGCTAGAATGGAGGTGGTGGTGTGGTGCTAGGTGGTGGTGTAGAAATTGTGTAGGAACTTAAGGGTTTTAAGGGTTAGGATGTAGAGAGGGAGAGATGCAACATATGAGGCTCAAAGCAAAAATTTATAACCCCTCAAAACCAGCTAGGAGTGCTGGTTATATAGACAAAAAAAGGGTGGAAAAGAGGGGGAAAAATGGGGGGAAAAACAATTCAAGTTTCCCCCCAAAAGGCCAAACCCTCGGACATAAGGCCTAGAGGAAAACAAAATTCACTTTTAGGACACACTTGGGGAGGGGGTTATGGCCGGCTAGATAAAAAGGGCAAAAAATTCATTTCACCAGCTAGGTGGCCGGCCTGCTAGGTTTTCTGGCCGGCCTGCTACTTTCAGGACAAAAAAAATGGGCTGCCGGAAAGAAATGTGGCCGGTTGGTGATTGGGAAGTCCAATGGTGGCCATTCAAGTGTCCAAATTGAAGCCCCGGAAGTTAGCTTTCCAATGGCGCAAACTGTGCATTAAACTTCTTCCTGTGAAAAAAGTTATGCGAGTTTCCGTGAAGCCGCGCAGATTCGGTCCCAACCGGAGTGGTGCCCTACTTCAATCAACCATATCTCCCCTATCCGGAATTGGATTTAGGAGATTCTTGAGTGAAAAATGAGGCCCCGGGAGTAAGCTTTCCAACGGTGGTGGCTTCATAGCTTGATTCCAAGTATGTGAATGAATAGGCCCGATTCGGCGAGGGCTGTTCAATTCTCTCTTAACGATTCATGCCCATTTTCTTCCCCAACTGGATTTCTTCCCTCTTCTCCTCTTTTCTTCAACTTCAAACCCCTAAGTAAGGTATTTTGAAAGATTTTTCAAAGATTTCATCTCTCTTTCATTCATTTCCACTTTGTCCTTGCTCGGTTTACCGAAAAGCGCAACTTTTAACAAAATGCGAGCGTCAGAACATCGTAGGAACTTTATTTCAAAAACGTTTTGAAAGAGAGGGTTTTAAGACTAAAATATTTTGATCAAGATTGTTTTGGTCCAGAACAGGGGTATGAAGTTGAGATTTGACTCTCTCTTTGCCGAAGAAATTGCACCTTTCCCCTGCACACCTTTCTCCACCGAGTAAACCATCAGTCACGTCCAAGTCTTAAAGGTGGTCAAAAATGGGGTGTCTACACATATATATATATATACATAACAATATTTTCAAACCTGAGTGAAGATTCTTACAAGGCAAATAAGCAATCTCAATGACAATGGTGATGGTGGAGCTACGGTACAACAATGGTGGAGGACCAGCGGAGGAACGCCGGAGCAAATGGTGAGGGCACAGTGAAGGAACGACGGAGCAATGGTGGAGAGACGGCAAAGAACCCAAACCCTTCCCGCTCCTAATAGACCCAACGTTTTGTCTTGAATCGTTGTTTTGTATTTTAGTTATAGCAGATTGTAAATTTTTTTTTTTTTTTTTATGTTGGAATACAGATTGTAATAAATATAATATATGCCCAAAATATTAATGAGGAGACTAAGTAGCACGGTGTTTGAAGGCTCTGTTTCTCTTCAGCTTGTCTGGGTTCAAGCCCTCTTAACAACTAATTTTTATTTTTATTTTATTTATTTATTGAATATGCATACTTAATGAAACGATGTCGTTTCGGCTCACAGCAGACTGCTGTGAGCCCCTCGCAGCAGTACCCCCGAATCCTTTGATACTGCTGTGAGCCTCTCGCAGCAGTACCTCCGAATCCTTTGATTTGTGGTTTTATTGTTGACATCTTGCCAACTTGTCCTTTTGGTCAAGTTTAGCTTTTCCTGTCCATATTTTGAGTAGCAAAAAAAATCCATTGATAAAAAAATTCAAAAAAAAAAAAAAAAACATTTGATATTATTTGTGCAAAGTAAGCATTTCAAATTTAAACCCACAATTAGGATTGGGCATAGAGTTATCCGATCCGCAGAAATCGCCCAACCCAATCTGAACTGCATGCAAATGGGCTGTTTCGAGTGTAGGGTGGGGTAAGGTGCGGTTTAGATTATTCTTTCATTGCGAGTTGCGAACGGGTTGCAGGTTTCACTTGCACCCGCAAGTACCTGCCCATACTAAATATATATATATTTTTTTATAAAAAAAATCTTAGACGGTGAGTCTCCTCACATATCTCAGATTCATATTGCATTTTTTTGCCCAAACCAGACCCTAATCTCTCAGCATTAGCCTCTCTTTTCGCACTCTCTCACTCTCTAGAAAGTTCTTTCCTCTCTCCTGGAACTGCCTGGCAACAACAGTCAATCAAAGCAATGCCAAAAACACAAGCGCAAGTATCAGTCCATACCCAATAACCCAAATGGTGTCATCGATGCGAATTTCAGCTGTGATAGCTCGAACGATTCGTGGGCAGTGACATCCTCGGTTTCATCATCACCAGAACCCCTGTTGAAGAAGAGTAGAGTTCATGGTCAGCAGATGAGATTGGCTCCATTAAGGCATATGTCTGTGGGTGTAGTTGGCAGCCCTTGTTAATCTTTCAATTTCTTAATTATTTACTTGTTTTGGCACCGGTATTAACAGCCTCTCTTTCACAACTTAATTGCAGTATGTCTTCTTATGGTGCAATTACATTGCATTTGATGGTATATTTCTATATTTGTGGCCAAACCTATGTGATGAATCAGACTGATTATCAAACATTCACTTCACCACTTTTCTTGGATTGGAAGTGGCGGGGGCAGAAAAGATTTAAGGGAGTTCTCCCATAAGTTGAGTTTATAATGCTCCTCTCTGTCCATATTTTTAGATAATACTTATAATACATATTTATAAATGGATGAAAATATGCTATGCCCTATTCTTTTTCATTGATTTAAATATAATTATGTCTACCTGCATTGTATGTGTGTATGTATATATATACATGCTTACCAGTATCACCATCTTAAATGAATGTTGGATCATTGATAGAAATGGAAGTGCCAAGTCTTTGGTTGTTTCTGTTTTTAACATGAACACATTGATGATTTAGAGACTTTCATTGTGTGCTTGTATTAGTTTATGATTTGATTTAAAAATTTAGGATTTTGAATATTTTGTTTGTGTTAGGAATTGATTTTGTTGTGTTATTAATTTTATAAGTTTTAATTCATTAATTATTAATGTTCTAAAGTAATAGGGGAGAAACAGGCCCAAGTTTTACTTTTTAAAGAAAAAAAAAAGTTCAATCCGCAGACTACCAGCATCCTATCCGCATAAATCGCAACCCGTACTGCAGGCGGTTGCGGGTTCAATTTTTCCCAAACCGCAAACATATGGGCGGGTGCAAACCACAATCCAAACCGTCCAAAATCGATCCGTGACCACCCTACTCACAATCTCAAACATTGATGTATAGATTGGGAAAAAAAACAATTGAGAAAGTATGCCCATACTAGATGAAGTTCAAATTTGATAAAATTGAAAATCTCAGTTTTAAAAGTGAAGTTGATGCATTGTGGGATCAATGTTTACCTATGTCAATAATTTAAACCATTCATCTTATATGAGAAGCTGAGAAGAATATAAATGTACAAAATTAGGTTGATCTTACAAAAGTAATCACATGATCAAATTATATATTATAATAAATGGACAGTCTATGTATACCGTATAAATAAAAGTGATTTGATGGTATGAAAATCAATGTTTGATTAACTTGATTTTTTGTATGAATAAATTTCGTAGTTAGTTATATGAAATGAATTGTTTAGATTACTGAAATGAGTCCAAATTAATTCTATAATGGATCGTGAGATCTTCAACTATAATAAATCCGGAAGTTTAAACTCATAATTTCAATATTAATAACTCAAGTAGGGAATGGTCATTTTCTCTTGCCCTGCACAGATTTTTCCCATCCAATTAGGAAGTGGGGCGGGGTCGGGTTTCTCTTCCCCCGCCCTGTTCCATCCGAACCCTGTCTCGATTACATTTATTAAATATATATATAATATTATTTATTTATTTTTTATTATAATAAAGTTAAAATACTAAAATATTATACTTAATATTAATTTTTATTCATTTATTTTCTATCTTATATAATATAATTCTCATTAAGTACAAATTATTATTCGTAATATCCTAAATTATCTATAATTTTTATTAATATTTTCAATTTTTAACTTATAAAATTAATTTTTCTCACCTTGTGACGCTTCAAATGGTTAATTAATTATAATACTATGTTAATATATTTAATTGAATAGTTATATGTGTTAAAATATAATTTAATTTAAATTAATAGTCATTATGTTTAATCAATAAATTAATTAATTAATTGGTGATAAGGATAAGCCTACCTTAAGGAGATAAGCTTGGGGGAGAAAAAAAAATCAGAAATGATAGAGATTCTTTTTTTTTTTTCTTTACTCCTACAATCTCCCACAGATACATGTTAATGAATGATAGGAGAAAAAATAATAATAAAAAATAAAAAGTAAAAAATTGACCAATCCCAATATATTGGGAAAAGTGAGGATCAAGAAAAAAGGAAATCTCAACCTTTTTCTAAAAAACATTTAAAGAAATTGCCACGTAGTGCTGCCACGTGGTCACCATTGCCCAAATGAGGTGAACCAAGTGGAGCAAGGATTCCCTCCTTGACTCCCTTCCTTAACTCCCTACTTGATGGGCTATTGGGTCCATTTTTGGGTCCAATTTCGATGATCCGAACCATTCACATTTTAGAATTTGCCATGTACATCATACCTGTAAAAAATCAAATTGATCGAATATCAAAAAGTATGTGTTCGGAAAACTAACTAAAAACTATTTTTTTTAAAAATTTAATAAACAGTTTTCCAAACACATACTTTCTGATATCCGATTAACTTGATTTTTTATAGGTATGATATATTTAATAAATCTTAAAATATGAACGGTTCGGATTATCAAAATTGAGCCTAAAAGTAGGCCCAATAACCCAACAAGTAAGAAGTCAAGTAAGAACCTCAAAGAGAAGATCCTGATTCAACCAAGTGGTGGTAAAGCACCTATAAATAGGTGCATGGAGCAAGGAAGGGGGAACCAGAGAAGTGTGACCAGTTAGTAAAACAAGAGAGTTTGGTAAACGTAAAAGTAAATGTAAATGATTAATATTAAGGTTAGTAATATTATATTTTGAGTTATTATAAAATATTTTTTATATATCCTGAATTATTATAAATTATTTTATGTAATTTATGTTGTATAAATTATATTAATGTTTCAATTAAGTTAATTATTTATGAACTTTATTTACTTAAAATGAAAATTCATGGATATAACCGTCTATTAAGCCTTCGTTTGGCAATGACTTTTTTATTTGGCTTTTTAACTTCTTTGACTTTTTTAACCTGAGACTTTTTTAGTCGTTTGGTATTCTTGTTTGGCTTTTTTGGCTTTGGAATGGTGTATTTTTTTTGTCTTTTTACTTATTTTGTCCTTTTGTGATTTTTTGATTTTTTTTTTGTCCTTTTGTGCTTTTTTAGTCCAAAATGTTTACCAAACATCACCTAAATACATTTTGAGCAAGTATTTTACAAGTACTACTATGAAGGTCCTATGTCTTGAAGAACTTAAACAACGATTGGCCTCTGAATTGTTACTTTAGTGGGCCTCTGACGGTCCATGTTTTGGGAGATTTAAACGACCATTGGCCTCTGAATTCACTTTAGTGACCCTCTGACGATCTTATGTCTTAAGGAACATAAATAACCATGGCCTTCTGATTAGTCACTTTGTAAGTGTGTCATGGATCCATTGACTCTCTATTATGTTTCGTTCTGTTCTGTACCGTGATTATGATTATTTTTCTATAATCTTGTATTTGGTTTCTGAGAGGGTAATTTAAGTAAAAATTAGGCCGAGCTGGGCCATGGGCCGTTAAGGGCCACGACACGAAGGACACATTAAAAAGGCTTTGAAAGTTAGACCGGTCCCAAGGCCTTGACCTTAGTCCGGTCTCAGACGGCCTTGAGTTAGACCAGTCCCAGAGAACCTTTCGTTATCTCGGCTCAGGAGAGTACTGCGGATAACTCGGTCGCCAGGTTACCACACTCAGAGTTAGTCCGGTCGCGGCGTAGCACAACTAGCTCGGTCAGGCATAGGAAATTATTTGCATGGTTTGTACAATTAGAACCGAAGTAAGAGAAGTAAAAGGAAGAACCGAACTAAGTGTAGTTCGGTCTATTCTGCAGCTTAGCATAGCCATGCTTACTTCGGTCATATTGGAATCCGGCCATGGTAAAACATCTCACTTGGTTTAAGTAGTGAGGGGGGTGATAAAGGATAAGCATTATCTTTTACAATTAGAACCGAAGTAAGAGCAGTAAAAGGAAGAACCGAACTAAGTGTAGTTCGGTCTATTCTGCAGCTTAGCATAGCCATGCTTACTTCGGTCATATTGGAATCCAGGCATGGTAAAACCATCTCACTTGGTTTAAGCAGTGAGGGGGGTGATAAAGGATAAGCATTATCTTTTAGGAGTATGAATCCTGGAAGGACTCTACATGGAGGAGTAAGAGTCCTACTAGGATTGTGCCACACAGAACCTATAAAAGCTCACAACATCACCTATGAAGAGGTAACACAACTTTGATTTCCGAATACACAGAACTTTTGTCTACTTGTCTATTTTGCTGACTTAGGCATCGGAGAGGTTTCCGGCACACACCCGCCGGCTAGCTCACGTTTGTGTTTTCAGAGAGTAAAACGACAACGTACAGAGGAGCGCAGACTTGATCAACAGGATTATACGAGAAGGTTTATTTCTTTCTCGTACAATTGGCACTGTCTGTGCCATTGACGGACAAACACCAGAGGGGGGTGCAAGGCGTGAAGGTCTACCTTCTATCCCCCTATGGCGGATTTAGAGCCACAGCGACAGAATCCCAAGAGGGATGCGAGGGGGAGAAGGCGAACTAACAGCCCCCGTCACTCTCGTTCACAAAGTCCTAAGAGATAAAGGCGGATGATTGATCCTCAAACTCTGGAGGACCGTGTGAAGGAGCAGGACGAACTGATACGACGGATGGTGGCGGACATGGAGTCCATGAAGCGCCAGATAAAGGGAAAAGGAGTGGCGACAGGAGAGGGGCGCAAAGGCAAGACGCCCCCTCACCACTCGGAAGATCGTAGTAGACGTACCACACCATCTCAAGCAGAGAGTGGAAGCCTCAGGACAGGCGATACACAATCCAAGACTTCCAGAACTCGTCACTCCAGGTCTGAGAAGACGAGATCTGAGAGGTTATACATGGAAGGAAGCACCTATCGGCCCTCGCACACGCACCAGACATCATCCAGACAAACAGAATTGCCTAGATCGTCTGACTTACGAACCGTGCTAGAAGAAAGGGCACGATGGAAGGAGGATGCTAGGGCGCGCGACCCGCACAGAGTTTCTGCCTTGCAGCGGTTGGCTCCTTGGACGCATGGAAGCGTCGAGGTTGGAATGCCAATTTCGCGCCCTGCCTACGAACTGACGGACAAAGTATTAGTGAGGCTGCAGACCTCGCCATTCGTCCCGGCAATTGAAAACGAGCCCCTGCCTTCAGGCTTCCTTCAGCCCAAATTCACTACGTACGAGGGGAAGACAGACCCCTATATGCACCTAAGCCACTTCTGCCAGGTTATGGCGGTATATCGACGCAACGAGGCTTTGATGTGCATCCTCTTCCCATCTAGCCTTGGTGACCTAGGCTTGACTTGGGTCAAAAAACTTCCAGAAAGCAGCATAGCCACCTGGGCGCAATTGGCAGAGGCATTCGTAACGAGGTTCAGAATGAACACCAAAACCCCGGTGGAGATCGATCAACTGCTCTCCATCGACATGGGCGACAAGGAGACCTTAAGATCCTACAATAGTCGCTACTGGGAGACCTTCAACCAGATTGGGGATTGCCCCACCAATCTCGCCATTGCATAGTACAAAAGAGGCCTTCCAGTGGGGAACAGACTAAGGGACTCAATCACCATGACACCGCCCCTCACCATGGAAGCCTTGATGGAAAGAGTGCATCAGCACATCAGGGTGGAGGAGGATGGCGCACGTGCCAAAACAAAATCTGGCACGACCGCAGTACCAGAGAAAAAGGCCTCAGCAAAGGTCAACGCGGTAGACCATCCGAACAGAAATGGACGAGGCAGGCGAGACAACGGAGAGGACCAGGATAAAAGATGGTTGAGAGTCTGCACTGCCATAACCACGGTATTCAAGAAACCGATCTATCGGATTCTAAGCGAAATACGCGATGAGCCTTTCGTCAGATGGCCAGCTAAGCTAAGAGAAGCTTAGAAAGATTACGACGAAAGATCACGGTGCACCTTCCACAAGGAAAAGGGGCACCGTACTGAAAATTGCACGCCATTGAGACAGCACCTGGAGGAGTTGGTGGCAGCAGGTCACCTGGATAAGTACATTGAAGGAGGGACGCAACCAGCCCCCCAGGACCATAATAACCCCAACGGGATGCCAATCGACGCCCCACCTCAAGGCGTAATCAATGTGATACATGGAATCTTCGAACCTGAGCGTGTATGCGAGCTCAGAGGGTCAATCAAGAAGGCTGAGCACTTAAGGGAGGTACTAAGTGCACAACCTACCATCAAAAAGGGGAAGACAGAGGCCACGAACATCATGTCTTTTTCAGATAGAGACTTGGCGAGAATATACTGTCCTCACAATGATGCCCTGGTTGTCACTCTCCGAGTCAAGGATTTTGACGTCAAGCGGATTCTGATTGACCAGGGTAGTTCATGTGAGATAATGTATTACGAAACATTCAAACAATTGAAGCTACAAGACAAGGACTTGGCACCTGCCGTGTCTCCCCTGATCAGATTCAACTCAATGCCAGAATGGCCAGTCGGCAAAATAATTCTACCAGTCAGAGCAGGAAGCATGACAAAACAAGTGGAATTTTGGGTGTTGAAAGTCCCTTCCACTTACAACATAATCTTGGGAAGAACATGGCTACATGCCATGCGATCGGTAGCGTCATCCTACCATCAAGTAATGCGATTCCCCAACGATGCCGGGGTAATTGAAGAGGTCTTTGGAGACCAAATCATGTCCAAGCAATGTTTTGTTATGGTTAATGGCAGCCGTGCTGCCAAGGGATATGTTCATTCGGTGGAAGAACCTAAGAGTAATGAACTGTTCGCAGACGTCGGCAAAGCAGCTAATCAAAAAGCGGTGGAAGACTTGGTATAGGTAAGAATAGATGAAAAGAACCCGGATAAGTTCTTTTTGCTCGGTTCGTCGTTGTCCAGCACAGAGAGATTAGGTCTTGGAATTTTTTACCTCTAACATCGAAGTGTTCGCCTGGACACCATACGACATGCCAGGCATTGATCCCAACTTCATCTGTCACCAACTCAATGTCCACCCATCTGCCAGACCAATCATTCAGCGCACACGCAGATCGACACTCCACCATGCCGAGATAGTAGCGGAAGAAGTGAAAAATCTGCTAGAAGCAGGAGCTATCAGAGAGGTACACTACCCAGATGGATCTTCAACACAGTCGTGGTGCCAAAGAAGAATGGCAAATGGCGTGTCTGCGTCGACTACAAGACAGTTAACAAAGCATGCCCAAAGGACAGCTTCCCCCTACCACGGATAGATCAACTGGTAGACCTAACAGCGGGGCACAACCGACTTAGCTTTCTTGATGCATACAGAGGCTACCATCAGATCGCCATATACAAACCAGACCAGGAGGTCACGTTTTTTACAACTCCAAGAGGATTGTATTGCTACAAGGTCATACCCTTTGGCCTAAAGAACACAGGGGCAACATTCCAAAGAATGGTTACCAAGATGTTTGAGCCATTATTAGGCAGAACAATGGAGGCTTACATCGACGACATGGTGGTCAAGAGCAAGGATGAGAACGACCATCTAAAGGACCTAGGTGAGATGTTCCAGATTCTGAAGAGGCACAAGTTGCGCCTTAATGCATCTAAGTGCGCATTCGATGTAGGATCTGGCAAATTCCTGGGCTTCCTGGTGACCAACCGGGGCATAGAGGCAGACCCCTCCCAGATCAAAGCTCTTCAGGATCTAGAGAGGCCTAACTCAATAAAAGAAGTGCAGCATCTCACCGGTATGGCAGCTGCACTCAACCGATTCATTAGCCGGTCGTCAGACAGACTACGACCATTTTTTCAAACACTAAAAGCCAAGTTTGAGTGGGACGAAGAATGCGACCGCACTCTGGAAAGCCTGAAAGAATACATGTCTTCCCCACCACTGCTTGTCACCCCAATACCTGGAGAAGAACTCTTCCTGTACTTGGCGGTCTCACAACACGCAATTAGCGCAGTGTTGGTCCGTGCGGAAGGAATCCAACATCTGCCTATCTTTTATGTCAGCAAGACGTTGCTGGGCGCCGAAACCAGGTACTTGCCACTGGAAAAACTGGCCTTAGCCTTGATGATGGCCTCAAGGAAGCTATCACACTAGTTTCACGCCCACAGCATAGTCGTCCTCACAGCTTTCCCATTAAAAGCTTTGTTTGAGAGGGAGAACTTTTCTGGGCGAATTTTGAAGTGGGCAGTAGAGTTGGGACAGTATGACATCAAGTTTCAACCCAGGACCGCGATAAAGGCTCAAGCTTTGGCAGACTTTGTCGCAGAATTCACCCCAGGAAGTCATCATATCTGCCCAGTCGACCTGACTAAAACAACCGAACTAGGGATGGAAGTTGACGTCGGAATAACGCAACCCCTGGTGCAAGTTACCCAGTCAGGTCCCAAGGCAGACCAGAGTGAAGTAAGTGAGGAAGAAGAAAACCATACTACACCAAGCCAAGACTCACCAACAAATAAAGGCTTGGTACAATCAGATAGCGAGAGGCAGACAGCAAGCATGGACCATGAAGAAAACACCAGCAACATTCTGGACCCCAGGCATCATCTGATCCCTCCACTTGCTGGAAGTTGTTCGTTGGAGAGATGTGGAAGCTCTTCGTGGATGGAGCATCCAACCGGCATGGAGCAGGGCTTGGCATAGTCCTCATCTCTCCAGACGGCCTAGTAGTGGAGCAAGCAGTCAACCTTGGCTTCCCAACATCAAACAACGAAGTAGAGTATGAAGCACTTCTTGCAGGTCTCAAATCATCATTCTACATGAAGGCCACCGAGCTAATGGTTTACAGCGATTCACAGTTAGTGGTAAATCAAATTTCAGGCGACTACGAAGCGAAGGACGACAGGATGGCTAAATACCAAGAGTTGGTCAGAACAGAAATCAAGAAATTTGAAGTAGTCAGGATAGAACAAATCGGCAAGGAGGAAAACAGCAGAGCAGATGAATTAGCAGGCTTTGCTTCAATGGCAGATACTTCTATCCCTCATCCATTACTGATCGACTACCTACCTAGACCAAGCATTGAAGACCCCGAAGCAGAAGAGGTATGTTGCGCCAAGTTAGGCCCCTCTTGGATGGATCCCATCATACTGTTCTTTAAAGATGGCACCCTACCAGAAGAAAAGAAAGCAGCTAACAGAATAAGGGCAAAGTCGCAACGATTTTGGCTCTCCCCATCTTTGGCTTTATACAAGAAATCGTTCTCAGGACCCTACCTAAAGTGTGTTCATCCCAGCAAAGTTGAAGCATTTTTATTCGAAATACACGAAAGCGTGTGCAGAAGCCATCAAGGGGGAAGGTCACTAGCATATAGAGCAATCTCGCAAGGATATTGGTGGCCTTACATGCAAGTAGACTTAGAGAAGTACGTTAAGAAGTGCGAGAAATGTCAGAAGTTCGCACACCAAATACATCAACCTACCAGAGAACTTTTACCCTTAACCAGCCCATGGCCTTTCGCAATGTGGGGGTTGAACATAGTAGGACCACTTCCAACAGTACCAGGCAACAGGAAGTTCTTTCTTGCAGCAACCGACTACTTCACAAAATGGGTGGAGGCAGAAGCATTGGCATCAATCAAGGAAAAAGATGTGAAGAAGTTCGTCTGGGAAAATATCATTACTCGGTTCGGCATACCTAAAGCCCTAATATCAGACAACGGCACTCAGTTTGATGGCAGAATCTTTAGGGGCTTTTGTGAAGAGTACAAGATAGAGTTCTATAATTCTACACCAGCATATCCCCAAGCAAATGGTCAGGCAGAAGCATCAAACAAGGTCGTTTTGGATGGATTGAAGAAAATGTTAGAAAAAGCAAAAGGCAAGTTGGCAGAAGAGCTTCCTCATGTCTTATGGGCTTACCGTACCACACCTCGGCAGTCAACATGAGAAACACCATTCTCCTTAGCTTATGGCATGGAAGCAGTAATCCCACTAGAAGTTGGCCTCTCCACAATTAGAAGCGAGAATTTTGATCCAGACTTAAATGGAGAAGCCATAACATTGGAGCTCGACCTTGCAGAAGAAAGAAGAGAAAGAGCACTAGTTCACATTGCTTCGTACCAACAAGAGTTATCCAGGAAATACAACAAAACAGTGCATCCAAGGCAATTCAAGATCGGAGATTGGGTACTGCGTAAAGTGATGGGAAATACCTTGGTACCGGGGGATGGCAAGTTAGGGCCTAATTGGGAAGGACCTTACAAAGTGGTTGGACTAGCAGGCAAAGGGGCATACCACTTAGAAGATGAGGACAGCAAGGCAATTCCCAGGCCATGGAATACTGCCAATCTCAAGTTATTTTATTTTTTGCTTTTTTTCTTTAAGTATGTGTAATTTTTTCCTTTCTCAATAAAACAAGTAGTTTCTTTTCAGTATAGACGGTTCCTTCTGTAAAAGTTTGTTTTAGTGAGTTAGGTTAGTTAGGGGTATTAAAAACACAGTTGGCCGGAATAACCAACTGCGACCCTTCCTAAGCCCAGGATAAGGATCCAGGCTGCAGGACGTTTGGTCGGAATAACCAAACATTTTATTCTAGGTTGGCTGGAAAAACCAACTTAGAAGTTGGCTGGATTAAACCAACACCCTTTCTAAGCCCAGGATAAGGATCCAGGCTGCAGGACGTTTGGTCGGAATAACCAAACATTTTATTCTAGGTTGGCTGGAAAAACCAACTTAGAGATTGGCTGGATTAAACCAACACCCTTCCTAAGCCCAGGATTAGGATCCAGGCTACAGGACGTCTAGTCGGAATAACCAAACATTTTATTCTAGGTTGGCTGGAAAAACCAATTTAGAAGTTGGCTGGATTAAACCAACTCTTAAACACTCTTCAGCCGAAGTAAGGGTATAGGCTGAAGAGTGGTTGGCTGGATTAAACCAACTCTTAGTACTCTTCAGCCGAAGCAAGGATATCGGCTAAAGAGTGGTTGGCTGGATTAAACCAACTCTTATTACTCTTCAGCCGAAGTAAGGGTTTAGGCTGAAGAGTGGTTGGCTGGATTAAACCAACTCTTAGTACTCTTCAGCCGAAGTAAGGATATTGGCTAAAGAATGGTTGGCTGGATTAAACCAACTCTTATTACTCTTCAGCCGGAGTAGGGATATCGGCTAAAGAGTGGTTGGCTGGTATGGCCAGTCTGATTACAAGATTAAGACCGGGATAAATTATCTCGGCAAGAGAATGCACTACTTCATTCAAACTACAGTAAGAAAGCAAGTACAAGAAGAGCAGCAAACCGTGATAACAGTTAGAGCAATAGAAGATTTTCATTGGCAAAGTTTAAAGCAAATACAAAGGAGGGGCCTCCAGCCCGGTTACATTTGTCCAGAAGTAGAAAAGAAAACAGAAGAAAAGATACAAAGTCAGTTGAACAATTCATCCAGATCAGCGTCGATATCAACCCGGAGCCCGGTTTCAGACGGGAGTACGGTCTCGTTTGGGAGCTCGGTCTCAGTAGGCAGCTCGTTGGTCAGGTCTTCCACCATTGGCTCCAATCGAACTGACTGATCGACGGGATCATTGACAGCCGGGGTATCCTTTGGTGCGGTCTCTTCTTCATCATCATCTGAGTCCTCGAGAAATTGTTGCTGAAGGGCGGCAGCATATTCCGTCATAGAGCTCGGAATGAAGTATGCTAGAGTGTTGAAGACCTCGGTCTCTGGACCGTGACCGAGTTGCTCTACAGCCGCCCTCCAACCGCACTTGAAGAAGAGATCCTTGGCAGCTTCACATTGTTTAATGTAAGTCGCCTCCCCCTCCTTGAAACCCCGCAGCTCGGCGTCGTCAGCACTCTTCTTCAGCTGCTCTATCTCGGCATTTTTCTTGCCTTCAAGTTTAGCAAGTTCGCGCAGATATTTGTCTTTGATCACAGCTGCAGCCTTTTGTTTCTCCGCTTCAGCCGAGCTAACGAGTCCGGTCAGACGACCGTTCTCGGATTTTAGCTCGGCTATTTGTTGCTTGGCCTGTTCTAGCTCGGCTGTCTTTTCTGTCACTTCGGCCAGGGCCTGCTTTGTAGTCTTACGAAGTTCAACCACACGCTTGTGAGCGATGTGGCTCTTCTGCATAGCCTGCAAAAGAAGGGGGAGACTTGTAATCAAACCGAGATGAAAGTTGTGCAAATTGGAAAGGTTAACAGAATAAGCTACTTACAAGCACCATGGATTTCGTGGCCGAACGGATGGCCCTTAGTTCGGTCAGATGTTGGTGGTGCTCCATGTCTGCTGGAAGGCAGACACTCTTGGCAAGGTTAAATGCCATCAAGTGATCTTTTTCAGCGACCACTGAGTCAGTGTCTTGAATATCTCGGTTTTGAAAAGTCAGTTTGGGTGCCCACTTGGAGGAGCTGGCTTGGTCGAAGCGCTCCGGTTGCGGGCTCGGTGGAGGGCTTGGTGGAAGAGTGGTCTCGTCTTCATCAAGAAGGCATTGCTCGGCTTGAGTAGTCCGGGCACGCTTGCTAGGGCGCGATGAGGAGGGTTGTTGAGATGGTAGGGCCACCACGGTGTCCTGAGTCTGGTTCGGTGGTGGTACCTCGGCTCTGTTTGTTTCGGTTAGGAGGGCCCTGACTCTGTTCCTCTTTGCCATCTCTTCTTCGGCAGTCAGAGGGACTAGGTTGATTTGAGGCAAGTTAGGGTCCGGTTCAGGGGAGGCTTCTAGTAAAAAATCTGTTACTCTGGCCTTTCGTCGACTACTATATCTGTACGTCGGTTCGAAGTTCAGCAACTTGGCCTAACTTCTCTCAGGGTATCGTAGTGCGGCACGAAGTGTGTTTAGATTGGGATAGCTGTATAGTGATTTAACGTGGGCCGAATCTGCATAAAGAAGACAACCGTCAATTCGGTTCAGATATAGAAAACCGAAATAAAAAGAAGCATGCAACTAACCGAGGTAATTATACCAGGGGTTCCTTTCTTCCAGTTTATACTACGGCCTAAAATCTGGGCTTGGTGGTCTTCGAAATTCCCAGATACCCAGAAAAAATCATCATCGTTTAAATCTTTGTCCGGTGTGTCCTTTATTATTTTCTCACGCCGGCGTCGTATTCTTAAATAATAAACCCAGCCGTCCTCTTTTGAGCCTATAGAGTATTGATTAAAGAGTTCGGCTAAGCCAAGGTTAATGCCAGCTCGGCGGTTTAGCTCGGCAATACCATTTATTATGCGGTATGAGTTTGTGGAAAGCTGGGTTGGGCATATCCTAGTTTGCCTAAGGAATTCACAAAGTAAGGGCTGTACAGGGAATCTTAGGCCGGTTTCTACAATGGAAAGGAGGGTGAAGGGAACAAAACCAGGGTTTCCCCAAGGTGTGATATCTTGTTCGGTTAAGGTGAGATGGACGTCGTCAGGAATGTTATACTCCCTTCGGAATTCGGCCAAGCCACCAGGTGTTTCTACTAAAAACCTATATTTACCCATTTTCTCTTAAGTTATGAATAAATTATACTTGTGTTAGCTCGGTCGCAGAAGTGGGCTGAGTAGCTCGGTTGAGCGCTCAAAGGAGGGCCTGGGCAACCTAAAGTCTGCAAAGTGAAAAAACAAAGATGTTAAGCACAGACCGTTGGACCGTGCTAAAGAGAAATAAAGGCAAGATATATCAAATCTTAGCTCGGCTATGTGAAATGCTACGTGTCTTAGCCCGGTTTGAGCAAGGGTTTGGTTATCTCGGTTTGCACTAGGGATTTGGTATCTCAGTTTGTACAAGGGGTTCGTTACCTAAGTTCGTGCAAGGGTTTTGTTAGCTCGGTTGAGCCTCTAGGGGCAGCACTCGTAGTTCGGTTGAACTACGAAGGCTGGTTTAGCCCCAGTCATAACTCGGTCGTGGTTGAGGCTTTCAAACATAGTATTGCATAGACCTAGTACGGTTCAAAAGATCGGCTAGTTGAATCACAAGGAGGTTTTATTTCTTGAAACTAATGGCATAGCGTAGAGTTCTAGTTCGGTTAGTTAGTCAGGCTGGTTTAACGTCAACTACAAACTACTTTTTAGTTCGGTTATATTGTGATTTTGGATCAACTACAGTGTCCTACAGATTGTTTAATGGAATTCAAGTGGTTCTTATAAGTTTTTTCCAGAAGACGCAAGGCAAAGCAAAAATGGAAAAGAGTGTGTTTTGCAAAGACACACAAAACAAAATGCAGTGGATTGAACAAGAACGAAAACAAGAAAAATAGAACAGATTTATAATGCTTACCTGATGAAGATCGAACAGCCTAGAGGATGGGAGCAAACGACAGCAGCAAAACACGAGCTTCACAGTTGCAAGGTTGAAGGACAGTGGAGGTTCGAAGAGAGAGAGAATGAGATGAGTAGTGATTCAAAATAGCAAGGGTTTGTTTTGTGTAGATGGAAGGACGAAAAGGCGGGAACTGTTCAAAAAACGCGAGACACGAAGACGGCGTGACAGCTATACCTGGCTAATCAGAGTCTGCCACGTGTATACGGAATAAGAAGCGGTTCAGTTGCTATGATTCTGAAGAGACGTTTTGATCGGACATGCAGAGCCCGGTGCGAAATTAGCTCGGCTGAAAAGGCTAAATGGCTTTAGCTCAGCTGGAGAGGCTTAAAAACTTTAGCTCGGCTGATAGACAGTAATCCCTATCATGCTATGTAGATGGAATTAAAGGGCAATTGAGAGGGTAATTTAAGTAAAAATTGGGCCGAGCTGGGCCATGGGCCGTTAAGGGCCACGACATGAAGGACACATTAAAAAGGCTTTGAAAGTTAGACCGGTCCCAAGGCCTTGACCTTAGTTCGGTCTCAGACGGCCTTGAGTTAGACCTGTCCCAGAGAACCTTTCATTATCTCGGCCCAGGAGAGTATTGCGGATAACTCGGTCGCCAGGTTACCACACTCAGAGTTAGTCCGGTCGCGGCGTAGCACAGCTAGCTCGATCAAGCATAGGAAATTATTTGCACGGTTTGTACAATTAGAACCGAAGTAAGAGCAGTAAAAGGAAGAACCGAACTAAGTGTAGTTCGGTCTATTCTACAGCTTAGCATAGTCATGCTTACTTCGGTCATATTGGAATCTGGCCATGGTAAAACCATCTCACTTGGTTTAAGCAGTGAGGAGGGTGATAAAGGATAAGCATTATCTTTTAGGAGTATGAATCCTAGGAGGACTCTACATGGAGGAGTAAGAGTCCTACTAGGATTGTACCACACGGAACCTATAAAAGCTCACAACATCACCTATGAAGAGGTAACACAACTTTGATTTCCGAATACACAGAACTTTTGTCTACTTGTCTATTTTGCTGACTTAGGCATCGGAGTGGTTTCCGGCACACACCCGCCGGCTAGCTCACGTTTGTGTTTTCAAGGAGTAAAACGACGACATACGGAGGAGCGCAGACTTGATCAACAGGATTATACGAGAAGGTTTATCTTTTTCCCGTACAGTTTCTGTTATTTAAATGATTTACTCGAATCAAACTATTCTCTGTTTGGCTTAAATAATTATTCAGAGTGATCTTATACCCTTATACTGTCAGTATAATATTTTTCACTCTATCATGTGCTTATAGCTGTAATCCCCTTTCGGGTGATAGAATTTAAAGAACAATGGTAATCTCGTGTGATGGGACTAGCACAAGACTTAATGTGGACTTTTCTTGTATTTTGTTTTGATAATTGTCTGATCAATAATAAAATAAATAAAAGTCTCGAGGAATGTTTTTTTTTTTTTAAATTATTGAGTATTTCAATTATTTATTTACCTATTTAATTTATTTACTACTTTATCTTGTCTCTGCTTGCGCCACTTAATTTTTAAAATTAAAATTAATTAACTAATTGGGAACACAACTTCAAACCCCCGAAATTCGGTCGTCACAGAAACTGTTCCACTTCCATATCACCCACCGATTTATCTCGGTTAAATCTCGCCCCCCAAGGGTGCAAATTTCTATAAACTCACTCTAAATTTTGACCCGTGACCATACCTAAACCCGAGTCTTAAAGAGGAATGCAGTTCGCCATGATTTTTACTTGATTGGGTTCATCCAAAATAAATATTGGTTAATATAAATAATAAAAAAATACTAAAATAATGAGGACAAAATTCATTTATCTCTTTATAGTTTGGCTTCAGTACAATTGCTTCTTTGTTATTCAAATAGTCATATAAAAATAAAAATAAAAATTATTATAAATTATCATATTATTATTTTTATTTCTTTTATATTTTTTTAAATTAAAAGATCAAGTAAAATAAATAATTCCTAAAGAGGCCCCTTAATTTTAGACTAAAATGAGAAGGATGTGACCACTGAGGTGTAATTACCCTTGTGTCACATCATTATCTCTATTTTTTTATATATTTTTTAAATTAAAGTCAACTAAAGTAAATAATTCTTAAAGTAGCCCATAATTTTAGACTAAAATGATCTATTTTTTTTTATATATTTTTTAAATTAAAGTCAACTAAAGTAAATAATTCTTAAAGGAGCCCATAATTTTAGACTAAAATAAGAAGGATGTGACCACTGAGATGTAATTACCCCTTATTTAATGTTGGAAAAAATGGAGATAAACCATGACTATTGATTAATCAGGAAATTTCAATTGGTGTGCAATAAATTGTTGATAAAGTAATAGTTTTACCAAGAGCATTCAACAACAAATTATTCAATTATATGATACTGAAAGACTAAAGAGTTGTTTGAGATAAACTAAATAAGTACATTTTTTGATTTTTTATGAAATATGAGTTGGGTATGAGTTGGGTTTGAAGTGATGTGATAGAGAGATGACATGACTTAAATAACATGATGTGATTTAAATAGGATAGTGACTTTTTGACATTTTGACTTTTTTAGATTATGCCAAACCAAGCTTAAGATTATACATCTATTTCATGGTTCTCCTACTTATGGTGTTGTTTGGGAGATTATATGAGCTGTTTTTAGTTATTTTGATTGAAGAAGTTGTATCAGATTGTTTGAGATAATTTATGCTTATTACTTAATAGCAAATACTGTTTAAATAAATTTAAGTTGTGAAATGGGTGTTTTTAATTTTTAATTTTTTATTCAAATTTTAAAAAAAGAAAATTTTAATTTTTTATCATTAACTATTATATTACAATAATGGCCGAATCATATTAATATTCCCTCTAGTTTGGGACTCATATCATTTTAGTCCCTGAATTTTCAATTATGACACATTTGACCCTAAATTTTGAATCTTGTTCCAAATAAGGACAATTAAAAATACTATTGCTCAATTGCAAGAGTAAAGTCGTCAATTTGATAATGTCATGCCCCAAAATTCGAGACCGAAAAAGGGATGTACAAAATACAACTCAAACAGGATAGAGAACCAAAATATTTTAATATACACATATAAGCAGAGTTATAGCATAGATAATTCATTTGTGTCCCGCTATAGGATTACAAACACTGTTAAACCAAAAGACAAAAGAAAAAAAAAAAAAAAAAAAAAAACTACTAGTCGAAATCTTCAAGTGAACCACGGCTCCTACACTTCATCTTGATTGCCTTCGGGATAACCTTCACCATCGTAAATTGCTTCCTCACCTAGCATGACACGCCATGAGCTTGGAATATCCAGTAAAAACACACACCCCCCTCCCCATATCTTCTATCAACCAATCAACCATACACAGAACAAATCAGGTAACATAACATACAATCTTACAATAAGGATTCCACCAAAATATTTTTTATAAAACCTATGTACATATTCAAATAAATAATAATATTCAATTCAAATAAATAATAAATAATAAATGAAAGAACAACAAAAACAAAAATAAAAGTAAAAATCAAATGTATGAATTAATTTATAAACTAGGAGGTAAATATATAAAAACCAAGTTTTAGGGTATTTCTAATTATAAAGCGGTACTCTAAGATTTAATTATGATAATATACATGAAAATTATTCTTTATTGGGCCATTTTGCAGACTTTTACGAAACTAGAGGCTAAAATGCTATTACGCTAAGGCTCAAGGTTTCACATGTAATTATCAAAAATTAGGATCTCTACAAATAAAATGTAAATTAATTTGACAAAAATAAATGTCAAAAAAATAATTTTGAATTTTTTAAAATTATTTCTATCCACCAAAGAAAAAATTATGTAAAAATGATAAATCTTTTACGTATTTATTTATTTTATCAAATTACTTTTTATTATGTGTTTAGATGATGATCATATTATGTGTGGTTGTTAGGCTTTTAATGTGTAATCACTATATTTAATATATGAAATGTTTTTAGCTTTGGATTGTTTAATTTAATAAATTGATTTAATAATGATATCAAAATTGTTGCCATATTTGAGTTTTGGAAAAAAAATAGAAATTAATTTAATGAAAATAAAAATAATTATCCATTACATGATCATCATCCAAACACATAATAAAAATTAATTTAGCAAAAAAATAAATGTATAAAAGATTTATCAATTTTACATAATTTTATCTTTAGTGGGTAGAAATAATCTTTAAAAATTCAAAAATATTTTTTCGATATTTATTTTGTCAAATTAGTTTATATTTTATCAAATTGATGACTTTATCTTGAAAATTGAGTAATGGTATCTTCAATTATCCTTATTTGGAGCATGATTCAAAATTTAGAATTAAATATGTTACAAATGAAAAATCAAAAATTAAAATAACATAAATGCCAAATTATAACAATCGTTAGCATAATTTGCCCTACAATAACCATCTCAAAGGTCATATCAAAGCCCAATAATAATAGCTATTAGATTACAATAATATAGTTGAATTTGAACCACAGTTACTTTGAGTAAAATTTTGGGTGCTTATAATTACTGATTGGTATAAAAAAAAAAAAAAGAAGAAGAGGGAAATGAAAACCTTTATTATATTTTTATGGGTAATGAGGAAATCCAGGACTCAAATGGCTAGAACAGTCATATATATGGCACAAGATTTCTAAAATAATGTTCATATTATTTTAAGTTGTGTTTGATTCATGAATTTTAATAAAAATTTAAAATTTAAAAAGAGAGAGAGAGAGAGAGAGAGAGAAATGACCGGTGGAATATGAATAAACACCTTTTTTGTTATCCTTTCTAAATCTCATTCTAAATTTATGAACCAAACCAAAAGTCTTAATTTTCATGGCAACTATCTAACCTAGTAAGCACTATAAAGAGCAAAACTTGTATACTCTTATTATTGCACAAAATAAGAAAACAACAAAAGATGAAGACTCCCACCACCTTGTTGCCTTCTCTTGTTTTTGTTCTTCTTTGTTCAATTTCATGGGCTGATACTCATGAAGATTTTCTCCAATGTCTTTCCCTTCATTCTCCAAACACAACCTCAATCTCAAAACTAATTTACACTCCAAACAACTCTTCATATTTATCTATCTTGCAATTCTCAATACAAAATTTGAGATTCACAGAGCCATCAACACCAAAACCTCTAGTCATTATGACACCGTTGCATGAATCGCAAATCCAAGCAACTATCTATTGTTCCAAAAATCATGGAATGCAAATTAGGGTTAGAAGTGGTGGCCATGACTATGAGGGTCTTTCTTATGTTTCCGAGGTCCCTTTTGTCATTGTTGATCTTAGAAACCTTCGGTCCATCACTATCAATGCTGAAAACAACACTGTTTGGGTTGAATCTGGCGCGCTTATTGGAGAACTTTATTATAGAATTGCTAAGAAAAGTAAAACCCTAGCTTTTCCTGCCAGTGTTTGCCCTACTGTTGGTGTTGGTGGACACTTTAGTGGGGGAGGATATGGGGCGTTGTTGCGAAAGTATGGCCTTGCCGCTGATAATGTCATTGATGCTCACATTATCAATGTTAATGGCAACATTCTTGACAGAAAATCCATGGGTGAAGACCTTTTTTGGGCTATTAGAGGAGGTGGAGGGGCTAGTTTCGGAGTCATTCTATCATGGAAAGTAAAGTTGGTGGTTGTTCCATCAACTGTCACTGTTTTCACACTTGATAGGACTTTAGAGCAAAATGCAACCAATCTTGTTCATAAGTGGCAATACATTGCCCACAAGTTCCCTCATGAATTATTCATTAGAGTCTTCGTAAGGAGAGTGAATTCAGGCCAAGATGGGAAGAAAAAAACAATCCAGGCTACATTCCAGTCTTTGTACCTTGGTGGAGTTGACAAGCTCATCTCATTGATGCAAGAAAGCTTCCCTGAGTTGGGATTGACAAAACAAGACTGCACTGAAATGAGCTGGATCAAATCGATCCTTTATTTCCATGGTTTTACCAATGGAGAACCCCTTGAAGTCTTGTTGAATAGGACTCAAACATCTGTGTCGTACTTCAAAGCAAAATCAGACTATGTGAAGGAGCCCATTCCGGTGACCGGGTGGGAGAAGATTTGGAAAAAGTTTTATGAAGAAGAGGTAGAGACGGCTCAGATGATCTTTAGCCCATATGGTGGAAAAATGGATGAGATTTCAGAGTCTTCAATTCCTTTCCCACATAGGGTTGGGAATATTTACCAAATCCAGCACTTGGTGTATTGGCAAGAAGAAGGAGAAGAAGCTTCCACAAGGCATATAAGTTGGATAAGAAGGCATTATAGTTACATGGCTCCCTATGTTTCAAAGTTTCCAAGAGCTGCATATATGAATTATAGAGATCTTGATGTGGGAGTGAACAACAAATTGGGAAACACAAGCTATGCACAAGCAAGCATTTGGGGTTTCAAATATTTCAACAACAATTTCAATAGATTGGTGCAAGTCAAGAGCAAGGTAGATCCTAGCAATTTCTTCAAGAATGAACAAAGCATTCCATCTCTTCCTTTCATGGAGGAAGAAGGGTGATTAGGGAACCTTGGGCAAAGGAAGTATAATTTGCATTTATTATGTCGCCCAAAGTAATTACAAATCAGAAAAAGTATTCGGAAGAATGAGCAAAAAATGATGTAAATTATATTTATAATTGACTCCATATATAGTTTGTGACTACTTTTGGAAATACTTTTTTAGATGGATCCAGTGTTTTCTTTTCCAATAAACTTTGTGGTTTTTGTATGATTAGAGAGTAGTCATGTCCAATAAAGTTTTGTTTGAATTGCATGTATAGAATAAGAAGTGTAATATGATTTCATTTGTTTAGAATAATATGATTTCCTTTATAAGTATGTAGTCCAACAAGAACTTGTCATTTACCTTCAACTTGAAATTTCGTTGTGTTTGGATGTTGGATTTGAGATATGATTTGCAGAAGAAAAGAAGGAAAAAGGAAGAAAAAAGTGACAAAATTTGAAATTAAAATTTATCACTTTTTCCTTTTTATTTCATTTTCCTCAACAAATCCCTATTTAAATTTCAGACCTAATCACATTAATAATGGAGAGAGCCAACCGTCACCAAATTTGGCCTAATTTTTGTGGTAGCCGTTGGACTTACAAGGGTGTAATTTTGGTGGAGGTGGCGGTTTGTCTTGGTCAGTGTTGAAAGTTTTGGGTTATTTCTTGCGGCGATTATTGGGTTTGGTAACTATTCACTTTCTAATTATTGTTAAATTTTAATTTTCTAATTAGATATGATGCTTCTTATATTTATAATTAATAATTTTTCCCTTTTCACTGCAAAAAAATTCAGTTTTTAGGGGATCAAAATTTAATAACAAAATTATTTTTTAGATGCCAAATATTTTTGTTACAAAAAGTGTCGTTATTATATTTTTAACAACGAAAATTAGACAATAGTGATGAATTATTATCCTTTTGGGACCAAATTTTTTGTTTCAAACAATAAACTATTTTGAGACCAAATTATTTTATTCCTAAAAGTCTATTTATTAGTGACATTTTTAAAATTTTGTTGCTAAAAACCTTGTTTTTTACTTTTCGGGATGACCTTTTAGCGACTATCATCATGACGATAGAAATTGGTCTCTAAATATCTTTTACAGCAAAATTTTCACTTTTAGAGACTAAAACATTTGGCCTCTAAAACTCTTATATGTTGTAGGGTATTATAGACACCCCATTTTTTACCGCCTTTAAGACTTGGACGCGACTGATGGTTTTGGAAGTTATGCAGTGCAAAGGTTCAATTTCTTCGGCAAGGAGAGAGAGTCAAATCTCAACCTTACACCCCATTTTGGACCAAAGCTATTTTGAATGGTTTTTAGACCTTAAAACCCTCTTTTCAAAAACATTTTTGAAATAAAGTTCCTACGATGTTCCGACGCTCGCATTTCGTTAAATGTTGCGCTTTTCGGTACATCGAGCAAGGACAAAGTGGAAATGAATGAAAGAGAGATAAAATCTTTGAAAAATCTTTCAAAACACCTTGCTTAGGGGTTTGAAGTTGAAGAAAAGAGGAGAAGAGGGAAGAAATCCAGTTGGGGGAGAAAATGGGCATGAACCGTTAAGAGAGAGTCGAGCAGCCCTCGCCGAATCGGGCCTATTCATTTGTATACTTGGAATCAAGCTATGAGGCTACCACCGTTGGAAAGAAGACTTCCGGGGCTTCATTTTTCACTCAAGAATCTCCTAAAGCCAATTCCGGACGGGGGAGATATGGTTGATTGAAGTAGGGCATCACTCCGGTTGGACCGAATCTGCGCGGCTTCACCAAAACAGGAATAACTTTTTGCATTGGAGGAATTTTAATGTAAGGTTTGCGTCATTGGAAAGCTAACTTCCGGGGCTTCAATTTGAACACCTGGCTGGCCACCTTTGGACTTCCCAATCACTGGCTGGCCACCTTTCTTTCCAGCAGATCCATTTTTTGTCCTGAAAAACCAGGAAAAGTAGTAGGCCGACCAGAAAAGATGGCAGGCCGGCCACCTGAACCTTTTGCACCTGGCCGGCCATTTTTGTCCCTCCTGGTGCATTACAGTTGTGCCAGCTGTTTTGCACCAGACCCTCTGTCCGAGGGTCTGCTTTTTTGGCTCCATTTTTGAATTGTTTTCCCCCCCTTTTTCCTTGGCCTCTCTCATCTATAAAGCCAACACTTGAGCTCCATTTCTAAGGGTTAGAAAACCAGCTGAGGCACTATTATACATACAACCATACATCTATACTCAAAGCCTCAAAAACACCCTTGTTCTTGCATATTTACCCTACACCTCATAGCTTACCACCTCCATCACTCATTCCAGCACCTTGGAGGCCATTTGAAGAGGTTAAAAGCTCAGAATTTTGGACCAAAAGCTCCTGATTTGCTGCTCTTCAAGGGTAAGCACCTATTTCCCTTACACTTGCATTTTTTTGCTTCATCTATAAGCTATACTTGCAAGCATTTTTGGGCTTCGACCTGAACTGAAAATAGTCTTATTTTGAGCTCATCTTCATGTTTGATCAAGGACTTTTCTCTGTTTAAAGTCTTCTACTCACCCTTTGTGCTCTATCCCTCTTTTAAGGCTTATCTTGCATAATATATTAGCCTTATTTGTGAGCATTTCTGGGCTTCAAGCCAAACTGAAAAGTGCCTTATTTTGAGCCCCTATTCAACTTTGTTGAAGGGCTCTTTGCTGTTTGAGGCCACCTACTGCCTCTTACTCTCTATCTCTCTTTTGGGGCTATTTTTGCATCATATTTTAGCCTTACTTGTGAGCATATTTGAGATTTGTCATAAACTGTAAAGTATCTTGTTTTGAGCCCCTCTTCAACTTTGTTGAAGGGTGCTTTACTGTTTGAGGCCTTTTGCTATCCTGTTTGTTCAATCTCTCTTCTAGGGCTTATTTTGCATGATATATTAGCCTTATTTGTGAGCCTTTTTGGACCTCGATCTAAACTGAAAAATTCTTTTTTGACATCATCTTCATGTTTGATTAAGGTCTATTCTCTGTTTGGGGTCATCTTCCCCCTATGCATGCTTCATCTCTTCATGATTAGGGCTATGCATTAAAACACTTGCATTGGCCATGGTTTGGCCTCTTAGCCACTGAAATCTAGTGGATTGTCAGTGGCTTAGGTGTATTCTTGAAGACCAAAATCAGAGGGGTGTGACCTCCTCTCACCTTGTTTTGCTTGATGGTCTTTTTGGCCTTCCAAAGAGGCCCTATCTTGCATGCTTTGTTGACTGATTTCAGGGTCAATTTGATGAGTTTTAGGACTATCATATTTGATTTCCAGAGTTTATTTTTCCATGCTAAGTGTCCTTGATGCATGTGCTTAATAACCCCTTGTATGCCCTTCCAAAGGAACCCCTGATTTTTACATGCATTGGCTGCATTTCCATATTTATTTGGGCATATTTTCACATGTTTTGTTCACTGATTTTTGCTGGTTTGGTGAGATTTCATATGCTTCATATACATGCCATGTAAACCATGTTTGCTAGTCAAAGTTGCATGCAATTTTAGTCCATCTTGCTAGCATCTTTTGGCCATGCTTTGAACTAGAAAAGTTCATGTTTTGGGACTGCCTTGGTTCTGTCTTTATGCTTTATGATCAAATAATACATGCTTTGTATAGCTAAAGGTCAATGCATGTGCCTAGTTTTGTGTTTCGGGACCATTCCATGCATCGGGTGCCATTTATCCATGTTTCGGGATCATTTTGCATCACATTTCAGTGCTGGAACTTGCATGTTTGTATGCCATATTTCATGCCTTGCCATGCCTTGTTAGAGTGGCATTTGTGCCTTAGGATCGGTCCTCGGTTTGCGTACATGTGTACACGCACCTCGAGTGTCTCATTTTCATCTTATGGCTACTGATATGAGTGTGGCTGAGGTCCACTCATGTTGGTGTAAGTCCATCATGCATTGCGTATGTCATTTCATTTCATAGCATTGCGTATGCTAGGTTGCATGTTAGAGCATCGTGTATGTCGTGTTACATCGAGCATTGTGTATGTTATTTCATAGCATTGTGTATGCTAGGTTGTATATTAGTTGCATGGTGAATGCCATCTCATTTGCATTGTGCTTGGGATAGGAGTTAGCCCGAACACAGGAAACGAGTGACGTTTCGTACTCCAAGTGACGGAACGTGTCTCAATTCCCGGTCACCGACGCTCTGGATTAACCATGATGGAGTCTCGGTCTTGTTGTGTTTATATGTGCATTCATTCCATATTGAGTCATGCAAATCGACTCCTCGGCCATCATGCATCGAAATACGCGATTGGTGGCACGACGATCGAGGACTACGCTCCCTGAAGAGTAGTCAAGCATGCATATGTGAAAATACATTGTCATGCCCCCTTTCCTGCTCTCTGTTGCAGCAAATCAGAAACCGACAATCTTTTGGGGTTTCGCGCAATATTCCAGGTTTAATTGTAAACAGAGGCTAATTGGGGCATCGCAATGGATTTCTGCGCCAAGTAACCCGAACATGCATCATTCATCATCCGGAGCAGAGTTGAGGCAGTCCCTAGCTTGCATGCTAATTTACTGCTTTCCTAGATTAATTTGTTAATTAATTAGGGTATTTGTACTTATTTGGACTGTATTATTTATTCGGGACTGTATTATTTATTCAGACCCTCCGAGCGAGGGCACAATTGTAATAAGTGTGCGTGCGTGTGATGTATGTCTTCCAACCCCACGTCTTTCTCCCTTTTATTTACCAGCTTATGATGGTTAGATTAGGGCATGTTTCAATTAGCATACAGTATGATAGCATGTTTGCATTCATTCATCTGTTTTGCATGCACCGGGCTCGGCGCATCATACTAACTGCATTTGTATTTCAATTCCGAGTTGAATACATGTTAGCTGTAGCATTCCGTATGCCATGTTTAGAATAGCCGAGCCTGCTATAGTTGCATTTTTGCATGTGTTGCATTAGGCATTTCTGTATAGTTAGGATCATGCATGGATTTCTAACATAGTTTCTATTTTGGCTTGGAGTACTCGGTAAGTTTTTACGCTTTAGCATTCTTGCATGAGTGTGAGTGACTGCCATGATAGCATGCTTACCATGAGGCTATTTGCTTATATGATATAACTGCCTGAATGCCTGTGGGTGAAGGTTGGGTTATTTGGATTGGAACAATGCATTAACTGTGAGTTTTAAGCCCACTAGATAGTGGCAAAACCATCTTTTCTAAGTCCACCCGAGGGTGGCAAAATCTGCATTTTAAGCCTACTTGCGAGTAGCAAACCATTTTCAAAACAAACATGAGATGTTCCGTTCCAATTCAGGCGACCCGGTCTATACTTGTATGCTGTGCACATCACATAGTAAATCTAGGCTAATAACCGGAATAAGAATGCATAAAGTTTTCAAAACTCGATATCATGGTTAGTAGAGGCCGATCTTTGATCGGGCGAGCGGGGGTGCTCACGAAGTGACCTTCCCTAATCGTACCCAAGTTCCCGAGCCGAGGTAACTTTGGTGATGACGGACACGTGGCTTTAGGCAAACGAGTCAGGGTTTCCTAAATTTTCCTAAAAATAAAATATTTAGGTGGCGACTCTGTATCTGGCAAAGCAGTCCATGTTTGGCACTTCTTTCAAAAAAATCTGTTTTCTCAAAACGATTTGCCGGATTTGGACTCTTTAGTTCAGATTAAGAACCGTGACAATTTGAGTCCGAACTGTAGTGAGCCCAAAATGAATAGAACGGGATTTCCCCCCTGGGACGTTCGGGGACGTCTACAGGTATTGATTGAAAAAAAAAAAAAAGTTAATTATATTTTACCTTCTTGTAATTTAGTTGAAAAACGCAGTACCTCCTCGTAATTTAGAAATATACATTTAACCCTCTTATTGTTTGGAGTAAATTGTAAAGAAACGGATTTCGTCCACTTGTCAAATGCGTGAGGTAGATATTGGCCTCATTTTAGATTTTGATAAAATGACATTTTATCCTTTTTTTTTTCTCCTACCGCCTTTCATTACTGTACAGCAACAGTCAACCCACTCCACCCTTCCCCTATATTTTTTCTTGCAACTACCCATTATCTCTTCCCTCTCATTTTTCTTTAATTTTCAGTATGGTTGCATAAGACACACACACACACACACATATATATATGTACGTACATGGATGTGTGGTCTTTCTGCTTGGTTTGGTTGGGGACAGCCATGGCTACTTTCATGACAAAAAAAGGAAAAAATAATAATCTATAACATCCATAAAAAGAAGGTAAGAATGATGTAACGATGTAACACTAGTTTCTTCTTTGTTTGCAACGGTGTAACACTAGTTTCTTCTTAGTTTGCAAAACAGATTTGGACTGGCTGTGTGGCCTTCAGATTAGCCACACACACGAGAGTAGAAACAAACAAATTCCATCATTCGTCTGTACAAATGCCGACTTCCTTTCGGTTGCTGCTTCATTTCCAATACGATTCCTCGTAGAAATTCTCCAAAACAGTGGTCTTCGATTTGCCTATTTCCTGTTGCCCACATGGAATGCAGATTAGTGACGCCGACAATGAAGAAGACAACAAATTTTACCGCTTCGAATATGGGGTTTACAAGAGATATATATATATATATATCTTGTGGGTGGAATTTCTGTCATCCTCTTCTGCCCATCACTGTCGGTGTTCTTGCTGGCGTAACGCTGTGAAAATTAGGCATCCAAAGCTGTGGTCCTGCCGTTGCAAATTCTGGTACGTACATCTGTAATTTGATGCCTACTATTTACAAGTGTGTTGCACAAGATTTAACCACACTGTTTTTCAACCTTGGCCACATGTTCAATAGATGCACACCATGTGTTTGTTAATATGTCTCAATAAATAAAGAGTTCAGATTTTCTGAATAAAAAATAAACTCCATCCAATTTTCTAAGTTGAAAATCGAAATCCAAGCAATAGAAATGTATGATATATTAGTTGAAAATATAAAACAAATAAGTAATCTGTGTAGATGTTTCATTTTTAGCCCAAAAAATAAAAATAAAAAATTACTAACCTGTAAAGGAGTGTTCCTTTTGGTAAATTCTTTGGCAAATTGGGATTACTCTCAAATGCGTGGTCATCCAAAGCGGTTTTGGTTATGGTGTGGAGTTTGATATCTATATGTTTTGAATTTGGATTTGGTTTTGGGTTGTTGTCTTTGGTGTGGAGTTTGGTATCTATTTGTTCTGTTTTTTTCCCCTTTTCCCATTGTGGGTAGAAGTGTAGTGCCTCAAACTTAAATAAAAAAACCCAGTTGCAAATGATGAACTATGAGCCTACTAAATATAAACTTGAAACAAATAAGCCAGAAACCAAGAATAAGTCAATACACATTTAGGAGCCATTGTGAAATAAGCCACAAGTTTGGAATCATAAATAAGGTAACCAGCCCAAAAACAGAGCAATCAAATTGGATTCCTCCATTCATTTCCTTCTCTCTATTTTATATGACCAATCAATAACTATGTATTATAATTCTTTGGCAAATTGGGGTCATTCTGAAATGAATTTTCATCTAAAGTTGTCTTGGTGTGTAGTCTTATATCTATATGTCTTGAATTTGGATTTGGATTTGGGTTGTTTTCCTTGGTGTGAATTGTTGATTTTTTTATTTTTGGGCAGAAGTGTAGTGCCTCAAACTTAAAAGAAATCCAACTTAAAATCATGAATCATGCGCCTACTAACTGAAAAGTAAAAAAGAGAAGAATCCCACGTAATTGATTCCAGGTTATGTGTGAAAGCAATAAAAAGAAGCCAAAATTCCAATCCACTCCATTAAACTTGTGACAACCCCAACATTTACTTCAAAAACAAAGAGAAGAGAAACCAAACATCATTGAAACAATTGAATGGTGGATGAGTGTCAAAAAAAAAAAAAAAAACAAGAGAGACGTTTTGATCATCACCCCAATTTGATTGTTGGATGGAAATGGTTGATGAAGTTTACATCATGTACCTACACCAATGGATATTGATTTTCACAAGCGTCCAATACTAACAGATAAAGGCCTTTTCCATTTTTTCCCCCCTTCACCATATGTGTGAAGCACCATAACCATAACACCTACTATGATGATAAAGTGAAATGCTTATGGACCACAAGCCTGACATGTTCACATTCGGAAATTTTTTTTAAAAAAAATCCGGGTTTACATGTTCTCAAGGCTAAGGGAAAGATTACTTTTGTTGTACTTGTTTCTTTTATTATTCAATTTGTCTTTGTTGTTGAATTTGCGAGTTTTAAAAATATTGATTCTTTGAGTTTGGAACCTTCGAAATGAAACAATGAAAATCAATTGTAACCATCAATTTTCCATATTATAAACTTGTATTCAATCGATATGAAATAATATTATTTGCCAAGATGCAAACAGGCCAGTTCAGTATAATATCTTAAATACAATTATATGGATTCTCTGATTGGATTGGAAAGGTTGGTTCAAGAGTCTTCTTTAATGGCTTTCTTTTCTTCTTTCAGCCTTCTTTAGTTCATGAGTCTTCTTTAAGTGTATATGTTTCATTTTCAGGCCCCCCCCCCTCTCCCAAAAAAAAAAAAAAAAAACCCTGTAATGGAGTGTTCGTTCTAGTAATTTAATTTAAAGGATTTCCAAATTGACAATCCAAAGAGCACAAGTTTAACATAACATAAAAAATAAATAAATAAATAAATAAAAATAAAAATAAAAAAAAGAAAAGAAAAAAAAGAAAGCCTAATAAAAATGGTCAAAAGCTTCATCTCCTAATTCAATACACATTTAAAGCCCATGAAAAGAAAAATAAAGTGCACATCTTCAAGTTTATATCATTCAGGAACAACAATATTAATTCGATATGCCCTGCCAATCACCTATTCAAATATTCTAAAAGACTGAATTAAGTGTATATGTATCATTTTCAACCCAGCGCCCCCCCCCCCCAAAAAAAAGTCTAAAATCTTTTTTCGTTCTGATATTTAAATTGAAATGATTCCCAAAAAGACAATTCAAAATGCACAAGTTTGGAATCCTAAAAAAGGCAACCAGCCCAAAAACAAAGTAATCAAATTGGATTCCCCCATTCATTTTCTTCTCTCTATTTTATATGACCAATCAATAATTCTTTGGCAAATTGGAGTTATTCTGAAATAAATTTTCATTTAAAGTTGTTTTCGTGTATAGTCTTATATCTATATGTGTTGAATTTGGATTTGGATTTGGATTGTTTTCCTTGGTGTGAATTTTTTATTTATTTTTATTTTTTTGGGCAGAAGTGTAGTGCTTCAAACTTAATAGAAATCCAACTTCAAATCATGAATCATGAGCCTACTAAATATAAACTTGAGGCAATGCAATTACACAAGTTCAAAGATTAGTAAAGACAACTTGAAGTATAATGTAAATTAATTAATGTAACATGTTCATGATTTAAAAGTCAAAAAACTGCCACCAATGGTTCTCAAAAGATAGAAATATACATGATAGATGAAATGTATATTATTGAGCATATGAAGGAGTCACTTGCTCCATAAATATATATATATATATATATATATATATATTATGGAGCATATGAAGGAGTTAATTGGCTCCAGGACTTTTAATAAGTTGGAATGACGAATGAAATCTGTCCAGGCCATTTTTATTTTGCTGTCCTCTAAACAAAACGTGTTCCAGCAAAAATGAAAACATCACTCAAGGAATAGAAAGAAACAAAATCAACCATGCAAATTGATTGTGCATGTAGTTAATGAAAGTCTTGTGGGTAGAACAAACACATGGTGTGCAAATATACATTTCTTTGTGGTTTCTAGTGTGTGCAAATATAGAAATACCGTGGCTGACTATATCTATTAATGAAAGTCTAGCTAATAGACAAGTAAGCACAAAAAGGCCCAAAATTGAAATGGGCACAAACTTGTTAAACCAAGAAGACTACTGACATTTTATCAACAGGCGATGAGAACACAAAAAGGATTTCACTAAGAAGTCCCTTCCAAAAAATTATAATATTATTATTAATAAATTGAAATGAAGTTCTTAGTAGAAGAGGGGATAAAACAGAGGAAACGCAAATCCATAGTAGAAAAAGACTATGGTTTCTTCTCTCAAAAATGTATACCATATGTATAAGAAAATATTATAATTTTATATTTTCCCAAGTTCCGATTCTCCTCCGCCAAAGATAGAGTCTCCATGGTCATGCGTTCGACTTTTAGAACAATCAATCGAAGGTATGTTTGAGTAAGATGTTGTAGGTATGTTTGTATGCTTGTGAATTTGTTGAATGTTGAAAAAAGGAAGAATTTGTAAAAGAAAGAAGAAGTGCAGCTTTGTAATTCTGGAGATGATACAACTGAGAGTAGCTGTAGGTTTTTGTATGCAGATTGCTGACAGTTCTTGGTTATTGATTCTTTGGTGAGTGAGCACCATAGGAATGCATTTGGGATATTTTTAGTTTTATTTTCTGAATTGTTTTTTGCGGAGGACATATTATATGCATCTTAATTTTTTGTTGTTAGATTAAAGGGGGACCCAAATATAACATCTTACTCAACTTACAACATCTTACTCAATACTTGTGTCACATCAGCTTTATGTCATGGATCACAAATTGCAACCCAAAATGAATAGCCAAAGATATGGGCATAATTGAAATATGGTACATTAAGAAAAACAAAAATGTATCTATATTTCTTTTTAGATAGAAATATGCTTATGATTTTTTATTTTTTTTTTTCTAATATAAATGCAAAAATATATTTACATCTGATATGACATATACTTATGTTCAGATTTCTATCAATTTCAAAAGAAATTCACAAAGAGAAAAACAAAACATAGACAAATTAAATATAAGATCTACTTACATTTCATTTCTCAAATTCATAAACCAAACACAATTTGAAAAATATTTGTACTCAAACTGTAGAACGACCCCCACGTGCAACCCACATGGGGGGCCAACTAGTAATAAGAAAAAGAAATAGAGAGAGGGAAAGAACATAAATTGCTAGTGATGTAGCCAAAGAAATAATGAGTGGATTGTTTCAATTATTATATATATATATATATATATATATATTTAAGAGTATATGTATGCGTCTATGGTTTTAATTTGAAAAAACTTTTTGATTATGATATACAATATGGCTTGAATTTTGTTTTGGGACGATGGACAAGATTTTCTCCAAGTTCTTTTTGAAAAAAAAATAAATAAATAAATAAATTGAAAAAAAAAAAATCAATGGGTAACTTTGAGAAAATTTCTTTTTGAATTGATTCTTTTAGCTAGAAAAAGGTGTTGGCCATGAGGTATCAGGTGAAGAAATAGAAAGGACAAGAGAAGGAAAGAAAGTGAAAATTTTAGATTGCATCTGGTAGAGTTTTAGAATTATGATTTGATAATAGAGTTGTATTTTGAGTTTGTGGAAAAAATGAGAGTAATACAGTTATTTTATAAATATGATTAGCAGAGTTAGTCTTTATATTTCACTCCAACTCTCAAGGGAGTTAACTATATATTTCTAAATTAGAATGAGGTAAATTGTGATGAACCCCCCAAAAAAATTTTGTGGGCCTTTAACTTATTAATTTGTCAAGCCTTGAAATGAATAAATTTTTGGGCCATGGCTAGCTGATAGTCATCAAGTTACTGGAATTTCCATATGGTGGTGGGTTGTACTTTTATTGGGCTTTTTGGAAGGCAAAGACTTTGGGCCAAGAGTGGTGGTCTTTTTAAGCTGAAGTATTTTAACGTGAATATTTATACACAACCTTACTAGCACATTACCTGTGCATAAATAAATAATCAAAAATTAGTTTCTAAATTTAAAAAATAATATAAAATTTATTTAAATTATTTTATAAAAATATTTTATAATTAATTAAATTTTATGTATTTTTATCGGGAGTGGAGATGCTGCTGTGCAGGCTGCGCAGCGAAATAAGCCTATTTCGGGGCCCATTTTGATAATCCGAACCGTTCACATTTTAGTATACATCAAATAGAACATGCTTGAAAAAATCAAGATTATTGGATGTCGTTTACCTATTCATCCACTCGCATTTGTATTCATTTTAATACTTTAAATCATAATTATTATTTACTTTTGTAAATACAAATGTGAGTGGATGAATAGGTAAACGACATCCGATTAATTTGATTTTTTACAGGCATGTTCTACTTGATGTATTTTAAAATGTGAAAGGTTCGGGTTATCAAAATGGGCCCCGAAATGGGCCCATTTCGCTGCACATTCCATTTTTATCAGAGTTACATATAAGAGAAGATTTTTATTATAATGTCATTAATTGTGTGCTCTAAGTTCTTAATAAAAAAAAAAAAATGCATGTCATAATTTAATTGGTAAAAATTAAAGAATAAATTACAAAAATTATATTTATAATAAAATATAAATACATTTCATTTTATAAGTTTCATAATTTCAATTTATCATATGATAGTAGTAAATTATATTTGTTAATATACTTATTTTTTCTTATTTTGTAAAGCTTAAAAATTTGTCTATTCAAAATTGTAAATTATCGTATATCATAACTCTTACGTGAAAGCGAATTAGGATTGATTTGTGGTATTAGACTAAATATTAAAAGTTACCTAGAAGTTACTCTACTCAATATGTATGTTAATATCGGTATGATTTAGTTTTAAGGTTCCAATATTGGATTAAATATTAAAAATGAGTCTATAAAATTTAGTTCGAATCTATTTTTCCCCCAATGATTATTGGTTTAAGCTATAATACATCATATTTTAATACTTCAATATCATAAAAAAAAAATAATCTTTATCAATCAATAATTTTTTTTTACAAATATTAAGAGAATTATATTTGAACAAATTCCAACATAAAATTTTGGGTAAATTACAAATACACCCCTTGAGGTTTGCTTAAAACACAAATTGCCCCCTGTGGTTTGGAAAATTACAAATACCTCATTGTTAGAATTTTTTATTTAACAGAATTAATTGAAAAAATGAAATTTCTAACTGTTCACCTATACAATAATAAAATTATCTGAATTATTAATTGAAATAAAATTTTAACATTATTAAAAACTGTTAATTAACTTGATTATTTATTAATAAAAGAACCTATTTGTTATGAAATTAGAAAATTTTTGGGGCATAATGTAATTTTTAGAACCACAGGGGGTAATTTGTAATTTAAGTAAATCTCAGGAGGTGTGTTTGTAATTTTTCCTAAAATTTTTACTTTAAAATTTTAAGACCAATATATTTTCTTGAGTAATGTTAGAGATTTCAAAAGTTCTATCAAAGTTTTTATCAAATGTCTCACATGAATGTAGGACCCACATGGGACCCACATAGTATGGGTCCCACACCTATGTGAAATATTTTGTAGAAATTTTAGTAGAACTTTTAGAATTTCTAGCATTTTTGTATTTTCTTTGTCTCTATAATTAATTTTTGAGATAGTAACTAAAATAAATTTAAATCATTATTATATAGAGAGACATGCGTGATAAGAGTTTGTAATATAAAATTTTAAAAAGTAATATTAATTCAAAATTTTAGTACGGAAAATATGTGTCACACTTTATGTTATGTTTGATTCATGGATTTAGATAGAAAAATGGAATGAGAAAAGAAAAATATAGGTAAAATGTGAATGAAATATAACAATATTTTACCTAATTTCACACACCTTTTCATTTTTTTCTTTCAAAATTTCTACCCAAAACCATGAATCAAACACATCATCAATGTTTTAAAGGAGTTTTGGATCCTTTATTGTATTGATATACACTATCTAAAATGTCACGACCCGCTCCCCGTACCCAAGGGTTAAGCATCATGATAGCCTGTAACTAAAGTTACCTCCAGCCCATTCTTGAACAAATTAATAAACGCGAGCGGAAATAATATTTAAGTAAGGGTACCAAAATAATCATCGGAGCTTCTATTTTTATTACAAAATTTATTGACCAAAAAGACCAATATTTACATATAAAAATATCATAAAAATGTTGTGTATGTTTATTCCTACTACAACAAAAAAGGCCTTTGGTGACAGACTGATTTTGTCTCCAAATATCAAATTTTCGTCACTAAAGTGATCTGCGATGAAAAAAATTTGTCACCACGTTCGTGGCCTATACGTCGTCGCTGAAAGTACCTGGTGACGAAAAACAGTTTCGTCGCCTATTTTTGATTTTTGGCGACGAATTGTTTCGTCTCCGAATGTTGAATTTTTCGTCCTCTATAACATCAATTTCGTCGCCAAAACTAAATAATATTTTATTTTAATTGTTTTTGGCGAAATATTTCGTCACTAAATAGATTTTAGTGACGAAAGTTTTCCTCACCAACGATATGGATTAAGGTGACAAAAAAATTCGTCACTAAAATGAGCAGAAAAAAAAATTCTTCAATGACAAAAAACATTTTGTCACCAAATATTTCAATTTAGCGATGAAATATTCAGCAAATGTGACGAAATTATTTGTTTGGTATTGTATCATTAGTGACAAAATTATTCGTCATGTTTTTTGCAAACTAATAGCGACATTTTTTATTTTGTCACTAATAAAAATTAAAATTTTTGAAAATGAGAGTACTATTTTCTTCCGAAATTTTTTGTTTTCGGTAACAATTCCCTGCGCATTTCAATAATCTGTTCAATAAAATATCTATTACAAATCAATACAGAAATCTGTTCATTTTCATAAACATCACAATCGAATTTCAGCACTATCCACAAAAATACAATATGAACTGCATGCGGATTATAAACATGTCTCTTAATACCTACAAAAAATGTCTACTAATATCTACAAAAACATAATATCAACCGCATGCGGATTACCAAACATATCTCCTAATATCCAACAAAAAATATGTCTACTAATATCAACAAAAATAAAATATCAAGGGCGGATTACCCAATATGTCCTGTAATACCAACAAAAATAGAAAATTTACAACCAACCAAAATACATGTAAAGTAATATGAACAAAAACACAAAATGAGCTACCGTCTTCCCTCCAAATTACCAAACATGTCCATACTAAATCTCGAATCTACAAAAAAATGAAACATAAAAAAAAAATGCAAGTTAGACAATTATTATCTTATCCATAAAATATACAATTTAGCATGCATTTTTCGAATTAGTTTTCAAATCAGGAGTCTCGTGCTAGTTCCGTAAGTTTCCACAACTCACATTGGTCCCTCCCGAGGTGTTTGAGGTGTTCCCCTGGCCGTCTCGTGGCTGTTGCATGATTTTGGCCCCCGAAGGTCTATTTTCAAGCTTAAGTGTGAAAAAGTGCCTTTTTGGACTTAGTTTTCAAACCGGGAGTCCCATGCTAGTTCCGTAAGTTTCCACAACTCACATTGGTCCCTTCCAAGGTGTTTGAGGTGTTCCCCGGGTCGTCTCGTGGCTATTGCACGATTTTGGCCCCCGAAGGTCTATTTTCAAGTTTAAGTGTGAAAAAGTGCCTTTTTGGACTTAGTTTTCAAACCGAGAGTCCCATGCTAATTCCGTAAGTTTCCACAACTCACATTGGTCCCTCCCGACGTGTTTGAGGTGTTCCCCGGGCCGTCTCGTGGCTGTTGCACGATTTTGGCCCCATGAAGGTCTATTTTCAAGCTTAAGTGTGGGAAAGTGCATTTTTGGACTTAGTTTTGAAACCGGGAGTCCCGTGCTAGTTCCGTAAGTTTTCACAACTCACATTGGTCCCTCCCGACATCTTTGAGGTGTTCCCTGGGCCGTCCCGTGGCTGTTGCACGATTTTGGCCCCTGATAGCCTATTTTCAAGCTTAAGTGTGAAAAAGTGCATTTTTGGACTTAGTTTTCAAACCGGGAGTCCCGTGTTAGTTCCGTAAGTTTCCACAACTCACATTGGTCCCTCCCGAGGTGTTTGAGGTGTTCCCCGGGTCGTCCCGTGGCTGTTGCACGATATTGGCCCCTGGTGGCCTATTTTCAAGCTTAAGTATAAAAAAGTACATTTTTGGACTTAGTTTTCAAACCGGGAGTCCCGTGCTAGTTCCGTAAGTTTCCACAACTCACATTGGTCCCTCCCGAGGTGTTTGAGATGTTTCCCGGGCCGTCCCGTGGCTGTTGCACGATTTTGGCCCCTGGTGGCCTATTTTCAAGCTTAAGTGTGAAAAAGTACATTTTTGGACTTAGTTTTCAAACCGGGAGTCCCGTGCTAGTTCCGTAAGTTCCCACAACTCACATTGGTCCCTCTCGAGGTGTTTGAGGTGGTATCTGGGCCGTCTCGTGGCTGTTGCACGATTTTGGCCCCGAAAGTCTATTTTGAAGCTTAAGTGTGAAAAAGTGCATTTTTGGATTTAGTTTTCAAACCGGGAGTCCCATGCTAGTTCCGTAAGTTTTCACAACTCACATTGGTCCCTCCCGAGGTGTTTGAGGTGGTCCCCGGGCCGTCTCGTGGCAGTTGCACGATTTTGGCCCCCGGTAGCCTATTTTCAAGCTTAAATGTGAAAAATTACATTTTTGGACTTAGTTTTCAGACCAGGATTCCCGTGCTAGTTCCGTAAGTTCCCACAACTCACATTGGTCCCTCCCAAGGTGTTTGAGGTGGTCCCCGGGCCATCTCGTGGCTGTTGCACGATTTTGGCCCTCGAAGGTCTATTTTCAAGCTTACATGTGAGAAAGTGCATTTTTGGACTTAGTTTTCAAACCCGGAGTCCCGTGCTAGTTCTGTAAGTTTCCACAACTTACATTGGTCCCTCCCAACGTGTTTGAGGTGTTCTCCGGGCCGTCCCGTGGCTGTTGCACGATTTTGGCTCCCGGTGGCCTATTTTCAAGCTTACATGTGAAAAAGTGCATTTTTAGACTTAGTTTTCAAACCGGGAGTCCCGTGCTAGTTCCGTAAGTTTCCACAACTCACATTGGTCCCTTCCGACGTGTTTGAGGTGTTTCCCGGGCCGTCCCATGGCTGTTGCATGATTTTGGCCCCCGGTGGCCTATATTCAAGCTTAAGTGTGAAAAAGTGTATTTTTGGACTTAGTTTTCAAACCGGGAGTCCCGTGCTAGTTTCGTAAGTTTCCATAGCTCACATTGGTCCCTCCCGACGTGTTTGAGGTGTTCCCTAGGCAGTCCCGTAGCTGTTGCACGATTTTGGCCCCCGGTGGCCTATTTTCAAGCTTATGTGTGAAAAAGTACATTTTTGGACTTAGTTTTCAAACCGGGAGTCCCGTGCTAGTTCCGTAAGTTTCCACAACTCACATTGGTCCCTCCCGATGTGTTTGAGGTGGTCCCCGGGCTGTCTTGTGGCTGTTGCACGATTTTGGCCCCAGGTGGCCTATTTTCAAGCTTAAGTGTGAAAAATTACATTTTTGGACTTAGTTCTCAAACTGGGAGTCCAGTGCTAGTTCCGTAAGTTTTCACAACTGGCATTGGTCCCTCCCGAGGTGTTTGAGGTGGTACCCGGGCTGTCTCGTGGCTGTTGCACGATTTTGGCTCCTAGTGGCCTATTTTCAAGCTTAAGTGTGAAAAATTACATTTTTGGACTTAGTCTTCAAACTGGGAGTCCCGTGCTAGTTCCGTAAGTTCCCACAACTCACATTGGTCTCTCTCGAGGTGTTTGAGGTGTTTCGTAGGCCGTCTCATGGCTGTTGCACGATTTTGGCCTCCGGTGGCCTATTTTTCGACTAGTTTCATTCCTACATGTTGGAATAGTTTTCGACTTAGTTCTCGACTTAGTTTCATGCCTACATGTTGGAATAGTGCAAATTTTCAAACAAGTTTCCTAATTGGGAGCCACGTGCATATTTCAGTGTTTGTGATGTTTCTCAGGCTTTTACATGCATAGTTCACTATCTTAGTTGAAGAAAAAATTTCTACTAAATTAACATAGAAACATAATATACTAACCAAGAAGCTTGTCCATCAGAATCTGAACTTTCCCCACTCTCAAAATTTCCCGTGATATCTTTCTGCCTCAAACACTCGATGATACTTTGTATCTTCTTGCTTTGTTTCTTCTCTGACTTTTCAAACCTTGCAATTTGTTCATTTTGTTGTGCTATTTGCAGCTCGAGGCGTTGAACATAGTTATTATTTTCAGCAGGTGCAATAGTTGTATTCACAGAAGAAGAAGGCCTCATACCGAGTCCTTTCACATAACCTGGCCTTGGCTGAAGCACCTTGACTGACAACTCCTCTGGGGTCAAGAGGATTGCACTAGTCTGCGAAAGGTGTTCTTCTTGCATCTGTATCATGTTGTCCTATTAATTTGAAATAAATCAAACAAGTATTAGTTATTCTACCCTACACAGCAAAATAAATAATATTATCAAAATTGAAAGGCATTGCCTTGTACATACATAATTAACTTGGCTCTCCGATGAAATCCATTCATGCGTGTCCGAATTGTAGTGGATGGACTTGTAAAATTCTGCTAAATTGGGCACTTTGCCATTTGCAATTATCTGCTTCATTTGTTTGTCAATGTTAATTCAATGATTTAAATAACAAAGCCTACTAATCCAATAAAATAAATTAGTAGAACGCACCGAGCTGTGTACCCTGACCGGGATTGATTTTGATCCACATCAATGTTTTGTTTTCATTTGCATCCTATTATTCACATTAGCTAGTGATTGTTCCTACACAATTGAAACACCAATACAAACAAGAAAAGATAACATTAGTAAGAAAAAACTTAATTTTTGACAATTAACATACATAAAACATTTTACCTTGAATTTTTGACTATTCCACTTGTCAATTAGAGATGTCCACTGATTGAGAGTAACTCTTGCAGGTGGGTGGCTTCTCGCGTAATCCTCCCCTCTTGCATCCTTAAGTTGCTTGTATTGTTTGTGTAACTTATAGGTGAAACCACTCAATTGTCGACCAAACTGTGTGTCTAAAGCCTTTGCTACATCAATCCGATTGCCTTGTAGATCAAACTGATCCTACAAAATGAAAAAAAAAATTAAAAATTACAAAGAAACAGAGCCTAAACATGAAAAGAGTTTGTCAATAATTACCGCTATGCGTTGGATCATCGGCTCCTTATCAGCAACATTCACCTTCTTCCACCTACGAACGCTCAGGTCTGGTAACTGCGTTCGAACCTCTATACCAATCTTGGAGACTAGCTTGGAGGCGTTGTCTCCTACTGGTGCACGAAACTGTTCAGGTATAGGAACTAACATCTTCCCATCCTTCTCGACAATGCGATGGGCCTGTATGCCGCGTGTCGGGCCACGACCACGTCTATCATGTGATGCTGTAAGGATATAATATCAAGTCGCATCTCATCATCATGGTAAGCCTCGTTTGAAACACGGGGTTCCCCGTGCTGGTGCCATACAGTGTAAGTTTGCATAATCCCATATTGGAGCAAATGAATTTCCACATTTTGAAGATTTTGTCTACAAACATTCACACACTTTATACATGGGCACAACAAATTACCATTCTGGTCTATAACCCCCATTGCAAATTGAAGAAATAACTTCACCCCATCATTATATGGTTTCTCATCCTTCCATCAGCCGTCCTACCTAGGGCAATCCAATTTTTATCCGTGTCTGATCACAAATGAAAGATTAAGAACAATATAGTATAATGTAGACTTGTGTATTTATGAACTAATTAAATTGAAAAATTCAATAACAACTTCACCAAATATATGTCCAGATCTTTAATGAAGATTCTTATATAAGTTCTAATGTTATATGCAAGTAAGGAATAAAAACTAACAAAAATGGTCATTATTGATTTTAACATTCTAACACCACCATTCTAACACCATTCCTACTGTAATACAAAAGCAAAATACTCCACCATTATAACACCAACATACTCCACCAGCAGAACTCCCACACTGAAGGCTGCTGATGTTGCACCTACTAACCTAGGCCCCTTCTAAAAACATACTAGCTAGTGCAAGAGCATACTTGATACTACCTAAACATAACATTACTACTACTACTACTACTACTACTACTACTACTACAAAGACCAAAGAGGCATGGCTTCTAATACATGTAATGCACTGCCACTGTCAAAAGGCCTAAAATATGCAGCAGATGGGATTGAAATTGAAGTATCAACAGGTTGTATATATATAACAGCCAGATGGGATTGAAACATAACAGCCTATATATATAACAGGTTGTATATATATATATATATATATTTATATGTAAAAAAATCTGTAACCAGTAAGAGAGAAACTGAGGAATGAAAGGTGGGGATGAACCGAAAAAGAAAAAATTGAGACTAACAGTGGTGGTGTTCTCCGATTATAGTTATATTTTTAGGGCCATAAAGCCTCACTAGTGGTCCAATAAAAAAAAAACCATAGGAATCTACGTAAGAAACAAATCTCTTTTCTCTACCACAATTTAACTGCTTTTAGTAAACTTTTTTAAAAAAAAAAAAAAAATTATGATTTCACAATAATCAAGTGGACTATATTTCTTATTTATTGCAAGTTTTTTTTAACATATAGTCAGCAATGGCGTTTTAATAGGAAGTCGGATTAAATTTTGGGGGGGCCATTACATGAGTAATCAAATTTTGAAGGGCAACTCTTACACAGAGTGAGCTTTCCAAAAAATTTGGCAGCACTGGAATGAGTTTGGAGGGACCATTACATGGTATACAAAAAAATTTTGGAGAAATAGCAGTCATATACAAGTGAATTTTTCCATAACTCATTCTGTGATACCCCTGTTCCGTAATTAGCTAATTGGTCCTTAATCTGAATATGATTATGTGTTTAGCATGATTTTGTGTGCCATTGTGTGATAATATGTGATTTTGAAATTCTATCTGTTCACCGTAGGAATATCTGTTTGATTTTTCCGCTTCGGAAATTAAATTGAGGGCCTTATCGGCCATAAAACTCAAAATTGACTACGCCAATGTGATTGGCATGATTTTTAGAACCTACGGCGAAATTTAATTGGAAATGGATTCTGGTCAGATTAAACTGATTAAATTGATGAATTAAGTGCCCAAATATTTTATATTAAAATATTTTGTTAGTGGGGTTTGTTGCCTTAAAGCATTACACCTTCTATTCTTTCCTTATAACCTCATTTGGCTGATTTGGACTCAAAAAGAGAGAGAGGGCCGGCCATATAGAGAGAGAGGGAGAGAATTGGGTGATTTTGGCTCAAGATTTGGGGAACTTGAAGATTAAGCCCAAGATTTTGTTATAGTTTGGGAGATTGAACTCTTGGGTAAGTAAACTCATAGATTTTTGTTTGTAATTTGTGAATTCAAGTTTAATAGATGGCCAAGAGCATGAATTAGTTTGAATGTAAGGGAATTGAGTTATATATGTTGAATTTAGAAGCTTAGAACACATGCATGTAAGAAATGGACATGAATCTCCATGTTTGAGCACAATGTGTGTGATTTATGTTGGGTATTGTTTGAAAATCATGTATTTGAACCTCTCTTCACCAATTAAGTTAATATGAATGTATATTTCTCACATGCAAGAGTAGATCATAGAGATATGAGCTTGAATGCATGAATTGTTATATTGGTGATGGGCTTGTCATGTTTTTGGACATGCATGTAAGTAAATCAAGAAATTGAACTTCATAATGCTATAATCTTGCAAGGGAACCATGTTAGTATGACTATATTTGAGATTTGAGCCTTTGCATGCAAGAATGGTAGCTGGGAAATTGAATTGAAGCTCAAGAACACAACCTGGAAATTTCCAGAATTTTGACTGCCGCTCGAGCGGAGAAATCGAGCTCCCAGCATTTTCTGCAGACCTGGTTCCCGCTCGAGCGGGGAAGTTGACGCTCGAGCGGGGAGCTATGTAGGCAGGAATTCCGCTCGAGCGGCCGAGTTCGCGCTCGAGTGGGAATTGAAGGCAACCAGTACTTTTGCAGACCTAAGGGTCCGCTCGAGCGAGGACCTTGTTTTCTGAAATTTTGAAAATGCATTCGGTGTTCTGTTTTCCGTTCCCTTTCACTTCTAAACACTCTTAGGCATGCATTGAGCATTGTGATTGAATTAAAGAGATAAGAATAAAGCCTAAAGAGGAACATGTGAATTAAAGAACGGATTGAACTAATTATGACCCATATGTGTTATGTGATATGTAGGGTCAAGCTCCAGGGCAAATCCACATGCCGACCACTGTGAGTAATATCTTATCAGGACATCTGTAGTATGTTATTGTCCAATTTTTAATTCTGCGTGAGTTTTGCAAGTTCATTAAATTGGGCCAGAGGCCGATGGAAATGAATAATTGGGCCAGAGGCCGATGGAAATGAATAATTGGGCCAGAGGCCGATGGAAATGAATAATTGGGCCAGAGGCCGATGGAAATGAATGATTGGGCCAGAGGCCGATGGAAATGAATGATTGGGCCAGAGGCCGATTGACATGAATGATTGGGCCAAAGGCCGATTGACATGAATGACTGGGCCAAAGGCCGATTGACATAAATGAATGGGCCAAAGGCCGTTTGTTGTATTGTTCCAATAATTGCTTATGTAACTCGTTTATTTGATATTATTCACTGGGCATTCGCTCACGCTCATTCATGTAATTGTAGGTGAGCCAAGTGAGGTCCAACCCCAGCCCCAGTGAAGTTAGCCAGGGACAACAGGAGTTTTGGGAGAGTCAGCCTTGTGTCTCACGCACGAGACTCAACCTTGCCATTTTGTTACGTATTTATATTCTGTTCTTGTTGCCAAGGATCTTGTGTATATTTGCATATAGGTTGCTATGGGTTGACTCAGTCTGGATGATCCTGTCTGTACAGAACCTATGTCACTGTGTTTTCTGTTGTGAGTTATTAACGTATATGAGTATGGTTTGTTTTGGTGTGCATATAAGCACAGCTCTATGGACAAAGTTTTAAATTTTACTTCCGTTCGGCCCCTTTACTCTGATAAGTTATGTCTGTTTTGTATTGAGGCCGTAGGTAATCTCAGGGTTACTGGCCGGCTATGTCCCTAACCCACGGGGGCGGGTTCGGGTCATGACACATTCCTATTCCTTTTTTAAATCACTGCTCCTTACAGCAACTGCAAGTTTAGCAGCCCCATTCATAGGAGCTCCAAAACTATCAGTCACTTAAGAAAAAGAAAAGCATCGCAACATCAGCTTGGTGTATGAAACACAACTTGTAGATAACTCTTGACAAAGAGAAGACCAACATTGTTGAAATTGGACCACAAGGTCCACTTGTTCCTTTTAATCCATGCTTTTAGAAAATTTCAGACTCTAAACAAAAATATTTTCCTTATTCTAGTCAAGACGATAGACTTTCTCCTTTGGTTGGGAAGTTGATCTCTCAGTTTGAAAGTAAACCCATGTAGTCCATTCACTCCATTAGCCAATCCTCATTTGATCACGGATTAAGGAAAACCTTTATTCACCCCAACATTAGTATTTACTCCAAGAGTCCTTTAGTTTTCTCTAATGTACAAGTCTTAAAAATTTGTTTGAACACCAAAAAGTTACATAACTATCTACCTGAAGAAATTTATACAGAGTGCAACATATTTCATATGAATACAGAGCATATACATCAGACAAATACATCAGAGGGAGCATCGAGAGAGAGAGAGAGAGAGAGAGAGAGAGAGAGAGAGAGAGAGACTAACAACGGTGGTGTTCTCCGATCGGCACAGCAGCGACAGTGAGGAAAGGAGGGGCTAACGGCGACGGTGGTGAAGGCTGTTGGTGGTGAGGGCTGTCGGAAATGGTAGCAGCAGCGGTGGGTTGATGCAATGGTAGCAGCGACAGTGAGGGCCCTGTGTGTGAATGAGTATAACGTGTGTGTGTGTGAAATAGGTTTGAACCGAGAAATTATTGTGTGTGTTTGAGAAGAAGAATCGATTGTAACAAAACATTTTTATTTCCCCCCTAAATTATTTAGTGACTAAATTATATTTTGGTGACAAAATTATTTCTTCACCAAAGATAAAAATATTGGCCACAAAAATAGTTTTGTCACTAAATGATATTAAAATATTAAAAATTATTGGTGACAAAAATATATTCGTCATTAATAATTTTATAATTGATAACAAATTTTTTCGTCACCAAAAGTCTATTAATTTTGGCGCCCTCTGAAAATATTAGCGGGAAAATATTTGGTGACAAAAAAAATATAAATAATGACGAAATATAATTTCGTCATCTATTTTTTTTATTATGATTTAGATTGGTGACGAAATTTTATTTTTGTCTCCAAAAATGGTATATTTGGAGACGAAATATGATTATCGTCATTAAAAGATACGTATTTCATGACAAAAAATTTTTTCGTCATTAGTTTTCGTCTCTAAAGACTATTTTTGTTGTAGTGTCCGTAGCCCCGCATTTAAGACTTTCCAAAAGCTAGTTCTGAATTGCATTGTTTCCTGAAAATTGGTAAATAGCTATAAGCACATGGCAGAGTGAGAAATATTATGCCAAGAGTATAAGGGACAAAAAATAACTATGGATAGTTATGTAACTAAAATATTTAAGATAACTTAGTCTGAACAAATAATCATTTAAGTAGCAAAACTGAGATTATGTAAATAAATAACCATAACCATGGTACAAAACAGAATAGAACAGAACATAACAGATGCATAGACTCAAGACGTGGCTCGTACGAACTCTAGAGGTGGCTCCCACAACAGTGTTGCACTTAGCTCCGTACAGCACTTTACTCCACACTAGAAATCAGAGGGTCAATGGATCCATGACAGACAGAGGGTCACAAAGTGACCAAATAGAGACCAATGGTTATTTAAGTCCCCAAGGCGTGGGAATCCCATGGTGATTCTTACAAAACATAATTGTTTATAAGGTCATTGTCAAATATTTTTTCAAATATAAACAAACATATCCATGGGTTTCATTTTAATAAATCAAGTTCAGAAATTAATCTACGTAATTGAAATATTAATATAATTTATAATAATTTATAAAACATAACTTGTATAAAATAAATATGGTAAGTCAAAACATACGTAAAATATATTATGGTGACTCAAGGTATAATATAACTCACCTTAAAATTAATACATCACTATTTCTTTCCACTATAAAAGATCTTCTTAACTTCCAAACATAACTTGTATTAATATAACTAATAAAATATAATTTGTATAAATTTATGATAAGTCAAAACATACGTAAAATATATTATGGTGATTCAAGGTATAATATAACCCACCTTAATATTGACCCTTACTATTTTCTTCTTATTTTTACTACCTTCTCATGAATGTTCCTTTGCACTCCTTTTCCTTTTCTCTTTCTCCATATCCTCTTTCCCTTCCTTTCCCTCTTTTTTTTTAACTTTTCTTTTCCACCCAGTGATCACCTCCTCCCTATAGAGAGGTAAGAACGTGGCCCGCGTATCCTTCTCCAGATTTGATAATAAATTACATGGATTCATACTTATCTTTAATAAATATTTAAGATAATTATACTTTGGCCCAATTTTCTAATATAACTATATAAGTAAATTAATCCCTAATTAAATTACACTCTATTGTATACCAACAAAAAATTAATTATTTATTTTACTACCACACCCATTATTATTATTATTATTATTATTTATTTACTCTTACTTTTATATTTATTTATTTATTATGTTTAACTTTAATTTGGCCCCAAATAATAATCCCTAACTAATCCCATATTTGATAATCTAATGCCAAATTAGATTCTGTATTTATTATTATTTATTTAATAATATATCATCACATACAACCATAATACTAGTATAAAATTTAAGGGACAACTTAAATTTTTGAGTTGTTATAATCTTCCTTCCTTTTAAAAATTTTATCCTCGAAATTTGTCATATGTGTAAATTAACCGCTGCGCACTCTGATAAATATATTAGATGATTAATCTGATAAAAAATTGTTAGACTTATTTATTTTGATGACTTATTTAAGGATTATTTACCAATAAATCCTACTTTACAAACTGTTATACCAAATAGTCCCACTTTTATTCTATTATACCAATTAGTCCTATTGGTGGGTTGATTTGGTCCTTTTTGTTTTTTTTTTCCATTTTTGTTTAACTTCGTGGATGAGAGTGTCCTTGGTATAATGTGGACTGTGTGTAACAGTGTGTGTGCGCGTAACATTGTGTGTGTCTATGTGTGTTGAAGCATCACTGTGTGTGGTTCTCAATGGTTCTGTGTGCTGTGTGTGTCAGAGAGCCGCTGCTAATTTGCGCATTTTTCTCAATGGTTCTCAATCTGGGTGTGAGAGAGAGCCACTGCTGCCTTCGTGTGTGTGTGTACGTTGTGTGTGCTGTGTGTGTATCAGTGTTGATGCCATTACTGTGTGTATGCGTGAGATTCGAGTCGTAGGCCGAGATCTGACCGCCGTGAGCCATCCACAGCGACCCACTGCCATCGTCAGCGGCGAAGGCAGAGACGACGCCGTCGGAAGCCGGTCTGACGGTGGCGACGACGGAAGCGTCGATTGTGTGTGCTGTGTGTGTATCAGTGTTGATGCCATTACTGTGTGTGTGCGTGAGATTCGAGTCGTAGGCCGAGATCTGACCGTCGTGAGCCATCCACAGCGATCCGCTGCCATCGTTAGCGGCGAAGGCAGAGACGACGCCGTCGGAAGTCGGTCTGACGGTGGCGACGACGGAAGCGTCGATTGTGTGTGCGTTATGTGTGCTGTGTGTGTATCAGTGTTGATGCCATTACTGTGTGTGTGCGTGAGATTCGAGTCGTAGGCCGAGATCTGACCGCCGTGAGCCATCCACATCGATCCGCTGCCGTCGTCAGCGGCGAAGGCAGAGACAGCATCGCCGATTTGACCTGAGACTCGATGCCGTAGTAAGAGGCTTCATCGGCGAGTTCTTGTTTGCTGAACCGGCGAGAAGTGGAGGGGAGGCGGTTGGACCGGAGGAGAGAGAGAAGTACCGGGAAGATGTTTGTGTGTGTGGTCACATTGAGTGTGTGTCTGCCTATGTGAACCCCCAAACACATCAACCCAGCCCAAAACAAAAACCCCTTACAGCGCTTTGCCATTGTGTGACACCCTCACAATGTATCACATGCAACACACCTAAATGGTTAAATGAGGGTAATTACGTCCCTCACAATTGAATGGGACTAAACGGTTTAGTAGAATAAAAATGGGACCAACTGGTTCATAAGTTCAAATTTTGGGATTTATTGGTAAATCTCCCTTTATTTAATTATGTTTTAATTTATTTGAAAGAAAAAAATAGGATCCAAAATTTATTTTGTTGATTTATTTAATTATATTTTAATCAAAATTTATTTTGATGATTTATTTGAAAGAGAAAAATAGAATCAAAATTTATTTTGTCCCGTTATTTCTCATCTAAACCTTTATCCTAAATGTTGTTAGAATGTATTTAATATTTGATTAAATCAGGAGTTCAAACAGCCCAAAACAAAGGTTCAAATAGCCTAGAACTGCAGCAGGCCAAAAAGTTCAAAATGTTCAAGTGGAAGATATTCAAATTAGTAATGATGGAAGTACAACGGCTATAAACGGCTATAAAGATTTAAAAGGCCAAAAGATTCAAAAGGTTCAAGTAGAAGATATTCAAATTTGTAATGATGGAGTGGAAGATATTCAAATTGGTAATGATGGAAGTACAACAGCTATAAACGGCTATAAATTCAAATGACTATAACGGCTATAAACGGTTATAAATTCAAATGAATACAACGACTATCAACGGCTATAACTTTCATTATATATACCAAAACCTCTAATGTAAACAAGTTACAAAAAAAATCTAAAAATATTCTTTGATTTATAATCACTCACATCTATTCTCAGAAATTATACACTGAGCCTTATAGCATTAAGCTCATCTTTCCTGTGTGAGATTTACAGAAAAATCAAAGTTTTATTTTATATATCTATCTTTGAGAGATATTTATTGTAAGCTTTCTTTGAAAGCAAAAATACCATTTCATTTTGTAAAAGTGTTGCAAACACTGTGTTCTTGAAATCTTGAGAGTGATTGTGAATCACCTAAGATTTGTAAGGGTTTGAGCTTGTGAAGTCTGTGTAAAATTCGTGGAGATTGCTCCATTTGTAAAGAGGTTGCTAGCACCCCTATGAAGTTAGAAGATAGTGAAAAATCTCAAGTGAAGCTTGAGGAGTGGACGTAGATCGAGTTAAAGCCGAACCACTATAAATTTGTTTGCCTCTCTCTCCCTTATCTCTTTATTTTATTTTAAATTGCCATAGCTATATTTCATATTTTACTGTGCTAAAATCATTAACTGACATAGTTGTTAAGACGCTTATTTTAATTATTTTTATTTCATTAATTATATTTATCTATTGTGCTAGTCATAATTTTTATTAGGGTATTATTAATTTTAATTGTAAAAATCTAATTCATCCCCTTCTTAGGTTGTCTTTTGGGTAACAATTGGTATCAGAGCCTAGACTCTTCTTTTAGATTTAACCATCTAAGAGTTTCGATCTATGGCAACCTTAGCTAGCACTATTGAAGGACAAGCCACCAATAGGCCACCACTATTTGATGGAAACAACTATAATCATTGAAAAGATAAAATGACCCTATACCTTCAAGCCACTGATTATGACATGTGGATTATTGTCACCAAAGGTCCAAAAATTCCTACCAAATTAGTAAACAATATTAGTGTACCTAAAACAGAAGATGAATGTGATGAGAAGGATCACAAATTATTGCAAGCTAATGCTAAAGCCAAACTCACCCTTATTTGTGGATTAGACTGAGTATAATAGAATTTCAAGTTGTGATTCGGCAAAAGAAATTTGAGACAAACTAGAGGTAACGTATGAAGGAACAAATTAAGTGAAGGAATCTCGTATTGATATGCTTGTTCATAGTTATGAATTGTTTAAAATAAACTATGGTGAATCTATTTCAAGTATGTTTACTAAATTTACTGAAATTGTAAATTCTTTGAAATCTCTTGGAAAAATTTATACTAACAGTGAGTTGGTAAGAAAAATTCTTAGGTGTTTACCAAAGAATTGGGAAGCAAAGGTCACCGCCATTATAGAAGCCAAAGATCTCTCCACACTTGGATTGGATGAGCTTATGGGTTCTCTTATGACTCATGAGATCACCATGAAAGGACATAAGGATGTTGAAAAAAAAAAAGAAAAAAAAGTGGAATTGCATTCAAAGCCTCAACAAATAAAGAAGAACATGAAAACTCCAGTGAGGATAAAAGCTATGCTATGTTTAGTAAAAATCTCAAAAAGCACTTCAAGAAAAACAATTATAGAAGAAGAAGACCTTTCAAAAAATAGTACAACAAAGATAACAAGAAAGAACCTATTATTTGCTATGAGTGCAAAAATCCTGGACATATGAAGATGGATTGTCCAAAATTGAAGAATCATGAAAAGACTACAAAAGAAACAAAAAGGCCATGGTAGCAGCTTGGGAGAAAGTGAAGATGAAAGCTCAAGTGATGAAATTGAAAATGAAGTAGCCAACTTATGTCTCATGGCTCTTGAAGATGAAGACTCTACTCAAGATGAGGTAACTACTCTTTATGAAGAACTTGAAAGTGCATTCCATGAACTATCAAATGAATTTAGAAAAGTTTGTGCCAAAAATAATGTGTTGAAGAAATTTGTTACATCTTTATCTATTAATGTAGAAGAATTAAAGAAAGAAAAAATAATTTTGAAAAATGATTTTGATACTATCTCTAATGAGAAAATTACTTTAAAAAACAATGTTGATGATTTAACAAAAACACTTGAAAATTTTGTAAAAAGTAGAGATAATCTCAACATGCTTCTTGGAAATAAAAGATGTGTTTTTGATAAAGCGGGTATTGGATATGACCCTATTAAGAAACAAAAAATCTCAATACAATTTTTGAAAAGGCACCTCTCATGACTCACCCTCATATTACTTGTCATTATTGTAGAAAGAAATGCCATTATATATCTTCTTGTCCATTCAAAAATAATATAAACATGTGAATTAAAAAGATTTAGATTGTTAAGGGATCTAACAAAATTAACCAAAAAGGACCCAAGAAACTATGGGTACCAAAAACCAACACTTGATTGTCATCTTGTAGGTTTGCTTTAAGTCCAAAGCTAAAGAAGGGAAGTGGTACCTTGATAGTGGATGTTCCAGACACATGACCAGAGATAAATCATTCTTTACTAAACTATCATCGAAAGATGGAGGATTTGTTACTTTTGGAGACAACAAGAAAGGAAAAATCATCGGTATTGGTAGCATCGGTATTTCTCCTAACCCTTCTATTGAAAATGTTTTACTTGTTGATGGACTTAAGCATAACCTACTTAGTATTAGTCAATTATGTGATAAAGGTAATCGAGTTATTTTTGATAAATCACATTGCACAATTGAAAGCACAAATGATCATAAAGCTTTATTCGTTGGTAATCGTCATGATAATATTTATATTTTTCATCTTAATGATCTCTATGCTAGTGATGTTAAATGTTTATATGCTACTAATGAAAATAGTTGGTTATGGCATAGAAGACTTTGTCATGCTCATATGGATTTAATTGCTAAACTTTTAAGAAAGGATTTGGTCATTGGACTTCCAAAAATTAAATTTGAAAAAGATCACCTTTGTAATGCTTGTCAACAAGGAAAACAAACTAAAACATTATTTAAATCAAAATCTCATATTTCTACAACTAGACCTCTACAGCTATTGCATATGGATTTATTTGGTCCCTCAAGGACATCTAGTCTAGGTGGTAAACATTATTGTCTTGTTATTATTGATGATTATTCAAGATTTACATGGGTTATGTTTTTAGCACACAAAGATGAAACATTTTCTTTTTTCACAAAACTCTGTCGTAGAATTCAAAATGAAAAAGGCTTTCTTATTACTAATATTCGAACCGACCATGGTAGAGAACTTGAAAATGAGAAATTTGAATTGTTTTGTGATGAGCATGGTATTGGACATAATTTTTCAGCACCTAGAACCCCTCAACAAAATGGTGTAGTAGAAAGGAAGAATAGAACTTTAGAAGAGATGAGTAGAACAATGCTTTGCGAAAATAATCTTCCTAAATATTTTTGGGCCGAAACTGTTCACATCGCATGCTATATTTTAAATCGTGCATTAATTAGACCTATTCTCAAAAAGACTCCTTATGAACTTTGGCATGATAGAAAACCCAACATTAGTCACTTACATGTTTTTGGTTGTAAATGTTTTGTGCATAATAATGTAAGGATAACTTAGGTAAATTTGATTCAAAATCTGATGAAGCAATTTTTCTTGGCTATTCCTTAACTAGCAAAGCTTATCGTGTTTTTAATAAAAAAAACTCTTGTTGTGGAAGAATCTATACATGTGGCATTTGATGAAACTAACATCTCTACTCAAAAGCAAATTGTTAGTGATAATATAGATTTGGAACCAAATGTAGAAATTCAAGTATCTACAAAGAAGAGAACCAACCATGTAAGTTGAACAAAAAGATTGAACAACCTATTCTCCCACCTCAAGAAGAAGGAGGAAACAATGATGATTTGCCAAGAGAATGGAAGTTTGTTCATAATCACCCTAAGGATTTAATCCTAGGTGACCCTACAAAAGGTATTGAAACTCGCTCTTCACTTAGAAACATTTGTAGTAACTTGGCTTTTCTCTCACAGATTGAGCCTAAAAACTTTCAAGAAGCCGAATTCGATGAACATTGGATGATAGCTATGCATGAAGAGCTTAACCAATTTGAGAGAAACAAAGTGTGGGAACTTGTGCCAAAACCTAAAGATCATACCATTATCGGTACCAAATGGATCTTTCGAAACAAGCTTGATGAATCCGGCACAATTATAAGAAACAAGGCTAGACTTGTTGCACAAGGATACAATCAAGAAGAAGGTATTGATTTCGATGAAACCTTTGCTCCGGTTGCTAGATTAGAAGCCATTCGCATGTTACTTGCATTTGCATGTTTTAGAGATTTCAAACTTTATCAAATGGATGTAAAAAGTGCCTTTCTAATGGTTTTATAAATGAGAAGTTTATGTTAAACAACCCCTAGGTTTTGAAGATCATGCTTTTCCAAATCATGTTTTTAAACTATCAAAAGCTTTATATGGTTTGAAACAAGCACCTCGTGCATGGTATGAACGATTAAGTAAATTTTTGATTAAAAATAATTTTTCTAGAGGAACGATTGACACAACACTTTTTGTTAAAACTAAAAATGATGATTTACTTATTGTGCAAATATATGTGGATGACATTATATTTGGTGCTACTAATGAAACCTTGTGTAAGGAATTTGCTAAGTGTATGCAAGGTGAGTTTGAGATGAGCATGATGGGGGAGCTAAATTATTTCCTTGGGCTTCAAATCAAACAATGTAAGGAAGGAATTTTTATCAACTAAGCTAAGTACACAAAAGAACTACTCAAAAAGTTTGGTATGTATGACTCAAAAATAGCTTGAACACCTCATTAAGCTAGACAAGGATGAAAAAGGTAAGTCCATTGATCAAACAAAATATCAAGATATGATTGGCTCACTTCTTTATTTAACTGCAAGTTGACCCGATATTATGTTTAGTGTTTGTATGTGTGCTAGATATTAATCAAATCCTAAGAAATCACATCTCAGTGCTGTTAAAAGAATTTTTACATATCTTGTTGGCACTCAAAATTTGGGACTGTTTTATCCTAGAGGTGTTGCATTTGACTTAATTAGTTACTCTGATGTTAACTTTGCCGGATGTAAACTTGATAGAAAAAGCACTAGTGGCACTTGTCATTTTCTTGGTAACTCATTAATATCTTGGTTTAGCAAAAAGCAAAATTCTGTTGCTTTATCAACGGCTGAAGCTGAATATATAGCTTCCGGAAGTTGTTGTGCCCAAATACTTTGGATGAAACAACAATTGGAGGACTTTGATTTGCATTATGATCATATCCCTATTAAATGTGATAATACTAGTGCCATCAATTTAAGCAAAAATCCGGTTCAACACTCACGAACAAAACATATTGAAATTCGACATCATTTTTTAAGAGATCATGTTCAAAAAGGGGATATTATACTTGAATTTGTAAACACCAACAAGCAATTGGTGGATATTTTCACAAAACCCCTAAGCGAGGATCGCTTCAATTTTATTCGTGGCGAGCTTGGAATGTCGATTTCTACTTAAAAAGTTTTGTTATGACCGTGAAACTTAAATTTTTGTTAAAATGATATATGTGTATTGCTACATTGATATGCAAACATTTATATCAGTTGAATGCTCTCAAGTCCTTCATACATTTATTCTCCTTAAGAGTTTGCTATTCTTAACTGTGTAAGTTTTTTTGAGTTCTGCATCTTGAGGTAAAATTAACTTTGCATACATTGATTTTTTTTAAACCCTCATGGTATTTTTTTTACATTACCATTCCAGCAACACCAACGTCTCATTAAGTTTAATTTCTGCTAGTGTTATTTTATTTTTTTTATTTTTCTAGTAGGCTTCATTTCTTTTATTTTTATTTTTTTTCATTATTATTTTTTGTTTGGGCTTAATTTTTTTTTTTTTTGCTTTTTAATTTCATTTTTCAATACTTAAACATAAAAATAAAAACAAATCAACATACAAATATTTACATAAAAAAAAAACACCCTTCATTTTTTTACGGCCACATGCCAATCAAAATAAACATAAAAAAAAAAAAAAAAAACACCCTTCATTTTTTCCGGCCATACACCGATCTTACTTACTCGCCTCTTCCATCGTTTTCTTCTTCTTTTTATCACCTTGGACGACCTTTGACGCCCCTGCCTCTGTACTTTCATCGAGAGCAACGACTCCTCGTTGACTATCAAAGGCCAAGAACGACGTTGCTCCAAATCGGGCCATGAAGGTGGTCTTCCATTTAAGCTCTTTATTTTCGTCCTTCAGTGCACCTATTTCTGCTCACGCATCCTTGTATATGCACTAGAGCAGAGCGAGTTGGGTGTTGACCTGATGGAGCTCACTCATCCTGTTCTGCAATTGGTGAGCCAATTTTCTGACTGCAGTCACTGTCTCCATACAGGACGTCAGTGTGAAATGATTGGCTTCAATGTCTGATTGAGCTGCCATGATTTGCTCAATCGACATCATAGGAAGGTTAGGTAGAGGAATGATAGGAAGAGTAAGAGTAGGGGCACTCGGTCCAGCAGTGCTTCCGGGATCATTCAGGTCCGGAAAGAGAGTAAGGGGACTGGACGAGGCCATGTAGTAGGAGAGAGGATGTAATCAAAAGGAGAGTAGTTTTTGGCAACCTTTCTACTTTACTCAGCCTCTCTGTTCTATCTCTCTCATGAAGCGAATGAAGAAGAATAAGGCGAAGAGAGTGATTAAGAAGAAAACGGAGGAGAAGACGACAAGAGAGAGAGAGAGAGAGAGCCGAGGCAGCTGATGGACTGATTGACCCATCTTGCTTTTGTCGGTCGGCAGACGCAAAAGAGAGGACGCGTGTCCGACGCGATTTTCAACGAACAAAAAAGAGACGCAGGTGAATCATATATATATATGTATATCTGTTTTGATTATCTATTTTTTATGCCATTTATCACTATCATTTTCCTCGTCCTCTAGATTCTGAGCCATAATTTCCTTTTGATAATGTCACAGGGGGAGAAAATTATATGATGTTATGTATTATGGTATTATTTTCATACTAATCTGATGTTATGTATTTATAGTTTGATATCTTAATCTTATATCATGTTATTGATTAAAACTTATTTCTTACACATGTGTTAACTTATGTATTTATAAATAAATTCAGGGAGCATGACTTGAGGGGGAGCCCTTGTTACTCCCAAATCAAATCAAAACATCATTGTGTGCCATCATAAAAAATGGGGAGATTGTTAGACTTATTTATTTTGATGATTTATTTAATTATGTTTTAATTTATTTGAAAGAGAAAAATAGAATCCAAAATTTATTTTGATGATTTATTTAATTATATTTTAATTAAAATTTATTTTGATGATTTATTTGAAAGAGAAAAATAGAATCAAAATTTATTTTGTCCCATTATTTCTCACCTAAACTTTTACCCTAAATGTTGTTAAAATGTATTTAATATTTGATTAAATCAGGAGTTCAAACAGCCCAAAACAAAGGTTCAAATAGCCTAGCACAGCAGCAGGCCAAAAGGTTCAAAATGTTCAAGTGGAAGATATTCAAATTAGTAATGATGGAAGTACAACGGCTATAAACGGCTATAAAGGTTCAAAAGGCCAAAAGGTTCAAGTGGAAGATATTCAAATTTATAATGATGGAGTGGAAGATATTCAAATTGGTAATGATGGAAGTACAACGGCTATAAACGGCTATAAATTCAAATGACTACAACGGCTATAAATTCAAATGAATACAACGACTATAACTTTCATTATATATAACAAAGCCTCTAATGTAAACAAGTTACAAAAAAAAACCTGAAAATATTCTTTGATCTATAATCACTCATATCTATTGTACGGGGGCGAAATATTCTTTGCTCTCCGTACGCCTTGAACGTCAAGCTTCTGGCAACGGCGTCTATTTCTGCAACACAAAAATGGTGAGCTGCTCGGCGGTGGTGTGCCGGAAAGACCCTCTGACGATCAAGTCAGATTTCGGGAAGAAGACAATGAGGAGAGAGTGTTTGGGAGAGTCCGTTCGCATACCTCTAACGTTCGTCTTCTTCCATATTTCTAGGCTGGCCATGCAGCCTCAAGATTGTGCGCGCACTACCTCTGCTGTCCTTCCCTGGACAGGTGGCAATGTGCGCCTCTCACCACCTTACGCGTGTAAAGGTTTTGTCCTTTCACCAGTACACACTGAACTGTCTAACGGTATTGAGGCGTTCGTGGAGCAGATGTCCTCTCCTTCACACCATTGGCCCAGGTGGCACCCTTGACCGAGATACCATACCCGGCCTATTGCTTGCGGAAGATCACCAACCGAGCTACGTACTGCCGAGCTGTCCCTTGTCATCCCGTGAAAGACGGACCACCTCGGGCGAGCTACCTCTGAACCGATTCATCAGGACCAACCGGTTGCGAGGCATGCCGGCCTCCAACCGTCCTATCTCCAATCTCGGTCTCACGAAGCCATTCGCCTTGGCTGGCCGGTCAGAGGCATGCCGGCCTGGCTGCGTCCTCGGCCCAACCCGGATCATTCTATAGCTCGGTTTCCATTCGCCACTCCAAGCTTCTCCCGGCACGTGCGAATAACAGCTCGGCTAGGTCCAGTTCGCGCTTGCCCGGTCGACGTCTCCGACCGTGCAATTCAGTTGCGTTAATTAGACGAGTTAGCTCGGTGCCGTGCATTCCGTCAAGTCTGACGTCGCCGTTGCTCGGCCGTACTGTCACGCAAATCTTCCCTCTCAATTGCCCCTTAAACCCATCCGAGCTATCGTGATTGGGTTTACCATCTCGACCGAGCCGCGGTCAAGTCGCGCCACTGCCACACCGAGCGTTGATCGGAGAGGTATCGGTCGCCGAGTTAAGGTCGAGTTGCGCCCCTGCTAGGCCGAGCTTAATTGGGGAAATGCCTGCCGCCGAGCCACGATTAAGTTGCGACACCACCGGGCCGAGCGTAATTGGAGACACATCTGTCGCCGAGCTGTCACCACCGGCCATCACCTCCGCAGTCACGTCAAAGGTCTCACAGCCGTACTGATAGCCGCATTTTCAGGGCCACGTGGCTTCGCGTTATTGGGTCGTGCAGCCAGCTGTCTCCCACGCCCGAATTTCAAACGGCTGCGCCGTTTGGTCTTTTCCCCCCATCAATAAACCCCATACGAAGGGTTTTGGCTCTTCACTATTCATCTTCGTCTCCAAGCCAACCCTAGCCTCCACAGCTTTTGCACTTCCTTCGCCCTCACTGCCTTCGAGCTTCAAACCCCGTTTCCGTTTTCTTGAAGGCTGCAATCACGCTCTCAAGGTCTGGCTTCCATTGGTTTTGGATCTTGGTAAGTCCTCCCCACTCAACTCTTTTATTCTGTGGACTTTGTTTTCCATGCTCACTGTTTTTCATGCCCTTATTCTTTGCGTTTGTGCTTTGGGGTTGGTAGGAGTCCCTCCCATTGCTTAGAACCATCACACCCTAGGGCAAACGAAAACTGTGGGAGTGGATGGGGCCTTCGTGCCCTTGTTCCACCTGGGTTTGAGCGGATTCATCTCAGAAATGGGATGAACAGTTTGAATCTGGACTGAACCGAGCCAAATGCTCATTTAGATCCGTAGGTGGAACAATAACCGAGCAAAAAACTGTTTGTGGCTCCTCGCTGAAGCCGCAACCGAGCTGGATATCCCATTAGATCGGCGAGTAGGGCGAACCGAACTAAAGTACACTCCGCCTTAAACCGTAACCGAGCTAAAGGATCAACTAGATCCGTCACTAGGTCACAACCGAGCTAGAACCGAACTAGGAGAATTGAGCACATATGTAGTTGAACCGAGCTGGGACTCGTCGATCAAAACACCAGTCCTTCACTGAGTTATTTCCAATAGGAGCCGTGCAATATCTGTCGTGCTAACCCTTGGCCTTATTTTTCAACATGTAGAACAAATAGAACCGACCAAGCCAGACCAGCATTACCATTGGTGGAGCTCAAAGCCCGAGCAACCACACACATTTTTGACCGAGATACAGAGTAAATAAGACCGACCTAGATGGGAAAATACCGGTTTATGGTCAGCACGCCCGGCGCGATGGCTGAGTTCCGTAAAGACTACAACATCCCGGACGACGTAGTCTTAGAGCTCGCTAAGAAAGGGGATACGCCGTGGGGAGACTTAGACCGGTGCCCCTTCACGGTCGTTTCCATTGTCGAGGGAGGGCTCCGCTTCCCCGTGCAGCCATTGATCTGCGAATTTTTGAGGCAGACGAGGCTATGCCCGTCCCAAGTCTTCAATAATACGTACAAGATAATAAACGGAGTCGCCGAGCTGAATCGAAGGCTCGGTCTCAATCTTGGCCTCGCAGAGATCTTCCACCAATATAGCTTAAGTAGGAATAAAAGCGGGCTTTGCTGGTACCTCAAAGTGAAGAAGGGCTGAGCAAAGCTCATCGAAGGCAACCCGGACAAAGAAGCCAACGATGACGACTTCCTCTGGGTGTCCGGTAATTACGAGGACACCGAGGCGCCCATACCGGGCTGGTACATTAGGAAAGATTTGGGCCAAGCTGGTGAGTAGCCCGGCTGACCGCACTATATTCTTTCTGTATTTCACTTTTGTCATCTTTTGCCGGTCTAACACTTGTCTCCTTTCTGCAGATAAACACTTGGCAGCAGATTACCATCAAGCCAACAAAGAAGCTATCCGAGCTCTGCTTCGTCACCCCGAAGAAGAGAGAGAAGCCTCAAAACTGCTCGGCTTCGAGCAAACATATCACTATCAGACACCGCGCAAAGGTCGCGCGACCAACTTTCTGCGCGCTCCATCTCCAGAGCCAGACCCCACTCTTCCACCGATCAGGCTCGTTCCCTTAACCGCCGAGTAGGAGATGGAAAAAATCAGAGCCATCAAGTCCATGATAACCGGGAGGAAGGCGAGTCCCAGCCTCCCGAAGCAACCGGGGAACTTCCACAGCCCCCGCCGGTCAAACTGAGCCGTTCTTGCACTTGCCAGCGAACAACAGGCTGGCCAGTCCAAGAAAAGGACTAGGAAGGATCTGGCCGGGCCAAATCTTGTGGATGAAGACTCAGCCGAGGTCGCCTCCACCGAGCCGGGCGACCAGGCCGAGCAACCTCGTGCCAGCAAATCCAAGGGCAAGGGCCTAGCCACCCCCCCGGCCTGGGCGCCCGAGTTTGTGTACAACGGCCGGCCAGTCTCAGCCGAGGATTCTGTTTATGCTGACAAGGATTACTCCCTTGGTTTCAATATGACCAAGGGGTTAATCCTTCCAGCAGATATGAAGAAACACGACGAGCTGTCCGACCTAAAGGTCCTACGGTCGGCGGCCAAATCCATCGTGCTGGTAAGCTTTCAATTTTTTCTTCAACTATTTGCTCGGTTTTTGCTCGGTTTCAAAGACGCTAACAACCTTTCCCTTGCATGCAGGCCGCACAAAAGAATTATCTGGCACACGACCGGATGATAAAGGTGCGCCAGAGCTTGTGTGATGCGATCGCCGAGAACAAAGAGTAGAGGGCCGAGCTGGCCAAGCTGAAGGCGGCGAATGATGCTATCGCGGCGGAGCGAGATAATCTGAAGCAGAAGGTCGACCGAGCTGATGCTGACAAGCAGGAGGCTATGAAGAAGACCAAAGCTCGGTATCTCGCCGAGCTGAGGAAGCTTCGCGATGCCAACAAAGAAGCTTTGGAGAAGGCGGTCGAGGACGCAGAAGACCGAGGATATAAGCAGGGCGAGAAGACCTACGAGCGTCAGGTCCAAGCCACCAAAGACATCTTTTTCCAGTGCGGCTGGAAAGCTGCCGTGGAGAAAGTTGGTCTAGGTCAGGACTCTGCCATGTTCGTTAACCCGCCGGCCGCTTATATCCCGGTTTACATGCTCGCATACTCCAGGACCGAGCAAAACCGTCTCATTGCCGAGGCGAGGAAGGAGGCTGAGGAAGAAGCTGCCGCCGCGGAACAGACCGAACAATCTCCACCCGAAACATCTCCAAATGCTGAAGATGAAGTGATTGATCGAGGGGTTCTCACGGTGGAGGGCACTGACAATGAGGCCGAGGACATCTCGCCCGAGCAAACAGCCCCGAGCGCCGAGTTGACGGTGGAAGGAGCCGAGCAGAACCTTGACTGAAGATTTCACTCTTCATTTCCTTGCTTTCCTTTGTTTTTTATTTCCTTCTTTTCTCTTCTTTGTTTTGCAATGTAACCGGGCTACGCCCCCTTTTGTACTGAACTTTTTCTATCAATGAAATGTGAACTTTTTGCTCGTACATCTGTTATTTCCGTTCGGCTTGTGCATGTTTGAATTTCTTGCTCTCAAACTTTATTAACTGGCAGGTCGGCGAACCGCACAAACAGTCAGCCTTCATGTAACCTTGCAATTCCTTGATTTCCAAATAAAATGATATTTTGTACTTGGCCGAGCAAAATCCGCTCGGCTTTGTTCGGTTGGCAACACTTAGTCGGCCGAGCAAAACTAGCCCGCCTTTTGAAGTTGTTTAATATGCCAATATTTCCTTTCGGCCGAGCGAATTCAGCTCGGCCTTATAATTGCTGGACAAGACACCAACATTGCCAATTCCGCCGAGCAAAACCAGCTCGTTTCCCATATTGGACAGTTCACCAATATGCTGGATGGGCCGAGCGAAATCAGCTTGGCTCCTACATTGGGCAAAACACCAATGTTTTAGTTAGGTTGGTCATGCCGCCAACATTCCCATTGGGCGAGCAAAACCAGCTCAGCCCTAATGCGCATTGTTCCATACGCAACTGTTTGTGCGGTCTGCTCCCATTCCGAGGAAAACAGTCCGGTCACCTTCAGGTCGGTTCTTGCCCCTGGCATCCATAATTGCCTTTTGTGTCTTGTGATATCATTGGATAAACGTAATACAAAACAAGAAGAGACTGTTTTTTCATTATAAAAATATTGCCATCTCTTACACCAGATGCCAAAGGGCAACATAAACAAATTACATTTCAAAAGTAAAAGACCTTAAGATTTGCTGCATTCCACGGTCTGGGGACAGCCTTGCCATCTACGTCTTCCAGATGGTATGCTCCCTTGCCAGCAAGACCAACCACCTTGTATGGTCCTTCCCAATTTGCCCCGAGTTTGCCTTCGCCAGGGATCACTGTGTTGCCAAGCACCTTCTTGAGGACCCAATCCCCAATCTTGAATAGCCTAGGGTGCACTGCCTTGTTGTATTTTTTGGACAGTTCCTGCTGATAAGCCGCTATGTGGATCAATGCGCGCTCTCGTCTTTCTTCAGCAAGGTCCAGCTCTAGTGCCACGGTCTCATTGTTCAAGTCTGGCTGGAAACTTTCTGAGCGGATGGTTGGCATGCCAATCTCTAATGGGATGACGGCCTCCATACCATAAGCCAAAGCGAACGGTGTTTCTCCGATCGACCGTCTTGGCGTAGTGCGGTATGCCCATAGCACATTAGGAAGCTCTTCAACCCACTTTCCCTTTGCCTTCTCGAGCCGCTTCTTCAGCCCGTCCAGGATGGTCTTGTTTGAGGCCTCTGCTTGACCATTGACTGAGGATAGGCTGGCGTTGAATTGTAGAACTCAATCTTCAACTCTTCGCAAAATCCGCGAAAGAGTTTCCCATCGAATTGAGTGCCATTATCTGAGATGAGCGCCCTGGGTATACCGAAGCGAGTGATCACATTTTGCCAAACAAATTTCTTAACGTCCTTCTCCTTAATGGTTGCCAGTGGCTCGGCCTCCGCCCACTTGGTGAAATAGTCAGTAGCGGCGATGAAAAACTTGCGATTGCCCGGTGCGATTGGGAGTGGTCCAACAATATCTAATCCCCAGAGTGCGAACGGCCAAGGACTTGTGAGTGAGAGCAACTCCCTTGCTGGCTGGTGGATCTGGTGAGCAAATTTCTGACACTTTTCACATCGGCGAATGTATTTCTGCGCGTCTGCCTGCATGCATGGCCACCAATAACCTTGGGAGATTGCTCGGTACGCCAGAGATCTGCCCTCATGGATTTCAAAGAGAAAATCCTCCACCCTGGCGGGGTGGACACACTTCAAATACGGCCCGGTGAAGGACTTCTTATATAAGGCTCCGGATGGGGAGAGCCAAAACCGCTCTGATTTTGCTCGGATCTTGTGTGCCGCCTTCTTTTCTTCTGGTAGAACTCTATCTTTCAGGAAGGCAATGATGGGGTCCATCCAAGAGGGACCCAAGTCGGCGCAATGTATCTCGGTTGCTTCTGGTTCCTCAATGCTTGGCCGAGGCAAAAACTCTATCATCAAGGGGTTAGGAAAAGCTGTCTGAGTGGAGGCGAGCCCAGCCAATTCGTCAGCCGTGTTGTTTGCTTCGCGGTTTATCTGCTCCACTCTTATCGCGGAGAACTTCTTGATCTCTTCTCGCACCAACGCTTGATACTTGGCCATCCTTTCATCCCTTGCCTCATACTCCCCTGAGACCTGATTGACCACCAGCTTGGAGTCGCTGAAAACCATAAGGGCTGTGGCTTTCATTCTCAATGCGCTTCTCAGACCGGCGAGGAGGGCTTCATACTCTGCCTCGTTGTTAGACGCTGGGAACCGAGCGTAATTGCTTGCTCAATAATCAGCCCATCTGGTGAAGTCAGCACAATTCCCAGCCCGGCCCCATGCCTGTTGGACGCCTCGTCGACGAAGAGCTTCCACATCTCGCCAATGAACAGCTTCCAGCTATCAGACGGGTTTGGGAGCTTCTCAATTCCAAGTTTCTGGTCGGTTCATTCTGGTCTCTTTCCTTGTCTTGGTCGGGTTTACCTTCCAACAATTCTCCGGTCTTGGCTGGCTCGATCGCGCTTTGCCCGTTTCCCTCAGCGAGCCAACACCCGCTTCTGTTGCCAAACCATGGGTTGTGCTAAATCCGCACTAACCAAGTCAATCGGGCAAACTGGATGTGTGCCAGGGGCAAATTCCGCCACAAAATCTGCAAGGGCTTGAGCCTTGATCGCGGTGCGCGGTCGGAACTTAATGTCGTACTGGCCTAATTCCACGGCCCATTTCAGAATTCTCCAGTGAAGTCTGCCTTTTCAAAGAGCACCTTGAGCGGGAACTCGGTTAACACAACTATTGTGTGGGCATGAAAATAGTGCGCAAGCTTTCTTGATGCCATCATCAGAGCCAGCGCCAACTTCTCCAAAGGAAGGTACCTTGTTTCGGCCGGGAGCAGTGTCTTGCTTACATAGAAGATTGGTAGGTGCTGGACGCCCTCAGCACGAACCAATACCGCGCTCACCGCGTGTTGAGAAACGGCCAAGTAGAGGTAGAGCTCTCACCCGGCTGAGGTGTGACCAGAATCGGGGCTGAGGAGAGATACGCTTTTAAGTCTGCCAGTGCACGGTCGCACTCTTCGTCCCAGAAGAACTTGGACTTCAAAGTTTTGAAGAAGGGCCTGCAACGATCCGAAGACCGGCTGATAAATCTGTTCAGCGCGGCTGCCATCCCGGCAAGATGTTGCACGTCCTTTGTGGAATTCGGGCGCTCCAGCTCTCGTATCGCTTTGATTTGGGATGGGTCGGCTTCAATTCCTCGGTTTGTAACCAAAAACCCAGAAACTTTCCAGTGCCAACTCCGAAGGCGCATTTGGAGGCGTTCAGACGAAGCTTGTGATGCTTTAGTATGGCAAACATTTCTGCTAGGTCGGTGAGGTGTTGGACTTCTCCTTACTCTTCACCACCATATCGTCGATATAGGCTTCCATAGTTCGGCCCAGGAGGGGAGCGAACATCTTTGTCACCATACGCTGGAAGGTTGCTCCAGCATTCTTCAACCCGAATGGCATGACCTTGTAGCAGTATAAGCCTCTGGGGGTGGTGAACGACGTGATCTCTCTGTCCGGCTCATACATGGCTATCTGGTGATAGCCGCGATATGCATCCAAGAAGCTAAACCTCTGATGGCCAGCGGTTAAGTCCACCAGCTGGTCAATTCGAGGGAGGGGAAAGCTATCCTTCGGGCAAGCGCGGTTGACAGTCTTGTAGTCAACGCAAACTCGCCATTTGCCATTTTTCTTGGGAACAACCACCGTGTTAGATATCCACCGAGGGTATTGCACCTCTTCAATTGCCCCGGCTTCTAACAAATTCTTTACTTCTTCTGCCACCACCTCAGCATGGTGCAAAGCTGAGCGGCGCGTTCTTTGAATAACCGGCCGTGAATTGGGGAAGACATTCAACTGGTGGCAAATGAAGCTTGGGTCGACGCCAGGCATGTCGTAAGGCGTCCACGCAAAAGCCTCCAAGTTGGAAACCAAGAAGTTGACATAATCTGTCCGCTCGGCATTGGACAAAGATGATCCTAGGAGGAAGAACTTAGTTGGATCGTTTTCGTCAATGCGCACTTCCACCAAATCTTCGACCGATTTTTCCTCGGCCTTCCTTCCCACGTCCTCAAGGACCTCCTTTCCCTCGGGCCCCTCGATCATCTGAACAAACCCCTTGGCTGCTCGGCTGCCATTTACCGCAACGAAGCATTGTTTTGCCATCACCTGGTCTCCCCAGACTTCCTCTATTTGCCCGTTGGGCGCCGGAAAGCGCATGACTTGGTGGAAGGTCGAAGCAACTGCTTGCATGGCGTGCAGCCACCCCTGCCTAAGATTAAGTTGTAGGTGGATGGAACTTTGAGCACCCAGAACTCCACTTGCTTTACTACTGAACGCTTTGACCGGCAAAATAATCTTTCCGATCGGCCATTCTGGTTGTGAGTTGAAGCCGACCAAAGGAGATGTTGCAGGAGCCAAATCCTTGTCTTCTAACTTCATTTGCTTGAACGCGTCATAATACATTATTTCGACCGAACTCCCCTGGTCGATCAATATTCTCTTGATATCAAAGTCTTTGACGCGGAGAGTTACCACCAAGGCATCATTGTGCGGCATCTGAACCCTTTCCAAGTCCTTGGTTGAGAACGAAAGGATGTCTCTTTCCTCGGTTTTTCCCTTCTTTACGGCGGGCTGGACTGAGAGCACCTCCCTCATGTGCTCGGCTTTCTTAATCATCCCTCTCAGCTCGCAGACCCTTGCTGGTTCAATGATGCCGTGGATGACGTTGATCACCCCTTGCGGGGGCGCTTCCAGGGCGGCCATGCCGTTAGGCTCATTCTGCCGGTTGGCGCGGCCTTGACTCCCCCATCTATGTATTGGTCAAGATGCCCCACCGCCACCAGTTCTTCCAAATGCTGTTTGAGCGGCAAGCAGTCTTCTGTCCGGTGCCCCCGTTCTTCATGGAAGGTGCAGCGATACTTTGGTTGAAGCCCCGCTGCGCGCTTCCCAACTTGGCCGGCCAACGGACAAAAGGCTCCCGCGGATCTCGCTCAAAATGCGGTAGATGGGAATTTTGAAGACCGTGGTAATCCCTGTTCGCGCCTTCAGTTTTCTCTTGGCATCTCTGCTGCGTCGCGGGGTGCATCAGCCCGGTCATTTCTGCGACCTCTGTTTTTGTCATTTTGTCCGGTCCCTCGACGCTGATCTTTTGGTCGGTCACTAGGGCGGTTTTCCTCCTGCCCGACCGAATGAACTTTCCCCGCTACCCTCCTGTCCACCGCGACCGGATTATCCTTCTCGGTTGCAGAGGCGGCATCATCTTCCACGCGAATGTGTTCGTTGATCCGCTGCATCAAAGATTCCATGGTGGTCGGCTGATGCATCGTGAGTGAGTCTCGCAGCCTATGTCCGACTGGGAGGCCCCTCTTGTATTGAGTGATCGCCAGATTGGTAGGGCAGTCGAGGATCTCATTGTAAGTCTCCCAGTACTTCGCATTGTACGCCTTCAGCGAACTCCCAGACTCCATTTTGACGCCCAGGAGGTGGTCGACCTCCTTCGGCGTTCGGGTGTTGGTCTTGAATCTGGTGACGAAGGCTTCCGCTAGTTGTTGCCACCCCTCGATACTCCCCTCCGGGAGCCTTTCGAACCACTTCAAGCCCAGCTCTCCCAAGCTTGCTGGGAATATGAGGCACATCAAGGCATCGTTCCGACGGTGGCCAGCCATTACTTGCCGGTAATGACTCACATGCATGTACGGATCCGTCCTGCCGTCGTACAAAGTAAATTTCGGCTGATGGAATCCGGTGGGGAGTGGGGTGCTCTCAATTTTTGGGGACAACGGCGTGGATGTAAGCCTTGCCAGCTCTTTGTCCACCAGTGCTGGGGCTACGTTTCTGGGTGCCGGCATCACCACTTCTTCGCTGCAACGAGCTGGGGCACTCAATCTCTGGAGCGCCGGCACCCTCTGAGCCTCCCGACGGCGCGCTCTCTCCTCCAGCACGTCCCTGAGTCTTTGGAACGGGAGGAGGCAGAGTATCGCGACGTCGACGACGGGCGTGAGGGGCGATAGGTGCTGTCGCGAGTAATGGATCTGCCCTCTCGCTGGTCGGAATCTCCAACCCCATAGTTCTTGGTGATGGAGATGGAATGAGTCCTCCTCTGGCGGCGACTACTAGAACGAGGGGAGGGGGTGCGCTCACTGAGGTTACCCTCTCCAGCAACACCCTTCCCCCTCACTTGGCGCTTCAGAAGCTCCATCTCCGCCGCCATCCTATGAATGAGGGCTTCCTGGTCCTTGAGTTTGTGCTCCAGGCGCTCCTCACGGGACTCCCCCCGACGCCGGTGGCCCTCTGGACTCTGTGAACGATCTGAACTCCTCCCACGCTTGTCGCGCGCTCCTCGCGAAGAGGTTTCTAGGCCCGCCATGGTTAGAACATTAGGGGGGCCTTCTCTCCTTTGCACGTACTCTGGAGTGACACCATCGACGACGGACAGCGGAACTTCGTCGTTGTTGGCCATGGAAATGGTCGAAGAAGCTTACAGAACAAGGGTTGAGTATCAAAAACCTTTTCCCACAGACGGCGCCAATTGTACGAGGGCGAAATATTCTTTGCTCTCCATACGCCTTGAACGTCAAGCTTCTGGCAACGGCGTCTATTTCTGCAACACAAAAATGGTGAGCTGCCCGGCGGTGGTGTGCCGGAAAGACCCTCCGACGATCAAGTCAGATTTCGGGAAGAAGACAATGAGGAGAGAGTGTTTGGGAGAGTCCGTTCGCATACCTCTAACGTTCGTCTTCTTCCATATTTCTAGGCTGGCCATGCAGCCTCAAGATTGTGCGCGCACTACCTCTGCTGTCCTTCCCTGGACAGGTGGCAATGTGCGCCTCTCACCACCTTACGCGTGTAAAGGTTTTGTCCTTTCACCAGTACACACTGAACTGTCTAACGGTATTGAGGCGTTCGTGGAGCAGATGTCCTCTCCTTCACACCATTGGCCCAGGTGGCACCCTTGACCGAGATACCATACCCGGCCTATTGCTTGCGGAAGATCACCAACCGAGCTACGTACTGCCGAGCTGTCCCTTGTCATCCCGTGAAAGACGGACCACCTCGGGCGAGCTACCTCTGAACCGATTCATCAGGACCAACCGGTTGCGAGGCATGTCGGCCTCCAACCGTCCTATCTCCAATCTCGGTCTCACGAAGCCATTCGCCTTGGCTGGCCGGTCAGAGGCATGCCGGCCTGGCTGCATCCTCGGCCCAACCCGGATCATTCTATAGCTCGGTTTCCATTCGCCACTCCAAGCTTCTCCCGGCACGTGCGAATAACAGTTCGGCTAGGTCCAGTTCGCGCTTGCCCGGTCGACGTCTCCGACCGTGCAATTCAGTTGCGTTAATTAGACGAGTTAGCTCGGCGCCGTGCATTCCGTCAAGTCTGACGTCGCCGTTGCTCGGCCGTACTGTCACGCAAATCTTCCCTCTCATCTATTCTCAGAAATTATACACTGAGCCTTATAGCATTAAGCTCATCTTTCCTGTGTGAGATTTACAGAAAAATCAAAGCTTCATTTTATATATCTATCTTTGAGAAATATTTATTGTAAGCTTTCTTTGAAAACAAAAATACCATTTCATCTTGTAAAAGTGTTGCAAACACTATGTTCTTGAAATCTTGAGAGTGATTGTGAATCACCTAAGATTTGTAAGAGTTTAGGCTTGTGAAGTCTGTGTAAAATCCGTGGAGGAATGCTCCATTTGTAAAGAGGTTGCTAGCACCCTTGTAAAGCTAGAAGATAGTGCAAAATCTAAAGTGAAGCTTGAGGAGTGGACGTAGGTCGAGTTGAAACTGAACCACTATAAATTTGTTTGCCTCTCTCTCCCTTATCTCTTTATTTTATTTTAAATTGCCATAGCTATATTTCACATTTTTACTGTGCTGAAATCATTAACTGACATAATTGTTAAGACACTTGTTTTAATTATTTTTATTTCATTAATTATATTTATCTATTGTGCTAGTCATAATTTTTATTAAGGTATTACTAATTTTAATTGTAAAAACCTAATTTACCCCCCTCTTAGGTTGTCTTTTGGGTAACAAAAATATTACCTCAAAAAAAAACTTTACCAAAAACAACTCTCTGTTTATTTGTCAAAAATTATTTTGGACCAAAATGAGAAACAATTGGTGATTTTAAAAACTTTTCATTAGTTTTGTAATAAAATAAAATAAAATAAGAACACAATTAAACATGCAACTGGAAATGAAATGACAAAATCATATGCAGGGGTTGAAGGAATTTCAAATGAACTTTCATTTCTTTTATTCGTGAATCTTTTATTGATGGGAAATAGTTTCAAAATGAGTATCTTTAAAATTTGAACTCACTTGTAAAAAGTCAAAACGAAAATTTTTTTTTTGTTTGAATAGTGATCTGAAAATTATATGCATAATTATATTATAATTTTGGTGGATTCTTGAGCTCAACACCCTCTGTTTCTTTTCCTTCTTTTGTTATAACAGATATAAATTATATCTAATATCCTCACAAATTAGGCACACACAAAAAAATAATAATATATATATATATATATAAAATCATATAAAATTATAATATAATTAAATCGACTAACAAATTATAATATTTAGGTACTAACTACCCGCTATCCTACTTCTTAAATGTGCGTATGTCCTATGCTCCAATAATGATTTTTTTTATTTATTTTTTTTTTTTATAAACCATTGCTCTGATATCATTTGTCACAACCCGCTCCCCGTATCCAAGGGTTAAGTATCGTGATGGCCAATAACTGAAGTTACCTCTGGCCAATTCTTGAACAAATTAATAAACACGAGCGGAAATAATATTTAAGTGAGGGTACCAAAATAATCGTTGGAGCTTCTAATTTTTATTACAAAATTTATTGACCAAAAAGGCCGATATTTACATATAGAAATATCATAAAAATGCTGTATGTGTCTATTCCGCAGCCCTGCATCTAAGACTTTCCAAAAGCTAGTTCTGAATTGCATTGTTTTCTACAAATGGATAAACAGCAATAAGCACATGGCAGAGTGAGAAATATTATGCTAAGAGTACAAGGGGCATAAAATAACCATGGATAGTTATGTAATTAAAATATTTAAGATAACTTAGTCTGAACAAATAATAATTAAGTAGCAAAACTGAGATTATGTAAATAAACAACCATAACCACGGTACAGAACAGAACAGAACAGATGCATAAACTCAAGAGGTGGCTCGTACGAACTCTAGAGGTAGCTTCCACAACAGTGTAGCACTTAGCTCCATACAACACTTTGCTCCACACTAGAAATCAGAGGGTCAATGGATCCATGACAGACAGAGGGTCACAAAGTGACCAAACAGAGACCAATGGTTATTTAAGTCCCCCAAAGCGTGGGAATCCCGTGGTGGTACTTACAAAACATAATTGTTTATAAGGTCATTGTCAAATATTTTTTAAAATATAAACAAACATATCCATGGGTTTCATTTTAATAAATAGAGTTCAGAAATTAATCAACGTAATTGAAATATTAATATAATTTATAATAATTTATAAAACACAACTTGTATAAAATAAATATGGTAAGTCAAAACATACGTAAAATATATTATGGTGACTCTAGGTATAATATAACTCACCTTAAAATTAATACCTCACTATTTCTTTCCACTATCAATGATCTTCTTAACTTCCAAACATAACTTGTATTAATATAACTAATAAAATATAATTTGTATAAAATTATGATAAGTTAAAACATACGTAAAATATTGTTGGCTTATTTTTCCTACGAAGGAAAATATTATAAATGCGAGCGTGCCAGCAAGGATTGAAAAATCCTTACAGATTAAATTCAAGCCAATTATCAAGCGATTGTGTTGACGGTTCTTTTGCCTCAACAAAGAGGACTTCAAAATTGCCAAAGTGTAGAGAAAAGAAAAATTAAAAGAAGAAAGGAAGATGGGGAAAGACGACTGAGTGAACAATCAAAGTAATAATTACTTACCTCTACTCCTATGCTTCGAAAAGGAAGTGCATGAAATGCTTCAAAATGAAAGTACTGAAAATAAATGCTTCGAAATATAAATCTATGTTAAACTACTCCTAAGATAAGGAAAATGACAAGAAATATTGAAATCAACTGTCTTTGATTTGAGTCCTGGATCTTTTACAATGTAGCCATTAATGGCTATTTATAGAGGAAAAAATACAGCAATAACTACTTAGTAACTACCCATTTCTTCCATCTTCATTCTTGTCTTGCCATGTGTCCTTCCATTCATCCACTTTGTCCTTCATATTTTCCATCATCTCTATAACTTCTTTTAACTTCCAAATGAATAAGAGGATGCCACGTGTCCTGCAATTATATAAATAATAAAAATTACATATTTATGGTGCTAACATTACCCCCCGCAGCCCTTAAAAATGATATTTACTTGAATTTTTGAAGGGCCGAACCAAGCACATGACTAATCTAAGCAACAAAGTGCTTCGAATGAAATAACAACACCAATAAGGTGCTTCAAATGAGTATGAAATTATAACTAGATGACCAATAACAAGCTTCGAAGGTGGTATAAAAAACCAAATTCATCGTTTGAAGGTCTTGCGGCACAGTTTTGAAGGAACAACATCACCCCTCGAAAGTTGGAAGCATTGATATAGGATGATGATACTTACAATGAAGTTTCAAGGTTAGGCTTGACGCTTCAAATGTTTCTTCGAAACTTTATACAGTTTCGAAGGTGAAGTAATCAACCTTTGAAACAACTCTTGATGCTTCGAATGTATCTTCAAAGCTTTATACAGTTTCGAAGGTGAAGTAATCAACCTTCGAAACAACTCTTGATGCTTCGAATGTATCTTCAAAGCTTTATTGAGTTTCGAAGGTGAAGTAATCAACCTTAGAAACAACTCTTGATGCTTCGAATGTATCTGTAAAGCTTTATACAGCTTCGAAGGCGAAGTAATCAACCTTCGAAACAACTCTTGATTCTTCGAATGTATCTTCGATGCTTTGACTGTGTACATACAAACAACTGGCCATCAATTTGAAAAGATAAGCCATTCTCAACCACTTATTTAAATGCATAGGCTTTTTCTAGCCAAATTCATGCATTTTAAATGATCATCCCTTGTTCTTAGTGCTTCGAACTCATAAGAACAATTTGTTAATTTTATTAGCCACATCATTATAATTATATTTTGATGTGAACCACAAATCCAAAAAGGATTTTGAACACCAAAAGTTATGGTATAGTGTGACCATGAAAATTCATACTTTTTGACATTTTGAAAAATGTCAAAAATTTTGAATTCATGAACAGTGGCTTGTTCATCATTCTTGACCATGTTTGTTTTAAAAACAAAACTTTCGCCGAATTGATTTTCATAATTATTTAGCAAAGTGGGTTGTTTTTCCATGTTAGCCATTAATGGCTTATGAAAATCACCCATAAATATGTTATTTTCATGACTTGACTCTCTAAAATTTGGTTTTTGGACCCCCCGAGTCATACATGGAACATCATTTTTAACCAAATTTGGCTCAAGAACATGCTCTTTCGTTGTGTTAATTTCATGACTTGGCTCTTTAAAAACGGACTCTTGAACCCCCCGAGCCATTGATGAAATCAACTCTTTGCTTTTGCTATTTTCAACCATGGAAAAATTCTGAAAAAATTCACCAATTCCAGCCATTAAAGCCTCAGTTAAAGACTTGGTAGTGAGAGTTGATAACTCATCATTCCATTGGTGAATTTCCATATCAAGTTGATGAATTTCTCCAATTAAATGGTGTCTTTTTTCTTCCACCAAATAATATTGTAATGGATGAAAGTTTATTTCATTAAAAAAATGGATCTCTTCTTGAAGATCCAAAATTTTTCTTTCACGCCAATATATTTCAAATTGACAAGTTCGAATGGCGAAATCCAAATTGTTTGTCATTTCTTACACTTGGCTGTCCCACTAGGCGTGCCAAAAATTGTTGGCTTATTTTTCCTACGAAGGAAAATATTATAAATGTGAGCGTGCCAGCAAGGATTGAAAAATCCTTACAGATTAAATTCAAGCCAATTATCAAGCGATTGTGTTGACGGTTCTTTTGCCTCAACAAAGAGGACTTCAAAATTGCCAAAGTGTAGAGAAAAGAAAAATTAAAAGAAGAAAGGGAGATGGAGAAAGACGATTGAGTGAACAATCAAAGTAATAATTACTTACCTCTACTCCTATGCTTCGAAAAGGAAGTGCATGAAATGCTTCAAAATGAAAGTGCTGAAAATAAATGCTTCGAAATATAAATCTATGCGTTGGCTACATATTTTGTAAAAGCCAGTTACAATTCGACACGTGGCAGAGTAAGGGCATTGTGGGGAGATTATTCAAGTCTTCAATCCTGATCATACACGTGGCAATTAATATTGGTTCTCACGAGATCTGAGTAGTACTAGATCAGTAAAGAGATGCAAGGTGACGTGGCTTCAACGGTTACTCATATTCAAATTCAAATACAGGAGGGAAGCTCAACTGCAAGTGATGGCATAGTGGAACTACTTATAAGGCAACATGATCAGCGATCATGGAGGAGCAGTTCGACGGTTTGAAGTGCAGTTCGAAGGTCATCCTTGACAAGTATAAATAGTAGGGAAGCCCCCAGAAAAAAGACCCAGACTCAGATCCAACAAACTAGTCATTTACTTCATATTTTCTTTTCCAGTCTTTACATTTCCTGCACTTTAAATACCCGTTCTTTACATTCCTGCACTTTAAATTCTCGCACTGTACTTCGTTCATAGGAGTAGTTTCAAGTAGATCGTCACTGTAAACCTCAACGAGGCTGAGTTTGGACCATTGTAAGTTTTCATTTTAATGAAATACTTCAGTTACTTGTCATTTTACTGTTATTTTGCTTAATTTCTCCTAAGTCAAGCCACCAGTAAAAGTCCTCTTCATTGAGGCTGAGAGAACTAAAACACAATCGTCTGATAATTGGTTGGCAATTATAATTTCTGTAAGGACTGATTGATCCTTGCTGGCACGCTCGCATTTACAAAAATACCCTTCGAAAGCCAAAAAGCCAACATATATTTTTGGCACGCCCAGTGGGACTTGTTAAAATGGCTAGACGAAGACGACAAGGAGAAAATGAACGCTTGGAAGAAGGCGTAGAAGGAGAGGTAGAAATACCTAATCCAGAGGATAATGTGGTAACACATCCTGTGGAAACTCCCATGTTATCAGAACCTATGGTCGAACAGACCAGTACTTCGGGACAAGAACCATATGTTCATAATATTGGACGAAACCAAGGAATTGGACCATCCACTGTTCCATCTACTCAGCCAACAAATCCATGGGATGGCCTAGTAGATGCTATGGGACAACAATTAATGAACACAATGGAAAGGTGGGCAACATCCTTTTTGGATCGAATGAATAACCACCAACCAACAAACGCAAGACACACAGAGGAAGTTTTAAATGTCCCTCAGCAAAGATTGGCTAGAGATAAACAGCCTATGCAAGTTAATGGACATTCTAATGGTCAAGCTAGTAACCAGAACTATGAAAGACCATCACCTCAGTCTTGGTATGAACCCATTTCGAGGCCTATAGCAGGCCAAAATGCCTCAGTACTTAACAATGAAGCCACACAAGTTGGTGGATCTGGTCAAGTACAAGAAACTGGCGTAAGAATGGTTACAAATCCCATGTTCGAAGCCATACCTGGCACTAGGGGGTATAATAATCCCTTATTCGAATTTATACCCGGGGGTTGGAAGGTTGGCCTGCAAATGGAAGGGACACAACACCTGTTCCAGCACCTTTCGCAGGTCCTTTCGCAGGACAGGCTCAAAGGGGTTACCCACACCCCCAACAGCAACCTGCACCACAGGGGCAACCAGTCCCAAATGTACCACCTTATGGACCAAGAGGACCGCAAGCACAAGTTTGTCCACCAAATCCTGTGTTTATCCCTCCAGTAGTGGTTCAGCAGGCACAAAATATGGTCCCTAGGGACCAAATTGCTGATATTGTTAGGGAGATGTGTGGACCGATGGCTCGGGGGGTCCAGACTCCTGTATACAGAAAACCATACCCAGAATGGGTGGATAGGGTACATGAATACCCAAGGGGGTTCAGGATACCAGATTTTACCCTTTTCTATGGGACTGGAAATCAGTCAACAATAGAGCATATTGCTAGGTTTGCTGCTCAATGCGGTGAATTTACTAATCATGACTTTATGAAACTAAGATTATTCCCAAATTCTCTAACTGGAGGAGCGTTTGTATGGTACATCAACCTTACACCTGGCTCCATTCAAAATTGGCAACAAATGGAAGAGGCATTTCATGCCCAATTCTTCCAATCGGAGCCAGAGGTTTCTATGGCAGACTTGGCTAGATTGAGTCAAAGGCCTGAAGAAAAGGCTACTCAGTTTGTTGCCAGATTTAAAAGGGCTCGAAATAAATGTAGAGTCATCCTGCCAGAATCAGAATTTGTAAGATTGGCTCAAAACGGCCTAGAGTTCAGGCTTCGAAAGAAGTTTGACTCAACTGAATTCAGAGATTTGGTGGAACTAACCTATAAGGTGTCTAGATACGAAGCATTACTAGAGGAGGAAACAAGATCGAAATAATGCGTCGTACAAGACATATTATAGAGATCCTAATTATGAGATCGATGCAGCGGAGATTGTGGGCAAAGAACCTGTGATCTGTGAGGCATTAGTTCATAAGGATACAACAATTGACCAGCAGTTTAAAAAGAAAGACTTTCACAGAAAGTACTCTTTCGACTTAACAAAAGCAGATGACATTTTTGATCATTTGCTTGCGGCCAACTTCCTTAAGTTACCTAAAGGAGTAAAACTGCCATCTCCAGATGAACTTAAGGGAAAAGTATATTGTAAATGGCATAACTCTTGGTCTCACTCGACTAAAAACTGCATTGTTTTTCGAGACAGGATCCAAGAACAAATTCGGAAAGGGAGTTTGAAATTTCCAGCCAAAACAGAAAAGGTCATGGGGATTGACAGCAATCCGTTTCCAGAAGTTGGAGAAAGCACAGCTAATGTGGTTGTACCAAACTTCCAGAATCTATCTCTGCAAGAGTTGGAAGAGGTCAATGTGCAGATGCATATTGCCAACCAGACAACTACCAAGAAGGACACTAAAACCCACCAGCTATTGGACAAGGTTTCTCACACCAGAAGGAACACTCTGATGAAGAAGCACTGGATGATGATTCCTTGGAAGCAGCTGTAATGCAGAGGATGTGTCCCAGGTGCAGACTGAGTTATAAATGGTTGAAGGGGCTTCCAATTGATGGGAAGCAATACTACAGGGATGTTCAGAGACGTCCTAAATCAACCAACGCTTACAACAAAAGGCCGTATCCGGCTAGTGATAGGCAGCGACCACCAGTGGTTGAGCCTGCAATGGACAGAATGCATGCTAAAGGCAAGAGGCCCTTACATGAATCCAGGCCACCTAACTATTACAGAATGGAGAGCAGTCATTCTGAAAGAAGACTGGAGAGAGGCTCATTTCATGGGATCAAAGCCAGGGATTGGCCCCCTAGACCAACCTCACGTAGGACAGAAAGTGGCTATCTGCATCGAAGGTCTGAATCAGGCTCAAAACATGAGGTCAGAGCCAAACACTTACCTTCACAGCCAGCTTCGAAGATGGCTTCGAAGGTTGAAAAAAGCAGTTCAACATCTGAGTCAGCAAGTTCGTGGGTACCTGGGGTCCCAGATTGGTTTGTAATGCAGAACAAGCCTAGGGAGGTGCCTGCCCAAAGGGATGTTGGAAACCAAGGCAGGATGGTCAAGCCTCCATTGGTGGCTCCGAACAATTGGGTATTGCTTAAACACCCAAAGACAAAGGAACCAGATATGGTTCCAGTCATTTCAAGATCACAAAGGAGGAAGATTCAACGCAGGTACACCCAGTACCAGCAAGATCTGAAAGAAAGTGGAGAGAGTTCTTCACTGGTCAAGACAGAAGGAAAGAAGAATCCAAAGTCAGACCATGCTCCAAAGCCAAATCCACAGAACAAAGTGGTTGGCAGCAGAGAACAGTTGGCCAAGGTTCATTCTGAACTAAAGGCCAGGGAGAAGGCTAGCTTAGCAGGGTTGGAGAAGGCTCTGATGGAAAGTGATAGCGAGACGGAAAAGAGATTGGCATAAGCCAAAAGAAGGAAATGGCAGAGGAAGAAATGTTCGAAGCCTTCATGGCTGAGCAAACATTTTTGGTTGAAAAACCAGTTGAGAAAGATCCTTCGAAGGAATCAGTTAACAACGAAGTGCCAGAATGCAGCATGGAGGATGCTGCTGAAGTAACTGAACAAGGTGGCCAAGGGAGGAAGCAGGTACAGCCAGCCATCCAATTTGGCTCATTTCCTCCAGTATCAGTCAATATGGTACACATACTGCCTCATGAGTTCCAGGCTGGAGATGAGGACCAAGATATGGATCCTATTCCTGTCTCTAGTGAAGACTCACAAGTATGGTACAAGATGATCCTGGAATGGCTACCCCAATGGAAACTGAGTATGAAAGTGAAGAAGAGGTGAGCATTAACCTCTCGTATCCTTTTGAGTATCCCTCGAATTCTATGACACAACATGTCAAGCCTTTGTACATCAAGGCTTTCTTCGATGGGATACAACTGAACCGAGTCCTGATAGACAATGGAGCAGCAGTGAACTTACTACCGAAATCTTCTTTGAAGAAACTAGGGAAAAAGAATCCCAGGTTGATCCCAACCAGCACAACCATCGCTGGCTTTGCTGGAGACAAACAAATGGCTCAGGGGATTTTACCCATTAACTTGAGCGTGGGGACCAGGGACTGCATGACAGCATTCTTCGTAATCGACAGTAATGCTAAATACAACGCTCTACTTGGGAGAGATTGGATCCACACTAACAAATGTGTGCCTTCCTCTTTGCATCAGAAAATTATGATGGCCTTAGGCAATGGAGAGACGGAGGAAATTGATGCAGATCCTCAACCCTTCATAGCCTGTGCAGACTTTGCAGAGGCCAAGTTGTATATTGAGGGAGTGACACCACTCAGTATACTGAGGAAAGCTGATGGCTCAGCCGAAGTGACGGCTGATGAGGAAGTAACACACCTGAAGCACTTAGTCCAAGAGAGTGCTGATGAAGAGATTGTCGTTAAGGATGACAATGATGCCTGGTTATAGGCAAAGAGATGAAGAACAAGAAGCCAAGTCCTTGGCTCTGATTAAATTCTCAACATTGGATGTAAAATCAATAGTCCAGCAAGTACAGGAGCAAGAGAGAAAAGCCATGATAATTGGCTGCAAGCAGGAACAGCAACAGGTCAGAATTTTGACCCTTGGTAAATACTGTGCATTGGACATTGAAACAAAAGTCCAGGAGATACAGGAGGAGGATGCCTTATGGACAGATTTTGTCTATGAGGAGGAGGGCAAAGATGTTGAACTAAAGAACATGGGAGCAGAACAAAGCAAGAAGGTTGCTTCGAAGGTCGAAGAAACCAAGGAAGAAGCTTCAATAAGTTCTCAGACACAAGACCCCTTAGAAGAAATAAATTTAGGGGAAGGCTCTATACAACAGCCCACCTATATAAGTGCTTGCTTGAATGTTCTGGACAGAGACCAGTTGTTGGTTGTTCTAAAGAAATACAAAGATTGCTTTGCATGGTCCTATAATGAACTACCAGGATTGGATGGGTCATTAGTGGAACATAGGCTCCCTATGAAGCCTAATTTCAAGCCATACAAGCAGAAACCAAGAAGAATGAGTCCAGAAGTAATTCAGAAGGTCAAGGAAGAGATTCTTAGACTACTCAAGGCAGGCTTTATTAGGACAGCCAGGTATGTTGAATGGCTATCTAATATTGTGCCTGTAGTTAAGAAGAATGGCAAAATGAGGGTATGCATCGATTTCAGAAACTTAAATCTAGCAACTCCCAAAGATGAGTACCCTATGCCTATAGTGGATCTGCTGGTAGACAGTTCAGCAGGGCATCAAGTTTTATCAATGATGGATGGGCACTCTGGTTATAACCAAATCTGCATTGCAGAGGAGGATATCCACAAGACAGCATTCAGATGTCCTGGGAATATTGGCACCTTCGAATGGGTTAAAATGCCATTTGGCCTGAAGAATGCTGGGGCTACATATCAGAGGGCTATGAACACTATCTTTCATGACCTCATTGGAGGGTATCTAGAGTGTTATATTGATGACATTGTAGTGAAATCCCAGTCCATGGAGGAGCATCTGTTTCATTTAGAAGCAGCCTTTGAAAGAATGAGAAAGTTCAAATTGAAGCTCAATCCTCTTAAGTGTGCTTTTGGCGTATCATCTGGAAACTTCTTGGGTTATGTGGTACACAAGAAAGGAATACAGATTGACCAGAATAAAGCCAAAGCCATCATTGAAGCCAGGCCTCCATCAAGTAAGAAAGAATTACAAAGGTTCCTTGGACAGGTTAACTTTCTTCGAAGGTTCATTTCTAACACTGCAGGGAAAACTAAAGTATTTTCTTCCTTGTTAAGGCTGAAAGATGAAGAGGAATTTGTGTGGACAGCAGAACATCAAATTGCTTTCGAAGGTATCAAAGCCTACTTGGCCAACCCTCCAGTGCTGATGCCACCAAAAGGAAATAAACCCTTAAAGTTGTACATAGCTGCAGCAGAAGATTCATTGGGAGCTTTCTTGGCTCAAGATAATGAAGAAGGCAAGGAGCAAGCTGTTTATTACCTTAGTAGATTTTTAAATTCTTGTGAATGTAAATATTCAGCTGTTGAAAAGCTGTGTCTTGCTTTGTATTTTGCTGCAATGAAATTAAGATACTATCTCTTACCTACAACTGTCTTGGTAATTGCAACCACAGATTTGGTTAAGTACATGTTATATAGACCTATGTTGAGGGGAAGAATTGGCAAGTGGATACTAGCCTTATCAGAATTTCATCTAGAATATGTCCCCCAAATGGCAGTGAAAGGGCAGGTTTTAGCCAATTTTTTGGCAGACCATCCATCTCAAACAGAGAGCCAAGAGATTATGGAACTTGGTATGGCTAGTGTTGAGCCATGGCAGATGTGGTTCGATGGGTCGAAAGCCAATGGTTTAACTGGAATTGGTATTGTGATTAAGTCTCCACAAGGGGTAGAAACCACACATGGTTTCAGAGTGGATGAAGCCACCTGTTCTAACAACCAGGCTGAATATGAGGCCTTAATAGTGGGACTAGAAATTCTTATTGGATTACAAGTACATGCAGTTGACATATTTGGAGACTCTCAATTGGTGGTTAACCAAGTGAAAGGGATTTTCAAGTGTCAAAGCATAAGTATTTTGCCATACTATGTTGTTGCATTACATCTGCTTTCTCAGTTTCAAATAGCAAATGTAACTCATGTTCCAAGATTCTTGAACAATAGAGCTAATGATGTAGCTCAGAAAGCTTCGAACTTCAAGAGAAGGGATAATACCCAAAGGGACATAAGCCAAACAACGTATCAAAGATTAATACAGCTTTTGAATAAAAGGAATGTGGTCTTGGAAGTCAATCATAATGACTTATAAGAACAAGATTGGAGGCATCCAATAATGCAATACTTAGCTGGTCCATCTTCGAAGGCCAGCAGGAAAATCAAATTGCAGTCTATGCAATATATGATATATGGCAATGCTCTCTACAAAAGGGGGGGAGATGGCTTATTGCTGGAATGTTTAAGCCCAAAAGAAGCATTAACAGCTATGGCTGAAGTTCATGAAGGCATCTGTGGTGCTCATCAGCCTGGTGTAAAGATGAGATGGTTGCTTCGAAGGCATTCCTACTATTGGCCAACTATCCTTAAAGACTGCATAGAATATGCAAAGGGTTGCCAGGCATGCCAAAAGCATGGCACAATAAGGCATGTGCCCATAACTGACCTTCATGCAGTAGTAAAGCCCTGGCCATTCAGAGGGTGGGCCATGGATATGATGGGGAAAATACACCCACCTTCTTCGAAGCATCATTGTTTCATTTTAGTGGCCACTGATTACTTCACTAAGTGGGTAGAAGCCAAGCCATACAAGGCTGTAGATCAGACAGAGGTCATTGGGTTCATTAAAGATTTGATCCATAGATTTGGCATCCCACAAACCATAACTGTGGATAATGGGACTGTGTTCGATGGAAAAATGGTGAGGTCTTTTGTGGCAGAGTTTGGAATTAGCCTTGTTAATTCCACACCTTATTATGCACAAGCCAATGGTCAAGCTGAATCATCCAACAAGTCCTTGAAAAAAGGAATACAAAAGGTTGTGGAGGATAATCCCAGGGATTGGCATAACCTTTTGTTGGATGTTTTATGGGCTTACAGAACTTCCCAAGATCAAGCACAGGAGTCACTCCTTATGCCTTAGTATATGGGCATGATGCAGTTTTACCTGTAGAAATTAATGTTAAATCTTTGAGGGTAAGATGCCAAGATCAGTTAGATCCTGAGCAATACCATCAAAGTATGTGCTTGGAGTTAGAAGGCATAGATGAAGCCAGAATTTTGGCATTAAATAGCATTCTTTTCCAAAAGAAGAAGGCAGCCAAGAATTATAACAAGAAAGTCAAACACATTGGCTTTTGATGAAGGTGATTTGGTATGGAAACAATACTCCCAATAGGAATTAAAAGCCATAAGTTTGGCAAATGGTCACCTAACTGGGAAGGACCATATCAAATTCATAGAGTTCTGCCTTTTGGAGCATACCATTTGAGAATTTGAATGGGTATGTACATCCCAAGAAGATTAATGGCAGATATTTGAAGCCTTATTTTCCAACCATTTGGGAAACACAAGGAATAAAATAAACATTAAATACAAAACACAAGACTGCTCAAATGATAGACAAAATTTGTTCTTTCATAAAGAATTAAGTACATTGTGCCACAAATTGGCCCAGAAATCATTACAATGTCTTAATTGTTTTTGTACAGTAGATTTCCTATTGTTAAGTGATGGAAATAATTGAATAGCTGCAGCCATCTCTCTCTTCGATCGGCCAGTTCTTGGTTGGTGATTTGCAATTTAGTGTCAGTTCGAACCAAGGCCTGGTTTACTGCAGCCAGCTCCTCTTCAAGCTGAGCTTTCTTTTCCAGCAGCTGGACTCGAAAGTGGGAGGCAGAGGAGTGTTGTTCTTTCAGAGTTGATACTTCGGTATGCACTTGGGAAACAAAACTCTGGTCGCCAGCCAATTTCTCAGCCTCAGCCTTGGCAGCTTGACAAATGCTGATGTAAAAATCGACAGTAACTGCTGCCTGAGACAAATGGCTTGAAACATCCATGCCTGACTGTTCAGCAAGTTTACAGCACTGGAGGAACCCATTTCTGATTATAGGCCTCTGTAGAGCCTCGAAGGGAATCCTCGAAAAGGAAGTCAGTAGTTCCAGGCATGTGTCTAGGTCTATCAAGGTCCAGAAGGCTTGCCGCTGGAGGAAGAAGAACTCTCAAAAATTTCTAGTAAGGAGTCAGCCAAGACTAATGGCTCAGCTTCAGCATTGAATGTTGGAGAGGTAGAGGGTATGTCGAAGAGACTAGCTAGTCTGGCTTCGAAGATGTCTACCTCATCCGTAGACATAAAGGTGCAGGAAAAGTTTGGTGGAAGGCACAGAGGACTGCATGGGGATAGGAGAAATGGATGGAGCATCTTTGGCAGTCTCTATGGTCTTAGCCACCAACGAATCAAGTGAGGAGGGGCTAGAAGTAGGCAAAGGTAATGAATTATGAGGTAGAGAACTACCAGCACCCTCAATAGAGGAATCAACTGCCATCGCAGACTGAGTAGCAGTTGGATTTCCTTGGAAGAACGGGAGAAGCAAGGCTCGGAAGAGAAGTAAATTGAGGACAGGATCATTGGTTGTTGCTGCAAAAGGAGAAATATAAAGAAATGTTGAATCTCAATATTGAAGATTCGACAAGAAAATGATAAAGGCATGAAGGAAATTACTTGTTCCAAAAGCGCTGGCACTGATAGGAGAGCTGCGAAGAGTAATGTTCGGCAGTCTGTTGCTCTCTCGCCATTTCCCTTGGTAATGCATCAGCAGCAGCAGCTTCCTCTCTTAGAAATTGTTGCTGTCGTCTCCTCTCAGCCCTTTCGAAGACGACTATGGCCTTGGAATATTCTTGTTCTACGGCCTTAGCAGCTGCTTCATGGATGGGATCTTCAACCAAGCCAGTAGCTAAAGCAGTCACTTTCCTTCTCTTGTCTATTGCTTGGGCAATTGTCTCGGAATCAGAATCTTCAGCGAAATCATCAGGGAGACAATAATCTTTCTTTCTTTTTTCTCTGAATTGGTATTGTCCGCTCCTCCATTGTCTTCTCAACTTCTTAGTCCGAGATCCGGATTCCCCAAAAATGAGTTCCTCCTCTGCCTCCCTAGCAGTCGTCTCCTCTTGAGCCAAATCAGTCTCTTTTCTTTCTTTTCAAGAGAGATTCCTACTCTTGATCTTTTCCTTCTTCTTCCCCTGCTTGAAACTCAGTTTTCCTTTTCTAGCTCAAGGAGTCTCCTCTTCTTTGCTGTTGACCACCTTCACAGAAGAAGAATTAAAGATAAGGTAACAAGCATTATGTAGAAGGTCGAAGGAAAGAAAACAAGGTATATACCTTTCTTCGAAGCAGTTTAAGCAATTTAGGAGGAGTTGAGGCAGCAGGAATATACTGAGTTGTAGCAGGTACTGCAGCTGAAACAGCGGAAGAAATGACAATCCAGCTCCTTGGGCTTGGGTGCATCTAACACCTTTAGTAGGTTTTGAGGTGAAATGGCCAAATAGACTTCCATATTGCTCACCCACCAATTTTGTATCTCTTCAATATAGTACCTTGAGGAACGAAAGGGGTACTCAAAATTAGCCAAGTCATCTATAAACTTGAAGGT
>JAPPVO010000014.1:160049201-160211047 GCA_030407325.1 Camellia japonica | reverse complement strand
TGATTGTAGATCAATGTAAGGATGTCAATTCAAAACCCGAAGTCCAATTGACGTAAGGCACGGAGGAAGTTCCCTCGCCGTTCTTCCTTGTGGCCAATAGGAATGACATTCTTTTTCAGTACCACATCGAGGAAGAGAAGGCACGCGTGGTAAATTGGCTCGCCGGATGCTCGTACGGTTGTTATCCTCCTGACGCCCCTTATAAAACTCAGTCACCAGTGCCGGGATAGTGAGTCTCGAGTGAATACCGGGAACTGTTCTGCATTGATAGGATCAATGGAACAGTGGAGGACCTCGGCAATTGAAGCTGGAGTGACCACTAACTCCACTCCGACAACAAGGGAGCAAAAAGCTCCCGGGGCCTCGTCACTGATGTACATATGTTGATAGAAGAGTCGCACAATGCGCGGGTATGCCGGTTCAGTGACGGTGCAGATGCTCAGGAGGCCTGGTCTTCAAGTTGTTGAATACTCCACGCAGTGGTTTGATGGCGACGAAAGAAGTCCACATCAAAGGATGTATCACATGCAACTGATTTGGTGGCCCAAAGCATCGGTTGGCATATCCTAAATGCAATGTTGGCATTGCGAGGCCGTTTGGGTGCTCGGCGGGATATGAAACCATATCTGCACAAAATAGTTCAACCAACACAACCAAAAATGTGGAACCATTATAGTAACACTCGTCAAATATAGCATGTATGCATAAATCATTCAAACCGCATCATCATCCTCACACCACCGAATTGATTGGTAATTATTTATCTACAAACACACAGTGGAACACAAAGATGAAATGAATAAGAATTAAATTAAATGAAATTAAACAATCTAAGTTAGTAGAAGAGAAGAAAGTGAAATAAAATAAAATAAAATAAAAATTCACAACAAAAAAAAATAAAATGAAATAAAAACTAAACTATTTAACAATTAAAAATAAAAATAAAACCACTAACTAAACAAGCATATATAATAAAATAAAAATAACAACAATCCCCTAACTAATTAAACTAATCAGAATCACTAACGAAACTATTTGAACTAAAGAAATAGAAGAAATAAAAATAAACTAAATTATTATTATTATTATTATTATTATTATTATCAACATTGAGTTTTTTTTTTTTTTTTCGGCATGGACCGCACGTGCGCTGGAGAGGGCCGCACGTGCGGCGATCATCTTCTCCAGATCGTTGATTTTTTTTTTTTTAAAAGGATGAATCATAGATCAACAATACACAAAAACAAAAAACAAAAACTCCACAAATTGACTCCTACATTCACAAATCTACATATAAAAGAAAAAAATTACCTTGAAAAAGTGGAGAAAGAGAGAAAAAGAATGGAGATTCGCCGGAAAAAATGGTGGTCGTCGGAGATTCGTTGGACGGAGAGGGAAGTGATGCCGGCGGTGAGGAAGAAGAAAGAAGAAGAAAAGGGAAGAAAAAGGAAGAAGAAGAAGAAAGAAGAAAAAAAAATGGTGGGTTTGTGGCGTTGAGAGAGAGAGAGAGAGAGAGAGAGAGAGAGATAAAGAAATCTGTGAGTGTGAGTGATTATGAGAGAGTGGGTAGGTTTTGTTGAGATATAAATTTTTTATTATTTATTTATTTATTTATTTATTTATTTTTATGAAAATAAAATAAAAAGAAAATAAAAAAAATAAATAGAATAAAATAAATAAAAGAAGTTGAATAAAGAAATCAGATTTTTTTTTATGATTATTATTATTTTTTTATATGTAAATAAAATAAAGAAATAATGTATAATTTTATTTTATTTTTTTTTGGAAATTATTTGGGCCGCTCGTGCGGCGCTAAGCAGTATGCCTTTTGGATTGGGCCGCTCGTGCGGCGTGCCCAACCGCTCATGCGGGCTTGCCTCTTTTTTTTTTTGGGAAATTATTTGGGCCGCTCGTGTGCCCAGTGGGACCGCACGAGCGCTGATTTGGGCTGCTCTAGTGGCCCTAAGCAGTATGCCTTTTGGGTTGGGCCGCTCATGCAGGTCTTTTTTTTTTTTTTTTCACAAGTACAACACATATTTTTTTTTATGGTTTTTATTTATTTATTTATTTTTATTTTTAAAATTGAACAAGTATAGCACTTTTTTTTTTTAAACACACAGAAAATAAACTATGAAAGCATGCTTTTTGACAAAGAGGTTAAATACAAAGCTTGCCACAAACCTCAAAGCACAAGTTAGGAATGATTTAATAGGACTAGGGCCACAAAACCATAAGCACCCTAGAACTAGCTTGAGTACAACTAGAACCACAAAGCAAAAAGCATTCCAGAGGGAACTTAAATAAGACAAAAATCACAAAGTTCTAAGCATTTTGAATGTGGTTGAATACTTGATTTCCCATAAACTACAAAGCAGAAATCAAGGTCTTACTCAAGCTAGGGAGGGTCCCTTCTACCCATACGCATGTAATGGCCTTTTTCTGCTACATTGCAACAGCATAGTTTAACAAAAACAAGAAGCACTTGCAAGCGTACATGCTTCAAGAAAATGAGAAACTAACTCCCAGCACCTAATAAAAGGCACCAGAGTTATGGCATAAAGTTGCCACTTCAGAATCCCCCCGGTAATAAAACTCAGCGCAGTTTATAGCCTTTAGGCTACTGACCAAAAACAACAATTAACAAATACAACAACATTTTTATTTTTTTATTTTTAGTATAACTATATATAAATATATATATCTATATTTACAAAAGATTAAAGAAAAGAAAATAAAAACCAAGTACAGCCCAAAGTATACTTAACCATTTCTACCTTCAATTAATATTCGAAATAAATATAGCATTTTAGAAAACATCGGAATGCCTACTAAAGATATAATTTTCACGCGAAAACCACGGGTACTACTTTTCTCCCTAATTGTGCTTGTAGCTTTCCCTATTCTCCAATAGGGGTGACAGGCTAGGTTGATTCGGTATCTAGAATTGAGGCGCATAAAGCTACCTCAACCTATGAGGCTGCCATACAGAGTTCAAGCCGGGGTAGTTTTGAAGCAATCTCCATACCCCTGGGTATTTAAACCAGACTCTAGTTTCGGAAATTCCAAACCTTTGTGTTCTAGGCTTTGCCATTCAAACTCTAGTTTCCACCGTCTCAGTTGGTCTCCTAGGAACTCACTAAAAACACGGTTAGGTGGCTATACCAGACCGTTAGATGCCATTCGGGCACGGCTAACACTAAAGGAATTATACCTTTAGAGGATTTAAAGTCTCCTAGACGCAAATAAAGCACAACAAGAACAAAGAAAAATAGAATAGAATAGAAGGGAAAGAAATGTAATGACCCCGAAACAGGTGTCATATTTATCGGTAATTAATTATGTGCTAATATGATTTAATTGAAGATTATCTGTTTGAACTAGGAAAATATCTATTGGAATCAACTTCGGGACTGAAATTGATGACCGTAATGAGTTCAGAAAACGAAATTGAACGTGTCTATGTGATACCGGGAATTTTTAGAACCATTTGGGACATTTAATTGAAGACTGAATTTCGTCTGATTCGTTAAGCTTGTTTGGCTCAAGTTTTGGCACAAAATCTATTTAAAAGGTATATATGGCTATAGATGAGGTTTAGACCCTTATTTGACTCAACTAAAGAAAAGAAATATCTGAGAAAGGGAGAGAGAGAAGGGAATTCGTGGGAGAGAGAGAGAGAGACCAAGAGAAGAAGAGGAAAAAGAGGGGAAGTCAAGTTAATCTTCTTCAAAGGTAAGGATCTTCTTCTAATGTTGTGAATTAAAGTTGATCATCCATAGTTCATGGTAAGTAAAAGGAATGGAAGAGAAAATATGTGTAATTGGTGCATGCATGTCATGCATTTATGACTATTTGGCATGTTTGAGGGAGAACCTCTATGGAAGTAAGAAATGAAGCTTTAATGTGTATGTTCATGGTTATTCATCTTAGTTCATGGGCTTGATCTTGTGTATATGATGCATGTGAGTTTTGTTTAAAGAATAATGAGTTGAGATAAAGTGATTTTCAAGGTTGCATGCTCAGAAAATGAGATTGGGAAGGTGAATGTCGGTTTGAAGCTTGAATCTGCAACCTGGGAACCCAGAATTTTCACAGTCCGCTCGAGCGGGGGTTTGGCCGCTCGAGCGGAGAATTCAGGCAACCAGTATCTCTGCCTCGTCCACAGTCCGCTCGAGCGGGGGTTCGGCCGCTCGAGCGGGGAAGCTATTTTTCAGAAATTTCAGGAAAAGTTTGGGAAGATGTTTTACGTGATTTTAACATGTTAATTGCATCTTTTAGCATCTCGTGAGCACGAATTAAAGTAAAGAAAGATTAGAATGAGCATGAAATGAATATGAAAGAGAATGAACATGAAATGAATATGAAAGAATATAAAAGAAGAAAGGAAATGACATGAATTATGTGAATTGATGATGAATGATAAGAAATGTATTATAATGTTAATTGCAGGTCACGAGGTGAAGACCGTGCCATCGGTTTTGGAAACCCACAGTAAGTAACATTTCTGTAAATGGTATGTTCTTATGAAGTATGTTCAAAAGTGATACGTTATGATATGTTTTGAAATGATAAATGTTTTCTGTGAACGAATGCCCTATTTGTGAACCTAGTATGGCATCCATGGTTAGTGAAGTCGTAGGGCACGACATAGAAGTGCAGGCCCATGCGCTTAAGTCATGGGGGACGGCATGGAAATGTAGGCCCATGACCAGTTACGAGATCTCGGTATGTGTTTAATCGGTGTCCGGGACCGGTTATTCTAGTCGTTGGACGACAAATGTTATGTTATGTCATGTTATGTTCTATGGAGTATGCCATTATGTATGTTCTTATGAGAGGACTATGATTATGTTTATGAATGTTACGTTTTACGGATTTATATGAAATGTTGGAGTTCGTTCACTAACCCCTTTACGTTAATGTTACTTGCTGAGCTCTAGCTCATTGTTTGTATTTATGTATTTATAGGTGAGCCTTCAGGGAGTCAAGCCTAGGCGGAGTTCAAGCTGAGCCGCCGTTTTGAAGCCTAACCAGAGTTTTATGTGCCTCCGAGTTGGGGCTAGGCCTGGAAGGCCGTATGAATTACGTTTTGACTGTATATGTGGCGTGAGCCTATGATGTATATCATATGTATGATCTTTTAAGACATGTTATGTATGTAAGTGGGTAAATTAACAGTTTTGTCATGTAAATGTATGTTCATATAAATGCACAGCTCTTTGGACTATGGTTATTTGTTTTCGCTTCCGCGAGCCCCGATTATTTATGTTATGTACAGGAAGGCCTGTGGTAATCTAAAGATTACTGGCCGGTTACGATGCTAAACCTATAGGGGCGGGTTTGGGTCGTGACAGAGTGGTATCAGAGCGCACGAGTTAATTTACTCACACACGTGTCCATAAGAGCTATAGGGTGTCCTAGAAAAGAAATAAGGCATGACATAAACATGTGTGCATGGGTGTGTGTGTTTGAAATGAAAAAAAAAAAAGAACAAGAACTGTAAATGAAGAGACAGTAGAGGAAATGTTATGTTGAAAATGAAATGCTTTATCTACTATCGGTTCTATAGATCAATGGAGAACACCAATGCACGGAATGTAGATAAGACTGAATCTTCTGATGCTAGAATGACTCGGTTGGAAAGAATGGTAGAAGCTTTGACTGGGTTGGTTAGATAACAACTAGAGCAAGGCCAACCACCACAGAGACAGCCATTTCCGCCTCCTCCACCACCACCGGTGCAAGTGGAACCGATGAATAATGATGATGTTATCACCCTGACACAGAAATATAAGAAACTGGAACCACCGGAGTTTGCAGGAGGAATTGAACCCTTAAAAGCAGAGGCATGGGTACTTGAGACTGAGAAATTTTTTGAAGTGTTTCCATGTACTGATGTGTATAAAGTGTTGTTAGCAATATTTACTCTGACAGAAGAAGCTCGAAGATGGTGGATGCTTGTTCGAGATCAAAATAGGGATTTAACATGGGACCGATTTAAAGAAATGTTTTATGAAAAGTATTTCCCACAATGCATGCGAGATAGGAAGATATCTGAATTCGAACAGCTGAAACAAGGTGTTATGTCAGTAGCAGAGTACGAAGCGAAATTTACTGAATTAGCCCGCTATGCTCCACATATGATTGATACAGAATACAAAAAGGCAAGAAAATTTGAGGGTGGTTTACATGTTGAGGTACTTGACCGGGTGAATTTCTTGAAATTAGAAAAGTATGTTGATGTGCTTGACAGAGCCTTGATGGCTGAAACCAATATTGCTAGCTTAAAAATGTCCAAAATAATTACCATGACCGAAGGGGAAAGTAAGAAGTTTAAGAAACAGAAAGTAGAAATGGTTGGTGAATCAGTGGGCCCCGTGAATGATAAATCAAACTTAACCATCAATGATAATACGAGGGGAGGTGTGCCTACTTGTAAAGAATGTGGAAAGCAGCATTGGGGCGTATGTCGCCGTGGAACGGGAGTTTGTTTTAAATGTGGACAGAAGGGACACTTGGCCAGAGCTTGCCCACAACTCTACTCCAGTAATGAGAGACCTATTGCCAGTGGAGTTAACTCAACAATGACACCGAGGACAACCACAACAGCTACCCCTGAGGGGACTACCTTGAGACAAGCACGAGTTTACACCTTAATTTCAGATAAGACACAGGATACGGGCAAAGCGAAGACAGGTATAATCTCAATTATCTATTATGAACTTGGGAATATTCAAATGATGTTAGATGACTATGATGGAACAAATCTACCTTTGCTATTAATGGTTTGTTATATCTACATTACTACCTGTGCATTGAATGCTATGGAGCTTAGTAAAGTTTGGAGGACCAAACTTCTTAAGGTGGGGAGAATGTAATGACCCCGAAACAGGTGTCATATTTATCGGTAATTAATTATGTGCTAATATGATTTAATTGAAGATTATCTGTTTGAACTAGGAAAATATCTGTTGGAATTACAACTTCGGGACTGAAATTGATGACCGTAATGAGTTCAGAAAACGAAATTGAACGTGTCTATGTGATACCGGGAATTTTTAGAACCATTTGGGACATTTAATTGAAGACTGAATTTCGTCTGATTCGTTAAGCCTTGTTTGGCTCAAGTTTTGGCACAAAATCTATTTAAAAGGTATATATGGCTATAGATGAGGTTTAGACCCTTATTTGACTCAACTAAAGAAAAGAAATATCTGAGAAAGGGAGAGAGAGAAGGGAATTCGTGGGAGAGAGAGAGAGACCAAGAGAAGAAGAGGAAAAAGATGGGAAGTCAAGTTAATCTTCTTCAAAGGTAAGGATCTTCTTCTAATGTTGTGAATTAAAGTTGATCATCCATAGTTCATGGTAAGTAAAAGGAATGGAAGAGAAAATATGTGTAATTGGTGCATGCATGTCATGCATTTATGACTATTTGGCATGTTTGAGGGAGAACCTCTATGGAAGTAAGAAATGAAGCTTTAATGTATATGTTCATGGTTATTCATCTTAGTTCATGGGCTTGATCTTGTGTATATGATGCATGTGATTTTGTTTAAAGAATAATGAGTTGAGATAAAGTGATTTTCAAGGTTGCATGCTCAGAAAATGAGATTGGGAAGGTTGAATGTCGGTTTGAAGCTTGAATCTGCAACCTGGGAACCCAGAATTTTCACAGTCCGCTCGAGCGGGGGTTTGGCCGCTCGAGCGGAGAATTCAGGCAACCAGTATCTCTGCCTCGTCCACAGTCCGCTCGAGCGGGGAAGCTATTTTTTAGAAATTTCAGGAAAAGTTTGGGAAGATGTTTTACGTGATTTTAACATGTTAATTGCATCTTTTAGCATCTCATGAGCACGAATTAAAGTAAAGAAAGATTAGAATGAGCATGAAATGAATATGAAAGAGAATGAACATGAAATGAATATGAAAGAATATAAAAGAAGAAAGGAAATGACATGAATTATGTGAATTGATCATGAATGATAAGAAATGTATTATAATGTTAATTGCAGGTCATGAGGTGAAGACCGTGCCATCGGTTTTGGAAACCCACAGTAAGTAACATTTCTGTAAATGGTATGTTCTTATGAAGTATGTTCAAAAGTGATACGTTATGATATGTTTTGAAATGATAAATGTTTTCTGTGAACGAATGCCCTATTTGCGAACCTAGTATGGCATCCATGGTTAGTGAAGTCGTAGGGGACGACATAGAAGTGCAGGCCCATGCGCTTAAGTCATGGGGGACGGCATGGAAATGTAGGCCCATGACCAGTTACGAGATCTCGGTATGTGTTTAATCGGTGTCCGGGACCGGTTATTCTAGTCGTTGGACGACAAATGTTATGTTATTTCATGTTATGTTCTATGGAGTATGCCATTATGTATGTTCTTATGAGAGGACTATGATTATGTTTATGAATGTTACGTTTTACGGATTTATATGAAATGTTGGAGTTCGTTCACTAACCCCTTTACGTTAATGTTACGTGCTGAGCTCTAGCTCATTGTTTGTATTTATGTATTTATAGGTGAGCCTTCAGGGAGTCAAGCCTAGGCGGAGTTCAAGCTGAGCCGCCGTTTTGAAGCCTAACCAGAGTTTTATGTGCCTCCGAGTTGGGGCTAGGCCTGGAAGGCCGTATGAATTACGTTTTGACTGTATATGTGGCGTGAGCCTATGATGTATATCATATGTATGATCTTTTAAGACATGTTATGTATGTAAGTGGGTAAATTAACAGTTTTGTCATGTAAATGTATGTTCATATAAATGCACAGCTCTTTGGACTATGGTTATTTGTTTTCGCTTCCGCGAGCCCCGATTATTTATGTTATGTACAGGAAGGCCTGTGGTAATCTAAAGATTACTGGCCGGTTACGATGCTAAACCTATAGGGGCGGGTTTGGGTCGTGACAAGAAAGGAGAAAAAGAAATCAATTTATCAATCATAGTAAAAAGGGTCCATCAAAGCAGACTCAATCATCTCCCCATTCCCAATCCCCTCTATATATGGTTTCAGTCTTTGGCCATTCACTTTGAAAGTGTGGCCATTCTTTGGATCTTGCACTTCAACGGCGCCATGAATAAATGTCTCAACAACCACAAAGGGTCCATCCCATCTAGATCTTAGCTCACCCGGAAAGAGTCTCAATTTTGAATTAAAAAGCCACAATTTTTGGCCGGGTTAAAAGGATTTTCTATTAATGTGCTTATCATGGAATTCTTTAGTTCGAGCTTTAAATACTCTCGAACTCTCATATGCATAATTCCGAATTTCCTCCAGCTCATTGAGTTGCAATTTCCGGTTGAGCCTAACCGCGGCCATATCGAAGTTAAACTTCTTTATGGTCCACAATGCTCGGTGCTCAACTTGAACCGAGAGATGGCAAGTTTTGGCAAACACCGCTCTATATGGTGACATCCCAATGGGTGTTTTATAAGCAGTGCAGTAAGCCCATAATGCATCAATTAATCGTTGTGACCAATATTTCCTATCTGGCCTCACCATTTTCTCTATTATGTGCTTTACCTCCCTATTTGAGACTTTTACTTAGCTACTAGTTTGAGGGTGGTATGGAGTGCAACCTTTATAAGTGATAGAGTATTTCTTGACTACCAACTCAAAGAACCGGTTACAAAAATGCGTACCTTGATCACTTATTATGGCTCTAGGAAACCCAAAATGACTAAAGATGTTTTCATGCAAGAATTTGATTACAACTCTATGATCGTTTGTTTGGGTAGCTATCGCCTCCATCCACTTAGATACATAATCTACTACCAAGAGAATATACTCAAACCCGAACGACAACGGGAAAGGTCCCATAAAATCAATCCCCCAAACAACAAAATATTTCTAGCACAAGAATAGGGGACATTGGCATCATGTCACGTCGAGACATCGAATCCATTTGCTGATAATGCAAACAAGCTCTACAAAATTGATGGGCATCTTTAAAAATTGTGGGTCAATAAAACCCGCACTGTAAAATCTTGGCGGCCGTTTTATGCCCACTAAAATGACCGCCACATGCTGAAGAATGACAAAATGTAAGAATGTTATGCACCTCACTCTCCGACACACACCGTCGGATCACTTGGTCGGAGCAACATTTAAACAACTCTGGATCCTCCCAAAAATAATACTTGACCTGCAAAAAGAATCGGTCTTTGTCTTGCTTAGACCAATTCTACGGAAGTTGCCTAATGGCCAAGTAATTCACAACATGGGCAAACCACGGAGAGCTCGCTCGTGAAAGCTCAAAGAGTTTTTCGCCCATAAACGAATCATGCAAAATAAGAGGGTCACTAGTATACTCAACAAGGATTCGGGAGAGGTGATCCGCCACAACATTCTCAGATCCTTCTTATCTCGGATCTCTAGGTCAAATTCCTAGAGCAACAAAATCCATCTAATTAACCTAGGTTTGGTCTCTTTCTTTGATAGTAAATACCGCAAAGCGGCATAATCAGTGAAGACTATGACCTAGGAACCTAGGAGATAAGACCGGAATTTGTCTAAGGCAAAGACCATAGCTAGCAACTCTTTCTCGATGGTAGTGTAATTCAATTGTGCATCCGAGAGAGTGCGACTAGCATAGTATATAGCAAATGGTGCCTTATTGACCCTTTGGCCCAACACAGCCTTGACAGCATAATTAGAGGCATCACACATGATTTCAAAGAGAAGTGACCAATCTGGTGATTTCATAATTGGGGCGGTGGTTAGAGCCATTCTCAGTGTTTCAAATGCCTTCAAGCATGCCTCATCAAAGATAAAAGGTGCGTCCTTAACCAATAAATTGCACAAAGGATGTGATATCTTACTAAAGTCTTTGATGAACCTACGGTAAAAACTTCAATGCCCTAAGAAAGACCTAATTTGACGCACAGAATTGGGTTGAGGAAGGCCTGCAATGAGGTCAACCTTAGCCTTGTATACCTCTATATCTCGAGGGGACACAATGTGTCCCAACACTATACCCTCACGAACCATAAAATGGCTCTTTTCCCAACTCAAAATTAGGTTTGCCTCAGTACATCGTTCTAACACTCTAGTCAAGTTCCTAAGGCATTCCTCAAAAGACGGTCCAAACACCGAAAAGTCATCCATAAAAACCTCTAAAAATTTCTCCACCATATCGGAGAAAATGGCCATCATACACCGTTGAAATGTCGCTGATGCATTACATAGCCCAAAGGGCATGCGCCTGTAAGCAAAAGTGCCAAAAGGACATGTGAATATGGTCTTTTCCTGGTCAGCGGGGTACACTGGGACTTGATTATACCCCGAATAACCATCAAGAAAATAGTAGAAACCCTGCCTTGCTAAGCGCTCTAGGATCTGGTCAATGAAATATAAGGGAAAATGATCCTTCCTAGTCGAGGAATTCAATCTCCTATAATCAATGCACACTCGCCACCCAGTAGTGGTTCATGTGGGGACTAACTCTCCTCTCTCATTCTCAACAACGGTGATGCCCGATTTCTTGGGCACCACTTGTGTGGGACTCACCCACTTGCTATCTGAGATGAGGTATATAATACCCATATCCAACAATTTCAATACCTCCTTTTTCACCACCTCTTTCATATTAGGATTCAGTCTTCGTTGCATTTCGCGAGAAGGTTTGGTGTCCTCATCTAGGTGTATATAATGCATGCACATAGAGGGATCTATCCCTTTCAAATCAGCCACTGACCATCCTATAGCACTCCGATGTGCCACGAGAACACTCATTAACTGACTTTCCTGCTCTGTAGTCAAGTCAGATGCAATGATGACTGGTAAAGTATCTTGGGGCCCTAAAAATGCATACTTGAGTGTGGCCGGAAGTGGCTTCAACACAAGTGTAAGTGGTGTGACCAAAGATGGTATGGCAGGCTCTTTCGACAAAGGAAGAAATGACTCAAACCGGGCTTTCCATGGAGAAAAATCCGGTGTAGAAGAAGCATTAAGCAAGACATTTACCTCCTCAACTGACCCATCAATATCAAAATTTTCAAACCCAAAATGAGCTAGACAAGCCTCTAAAGGGTCCTCTACAAGATTGAAGGGCAAAGCCTCCTCTACAATCTCATCTACAACATTCACTAATAAGCACTCATCTCTCTCATGAGATTGTTGGGATGCTTGGAAAACATTAAGTTTCACTTGCATGTTACCAAATGAAACTTCCATAGCCCTGGTTCGACAATTAATGCATGCATTGGCCGTAGCCAAGAAAGGTTGACCTAAGATCATCGGGATTTGTTTCCTAGAACTAGCTACCGGTTCCATATCTAAAACCAAAAAGTCAACAGGAAAGTAAAACCTATCGACCTTCACTAGCACATCCTCAATCATGCCACGTGGCACTTTGAGGGACTGGTCAGCCAATTGAAGAGTGACAGTAGTGGGCTTTAACTTGCCAAGCCCAAATTCCTTATACACAGAGTATGGCAACAAATTGACACTAGCCCTTAAATCTAATAAGGCCCTATCAATGAAATGGTCCCCTACAATGCATGCAATGGTTGAGGCACCCGGGTCCTTAAGCTTACAAGGTGTGTCATTCAACAAGATGGAGCTTACTTGCTCCGTGACTAGGATCTTTTGGGACACATGTGTCCTAGATTTACGCTTTTGCGTACAAAGGTCCTTCAGAAATTTCGCATAGGATGGTACTTGCTTAATCGCCTCCAACAACGGGAGGTTGATTTTTACCTATTTAAAGACCTCCATCATTGCTTCCATAGATGCCACCTTCTTATTCAAAGGGAACGGTGTATCAAGGCATTAGGGAAAGGGTGCCTTAGACACATATGGTGCCTTGGGCTCATGTGAGTGTTAGGGACTAAGTCATCCCTCTTAGGTGTTTCCCCCTCACCCTTGCTCCCATTGGGTGAACCACCGTGGTCACCCTTCCTAGCTCTAGTTGCATCAGACGCAACTAACCGAAGCTCTAACTCCCTACAACTTCTCAAACTAATCACTGCTTGCACCTGTTCATGGTGCATTCCATTTCTACCCCGTATTGTCCCTTGGGGTTGGCCACAGTTTGACTTGGTAATTTTCCCTCATCTCTCCGATTCATGTTGTTAGCCATTTGACCAAATTGGGCCTCTAGCTTGGCAATAGAGTGAGTGTGGAAGTGAACTACCGGTGCTAACCCCTTAAGTTCTGAAAGAACTTCCAACACCTAAGTCTCAAAGGCAGAGTTGCCCTGAGGAACAGGCAGGGGTTATGGTTGCCGGTACGGTTGTGGGGGTCGATAAGGTTGCGGTGGTCGGTAGGATGATTGGTTGGCAAAATTATTGAAATTCTGCCTTGGTGGTGGAGGATTGTAAGAAGTGCCTTGTGAAGGGGTTTTCATGAAAAATTAGGGTGATTTCTCCATCCCGGATTATATGCGTTGGAGTATGAATCATTACCCGAGTTGGAGAATCCTTGAGCCGCATTCACATGCTCTTGGACTAACTCTAGAAATTGTGATGCCGAAGGGCACTCACTCAATTCATGAGCAGGGCTTGCACATATAACACATGTCTCATGAAATTGAGGCTGATCTTACTGGGTAGGGGCATGTCCTGCAGCTAATAATTGGTCCATTTTGTGGGACAGTGCCTCTACTTATTGGGCTAACTCTAGGTTTTACCTGACCTCATAAATGCCCCCTCTTTTCGGGGCTCCAACTACTGGTTGCCGGACTTGCCAGGCTGCGGAGGCATGGTGAAGGGAATTATCACTTAGGTTCTCAAACAATTGCCATGCCTCGGCATCATTTTTAGACATGAATGTCCCACCACAGGACGAATCCACCATTTGGCAGTGCGGCTCAGTTAAGCCATAATAAAATGTTTGAACAAGTTGCCAATCAGGCACTTGGTGGTGGGGACACTGTTGGAGAAGGTCTCGAAATCTTTCCCACGTCTCATGGAATTAATCACCATCCATTTGAGCAAAGTTTGTGATGGCTCACCTAAGTTGGTTGGTTTTACCTATGGGAAAGTATTTCTCCAAGAACTGTTGTTGTAATTGGTCCCAAGTTGTGATTAAATTAGCAGGTAAAGAATTTAGCCAGTGTTTGGCTTTATCCTTTAATGAGAATGGAAACAATCGCAACATTAAGGCCTCATTTGTGAAATTCTGGATCCTCACTGTCGAGCAAATTTCCAGAAATTCATTCAAATGCTTATAAGGATCATCATGAGTTAGTCCATGGAATGATGGGAGCATTTGTATGGTGCTGGACTTAATCTCATAATGAGCAACAGTGGTGTTGGGTAATTGGATGCATGATGGTGATGTATATGCAGTAGGTATGAAATAATCCTTAAGGGTCCGGTTAGGCACATTCGGGACATCAGGATCTGCCATCTCTAATGGCTCAATGTATGAATATGAATACTCAAGCCTAGGAACACGAGCAGAAGCCCTAAGTCTCCTAAGAGTCCTTTCTTGTTCAAGATCCAAACTCCACAATTCAGGGCGACAAGAATGACGCCCGTGCATACACTACCCACACAACACAAAAAGTTCGACTCTGTGCACTAAGTTACGAAAGCAGAATGCCAAAGGAGAAATACTCACAGCGGTTCAACGAAAACGCTTTACTCGTCTTGCGGATGCTTGACGTGTAGACGTTGTCTCCAATCTCTATTTGAGCTTTGACTTTCGTTTTAGCACTTTGGTGCTTTGCTTGCAAATGTTTGCTTCTGTTTACGCACTTTAGTGCTGCGTTTTTTTTTTTTATATTTTTAAAGCTTCGCTGCGCTCCGCTTGCACTTCGGTGATAGCTCCAATTTCAAACGCTCTGCACACTTAGCAACACAAAAGCATAAAATCCTAAACTAAAAATTAAAATAAGAATGTAACTTTAAATTAACTAATTTCACCAGAATTCCCTGGCAACGGCGCTAAAATTTGATGGGTCGTTGAACACACCAAAATTAAACACCAAACTATACCAAATTCTATCAGAATAATGGCAAGTCCAAATCGATCCGTAGGGACAAATGTGAAATTAGATTAATTCAATCGTAAAATTCCTAAATTAATTTTGATTAAAAAGATAAGATTGATTTTATAACTAAACAGCAATTAAAAGAAATTGAGGAATTAGACTGACAACTAAAATTAAGGTTGGAGATATTAATTTTCGAGAAAAATCCTAGGGCAGAGAATTCACCACTAATCACATGAATGAGACTTAACATCAGCCATCAATCGCAATCCGGTTTGAACTACCCAATATTTCACAACTACAAGTTTGAAATATTAATCAAGAGAGTTGTCGCATTCAATGTACACGCACGAATCATCTCGAGTAGTACGACTCGTTTGCTCTAAACTATGTTAGCAAAACAACCCGTCTCTCATAGCATGAATCGTCTCGTACTTTGAATACAAACACAAAGAATACTAATGTATGGAAAGCATTAAACAATCATAGAGAGTAAAATGTTTGAAAAGATGAACGAAACAATTAATAAAAACTTCTAAATCATCCATACATTCATTCAAATCAATTTACAATTAAAGCTCATGAAAAATTTCATTACATGGCTAGGGTTTCATCAAAACCCTAGAAAAGACGACTAGCCACTCATGGAGGAGTGGAAAGATGAAGAAGATGAGGAAGAAGCCCCCATAGAAGTGTCTTTCAAGCTTTGGTAGAATATCACCTCTTTGGAACCCTAGCCTCCCTCTATTCTAAATTAATTTTTCGAACCCTAGGTTTGGCTAATTTTCTGTCTTTTATTCGCAGCAAAACAGACCAAAAATTCTGTGCACGCGTCCCTAGGTGAGCCGCACGTGCGGTAGTCTGGCTGGCTTGGATTTTTCACTTCTCGCACGGAGAATCTGCTTTCGCGCCCCTTTTGATTGAAATTTCATATTTCCTGCCAAATCTGTATAAATGCACAAAAATACATCATCTCCACCAAATAAATAAAATTGAAAGACTAAAACTGTAACTTAAGTGGTCTCAATGTGGTACCTTTCGGCCAACATCAAATAATAATAAATTTTTTTTAAATTATGTAGTAAAAATAGTTTATAATCAATTAAATTTTATTTATTTTTATTAGATTTACATATAAGAGAAGATTTTTATTATGATGTCTTTAATTGTGTGTTCTAAATTCTTAATAAAAAATTGCATGTTATAATTTAATTAGTAAAAATTAAAGAATAAATTACAAAAATTATATTTACGATAAAATATAAATACATTTCATTTATATGTATGCTAATGTGACCTTCACGTAATTATTAAAAATTATATTTATCGGTTTGTGACTAGTATGAGTTAGTTTGAAGGTTCAAATATTGAATTAAAATATTAAAAATGAGTCTAGAAAATTTAGTTTAAATCGATTTTTTCCCAATGATTATTGGTTTAAGATATAATACATCATATTTTAATACTTCAATATCATAAAGATAAAAAAAAATAAAAACAAATCTTTATCAATCAATAAAAAACAAAATTGTAATTATTAAGAAAATTACGTTTTAACAAATTCTGACATAAAATTTTTTACTTTAAAATTTTAAGACCTATATATTTTTTGACTCTATAATTAATTTTTGATATAGTAACTAAAATAAATTTCAATTATTATTATATGGAAAGAAATGTGTGATAAGAGTTTGTAGTATACAATTTTAAAAAGTAATATTAACTCAAAATTTCAGTATGGAAAATATGAACCAAACTTTATGTTATGTTTCATTCATGGATTTGAGTAGAAAATTGGAATGAGAAAAGAAAAAAAAAGGTGAAATGTGAATAAAATATAAAAATATTTTACTTAATTTCACACACCTTTTTTTTTTCTTTCTTTCAATTTTTTTACCCAAAACCATGGACGAAACAAATCATCAATGTTTGAAAGGAATTTTGGATTCTTTATTGTATTGATATACACACTATCTAAAAAAAAAAAAAACCTATAGAATATTTGATGGGATAAGTAAATTCTTAAAAGGGATCATCAATCATATATTTAAGGGAATAAAAGTTAGTAAATAAAAGAATTTTTTTAAATATTTAAAAAATTAAACATTAAGAGAAATAAACTATGGAAGATGTGAATTGATTCATATATTTTAGCAGTACGAAAATCTAAATTTTAAAACTGATCATTTTCAAATTTCTAAATTTAAATTTTTAAATAGATTAATTAACTTTCTTTTTGAAATGTGTAAATCAAGACATAATAATTTTTTTTTTAAATGATTCAATAAAACCTATAAGATTTTTTAATTTTTTAAAAAAAAACTGATTAGTTAATTTTCCTTTTCAAATTTCTAAATTTAAATTTATAAATGAATTAATTAACTTTCATTTTGAATTTTGTAAATTAAGATATAATAAGATTTTTTTTAAATGATTCAATAAGAGTTAGAATATTTTTTAAGAAATTTTAAAACTGATTAGTTAACTTTCATTTTCAAATTTCTAAATTTAAATTTATAAATGGATTAATTAAATTTCTTTTTGAAATGTGTAAATCAAGACATAATAAGATTTTTTTTAATAATTCAATAAAAATTAATCCATTGAAGATTTTTTAATTATTTAAAAAATAAGAATTCTAAAAAAAAGTACGAAAGTTTTGGGTTTCACAGCTCATCTTATTAAAATTCTCATTTTTCTTAATATCTAATATAGATTAGGACTTCATAAAGCAATCAAAGGTGTATCTTTAAGATCATTTAAGTTTAGGGAAATGCTTATATTCTCATTCGCATACAACTTGCACCCTTGTGAAGACCTCTCATTTAAATTTTAAATCTTTCATTTATAAATGTTAAATTATTGCCATGCATTTAGGTAGCACAACAATGAATAAAACTTTTACTGATTAGTATAATCAAAGCAATTATCATGAAACTAAAACTGAGACACACCAATCTCTCTCTCCATCTCTACATTCCTCTCATGATCACTTAGCTGAAAATGGAGGGATGCTCTGCTCATTTCTGAAGAAATTCTGTGGATCAACCATGGTCTTCACTTTCACCAACCTATCAAAATTACCCTTAAAATACTTCTCCCCAAACACCTTACCTTCACTGTAACTATTCTTCCCATTGTGTGTGATTCCAATATCAAGATCTCTGTAGCACAGAAATGATTCTCTAGGGAACTTTGACACAAATGGAGTCATGAAACTGTATAGCTCTCTAACTTGATTCAAATTTTTGTTCTCTGCCGCAACTCCTTCCTCATCCCAATTCAATGAGTACTGGATTTTGAATATGTTCCCGGCCCGGTGAGGGAACGGTGTCGCGGCCGCCGGGATTTCACCCATTCTCCCCCCATATGGGTTGAACACAAATCCAGTTTTTCCCAATTCCATCATCTTGTTCCAAATCGATTCCAACCCGACTTTGGAAATCGGAGTTTGGAGATAATCTGATTTTCTTTTCGAAAATGTAGACGCATAGGTTCTATCTAGCAACACATTTGTGGAGTTGTTTGGGTCGAAATTTGCCCAGTAAAGCACAGATTGAATCCAACTCATTTCCATACAATCCTGTTTTTGCAAACCCAATTCAGGAAAGTCTCTGTTCATCACCGTCATGAGTCTATTTGAATCACCAAGAAACAAAGAAATGAACGATGTTCTAATTGTTTTCTCGCCGGTTTGTTTGTTAACAATTGGTTGTATAAGAAGCCTAACAAATAAATCATTATCAGTCTTGTTCGCCACGAATTGCCATCGATAAACAATGTCTGTCGCATTCTGTTCCAATGTCTTCTCAACCCGGAAAACCGTTACAGTTTCGGGCACCGGAACAAGCCTAATTTTATAGGACAGCACCACCGCAAAGCTGGCTGCGCCGCCACCAGCCACCGCCCAAAACAAGTCCTCACCCATTGCTTTCCGATCCAAAACCCGGCCATTAACATCGACAATTCGAGCATCGAGCACGTTATCGACCGATAACCCATACTTTCGCAACATGTTGCCGTAGCCGCCGCAGCCGAGGTGGCCGCCGACGGCGACGGTGGAGCAAGCTCCGGCGGGGAAACCCTGGGTTTTGCTGATGGATGCGATTTTGAAGTAGAGTTCGCCGAGGGTGGCTCCGGATTGGACCCAGGCGGTGTTGGTGGTGGTGTCGAGAGAGATGGAGCGGAGGTTGAACGTGTCAAGGATGATGAAGGGGACGCCGGCGGCGGAGACGTAGGAGAGGCCGTCGTAGTCGTGGCCGCCACTGCGGATTTTGAGCTGTTTTCCGGTGAGTTTGGAGCAAAGAACGGCGGCCTGAACGTGGGTTTCGTAGAGGGGGGTGATGATGATGAGTGGTTTTGGGGTGGCGGCGGAGGCGAAGCGGCGGTTTCGAATGTAGGATTGGAGGATGGTGGTGAATGATGGGTTGTTTGGAGCATAGACTATGGTGGAGATTTGGTTTTGTGGGATTGAGTGGTTTGAGAGACATTGAACAAAAGTGTCATAGTCTGAGGCTGCCATTGATAGAGGAAGTAGAAGAAAAAGAACAAGAACACGAAGAAAAGGTGATGGTGAAGTTTCCTCCATTGTTTACATTTTTGTTTTGTTCAGGCTATGGGAAAGATTTGAGAGTACTGTTGTTATATATATGTGCAAACCATGTATATAAAGATTTTATGGTTTGGTAATGGTAGGTATCATCAAAAATCTTTTATGAAAATAGTTATGAAAGATTTGTGACTTTTGGATTACACTTACAATAATGCACCACATACTAATCAAGATAATCTAAGAGTCATAAATTTTTCATGATTATTTTTATGAAAAAATTTTCATAATACGCTAGCAGTAATGCTTTTATTTCATTAATAAATTGATATTTAACATTTTATTTTTTAAAAGTCTAATATAAAAAGTGATGAGTTCTATCATTTACTGATCATTTATATTGTGTTCAGATAGAAAATTTGGAAAATGATTTGAAAAAAAAAAATGAAATATGAATAAAATATATTTAAATTTCATCTAGTTTTATATAATTTTTTCTTTTTTTTCTTACTAATTTTTTTTTTTAAAATCTCTCAATTAAACAAAACGTTAAAATACCATTTAATCATATTTTTTGAGTATAGTTTTCCTTCATGTCGTATTAAGATTGGATGGTAATATTATGGGTGAATGATGCCGTAATTATATTGAAATTTTACTCGTGTTTTGGTTGGAATTTGAAACATATAGATTCGATTGTTTTCTATTTTTAAGTTTATAAAATAGGAAAACACACATCATTCGTTCTAAAATCAGTATGTTAGTGTTTTCCTTTACGAAAATGATATATAAAAGTAGATACACTTTCTAAATTTAGTGATATATCAATGAGATGATTAATTAATAATTAAAGAATAAATGAGAAAAAGAGAGTTGACTTAAATATTTTAATGGAGTGTCAAATTATTGGGTCTTGTTTTTAATTTTGAATAATAATCAGTGTGTTTGGCTTCAGTTTTTTGAAAATTGGGTATGTTTGGTTTGATTTTGGGAGAGTAGTTTTTAAAAATTGTTTTGACGAGAGAGTTTAAAATTTTTTTTTGGTTTGTTCGGTTGTGTATTTTGAAAGTAGTTTTGGAGTTTGAAAGTTTGGAATGATTTGATATTTTGTTATAATTCAATAGATGTGTATGAAAGAAAAAGTGATTGAGAAAGATAGAGGAGAGAGAAAAAGTGATTGATTGATAGGTAAGTGAGAGAAAGTGATTTTGGAAAATTTACAAACCAAAGAAATTTTTTTAAATTTTTTTTCAAAATCACTCTACAAATCCAAACCAAACATTGTGTTTTTTGTTTTTCCCATTTTTTTATTTTTAGTGAATATTTTTAAAATTTTAAGCAATTTTTTTTTTTTTTACTTTTTTAGATACACCTTACTTAGATGTATCTAATATAAAAGTAATGAGTTCTACCATTTAAATCAATAACTGATCATTTATGCTGTGTTTAGTTAGAAAATTTGGAAAATAATTTGAAAAGGGAAAATAAAAAAATATGTAAAATATGAATAAAATATACTTACATTTTATCTAATTTTATACAATTTTTTTTTTCTTCTCAAATTTTTTTCTAAATCTCTCAACCAAATAAAACACTAAAATACCATTAAACATGTTTTAGAAGTATTGAATAATTTCCTTGTGGTTATATTAAGAGTAGATGGTAATATTATGGGTGAATGATGACATAATTATATTGAAATTGTACTCATGTTTTGGTTGGAATTTAAAACGTATAGATTCAATTGTTTTCTATTTTTAAGTTTATAAAATATGAAAATACACATCATTTGTTCTAAAATCAGTATGTTAATGTCTTCCTTTACGAGAATGATATACAAATTTAATTGGGTAAATTACACTTTGTTTCCTTAAAATTTTATTCATTTCTTATTTTGGCCTTTTAAGTTTGATTTTTTTTTCACTTTGATCTTTTATATTTACAATCATTTCCACTTTGATCCTTCATGTTTGCAATCCTTCCTACTTTGACCCTTCATATTTGAAATATTTCCCATTTTGGCCATTCATGTTTGCAATCCTTACTCCTCGACTAACTTTCATCTAAAAAAAATAACAGAATTTGTCACATCACTAACACATCAGCTCTATATGTGATATAAAAAATTCGCTAAAGATACAAAAAATAAAAAATAAAAAACAAAAAATTAGAATTTTTTTTTGTCTTTAGTAAATTTTTTTTTTCAAATTTATTCATAAATATTATTACATTATAGATGCATCTAGATTAGATACAGTTGAAAAAATAAAAAATAAATTTAATTAAAGAAAGACAAAAGTTCACTAAAGACAAAAAAAACGATAGTAAATTTTTCATTTCAGAATTGAAAATACAGGTATTTGAGTCAGTATATTTTTATTTTTTCGTCTTTACTAAACTAACTTTTTCATTTTTTAGTTAAATTTGTTTTTATTTTTTTAACTGCATCTAATCTAGATGTATCTATAATGTAAAGATGTTTATGAATAAATTTTTTAAAAAAAATTCACTAAAGACAAAAAAATTCACTAAAGACAAAAAAATTATAATTTTTTTGTTTTCTATTTTTTATTTTTTGCATCTTTAGTGATTTTTTACATTACACATGGAACTGATGTATTAGTGATGTGAGAGATTCTGTTAGTTTTTTTAATGGAAGTTAGTCTAGGAATAAAGTGGGAATGATTGCAAATATGAAGGGCCAAAGTTGGATGGATTGCAAACATGAAGGGCCAAAATGAGAAAATTAAATTTAAAGGGTCAAAGTGGGAAGAATTGTAACATGAAGGACCAAAGTGAGACAAATTAAACTTAAAGGGCCAAAGTAGAAAATGGGTGAAACTTTAGGGGGGGGGGGGGAGGGGGAGGGGGAGGGCAAAGTGTAATTCACCCAATTTAATTTGTAGACATACTTTTCCAAATCTAGTGATATGTCAATGAAATAATTAATTGATAATTAAAGAATAAATAAGGAAGAGAGAGTTGACTTCAACATTTTGATAGAGTGTCAGATTTTTTGGTATAATTTTAAATTCTGAATAATTATATCTTTTTCCTTATGTAGAATCATATAAACTTTTCAAAAATTGAGTTGAAATCTTAAACTTAGGAAAATTAAATTAATGTGTCATTGATTATTAAGATTTTCATTTATATATAACAATGATTTTCTAACTATTGTGGGGGTAGTAATCTGTTTGATGATATAAATATTTTTTATAATATAATTGCTCTCCTATGTATTTACAAAAAAAATAAAATAAAATCAATTTTTTTTTTTAAAAAAAAATTTAGTGTATGGAATTATGTTTTTCTACAATTATAAATATTTATTTGTCTGATACATTATTGAAAACGTCCTAAAATTTTAAGGGACAATTTTAAATTTAGAATTAATGTGGCATTAATTATTAAATCTTTCATTTATAAATATAGAAAATTAGAACTTTAGGAAGCAATCAAAGGTGTATCTCTAAAATCATTTAAGTTTTATATTCTCATTCACATACAACTTGCACCAACAATGCTACAGACCACTAAATTCCTACTACTAACACCACCACTAATGATGTGAAAAGCAAAAAAAAAAAAAAAAAAAAACTAAACTAAGACACAAAATACATGTGGCAGTAGGTGGGCCCACTGCCACATAATTAGAGCAATCACTAATTAGTGGTCTGCATCATTTTTTCAACTTGCACCGTTGTGAAGACCTCTCAATTCTCACAACCGATGAAGGGTGATGGTTGAGATAGGAATGGAATCTACTTTGGGTTTTACAATGATTTGAATTGTTCATCTTTTAATATAAAATGTTAAGTAGCTTTAGAATTAGAATATTATTATTAAAATTGTAATTATTAATTTTCAATTAACGTAATTTTTTTATCAAAAATATTTTACTTAACATATCTTAAAAAGTGAATAATTCATATCATTTAGTTATGATCCAAAATGAACCCTATTTGCCTCACAGAAGTGACAGCAGCCATCCTCCATCCCTAATGATAAAGTGAAGTAAAGATGAAAGGTTACAAAAATTATCAAAAGATTATAACAATAACGAAAATCATAAAGTGATGTAAGGATGCAAGGTTACACGAATTACCAAAAGATCATAATTATTAGCTAACGGTTGAAATAAAGATAATAGGTTACAAGAATCACCAAGAGATTAGTTCAAATAAAGATGAAAGGTTATGAGAATCACCTAGAGATTATAACAACAAATTTGGACGGTGTTTGTTTGGAAGGATCGGAGAGGAGGATTGGATTCCATGTCAAATCTACTGTAGTTCATTGTTTAGTTAAGAATTTATCTGTTGGATTAAGGGTCCGTTTGTTTTCAGAGGTAGAATGGAAGGGATTGATAGTGAAGGGATTAATAGTGAGATGATTGTTAGTGAGGGGATTGATAGTGAAGGGATTAAGTAAAATTGTGTTTGTTTTGATGATAGGTGTTAGTGTAGGGATTATTAAATTATTTTTATATAAAATAAATATAAAATAATAAAACAAATAAAAAAATACAAAAACATTAAACATTAATGTTTTAAAAAAAATGCCCAACATGTAAAAAAATTTTAAAAAAAATAAAAAAATTTCAGAAAAAAATAAAAAAAAAATAATTTTTACTTACCAAAAAATACAAAAATTAAACATTAGTATTTAAAAAAAATGCCCGACATGTAAAAAATAAATAAAAAATAAATAAAAAAAATTTCTAATCCGCCGGACTATTTTTCTAATACCAAGTCCTGGAGACCTATCCAAATCACATCTGCAAGGCCTATCTTAAGCCCTTCGGCTTATCAGTCCCTTCCTCAACTCTGTAAACAAACAGCACATTAAATGGGGTCCACAACTATCATAATCCCAATCCTCCTCTCATACCCCAAAACAAACGGGGCCTAAAAGTGTTGGACTATTGTGTCCTAGGGTGATGTGGAATAGAAATGGTAGAATTGAAATCCCATGAGATTAAATTATAAAATAACACATTTGCTCTCCAAGAATTTGACTTCGTATTTATTTAGTAAAATAAACTAAAATATAAAAATTTCAATTTAAAAATAAAATAATTTAATTTTTATTGATGTTTATTTATTTAAATTTTTTAATAAATCTTTATAGATGTTTTATTTTAATTTTTTTAATATTTTATTTAATTGACATTTTATTTAATTTCATTACATTTTTTTATTAACATAATTTTTTATTGATGTTTTATTTATTTAATTAAAAAATAAATTAAATAAATTTTTATTTAATCTAGCAAAAAAAATTAAAATATTAAAAATAGATTAAATATTGTTATTATTTAGTAAACAATTGAAAAATGTAAAACAGTCTATTGAGTATTTATCATTCTTCATAATATTCCAATCAAATATTATATTCAATAGGATAGTCATTTCTAGATATCTAATCCCATGAGAAAATAAATATGAAATACATATCATTTTCAACCAGATAGTCCAGGAATTATATATCCCACGATTACTAGTTCAATGGATTACAATCCCTCATTATTCAATTCGTTCAAATAAACATGGCCTTGTAGTATTTGAATAATGAATTTGAGTAATAATTTGAAAAGGAAAAAAAAAATCATTTACTTGCCTAAATATGCAAAGGGGGACTTACTGTGGGTCCTAATAGGTAGACTTATTATTGTCCAATAGATTCTGTGAAAATTAATGGCATTTTTCATCAAATATTATTAAAAAAATGTCACTAATTGTTAGTTTTCAGTGACAGTTTAAAAATTGTCATAAAAATATGTTACTAATTATAAATTTTAGTGACAGTTTAAAAAAATCGTCATAAAAAACGTTACTAATTTTTAACTTTCAGTTTCAGTGACAGTTTGAAAAATATTTCACAAAAAAAGTCACTAATTGTAAATTTTAACGACAATTTATAAAAATTGTGACAAAAAAAAATCAATAATTGTCAATTTTTAGCGATATATATAAAAAATTGTCACAAAAAAATTATATTTAAGGACAATTTTACTACAACTTATTTTTAATAGGACTTGATAGGAATTAAATTCAACTATTATGACCCATTGATAGTTTATCTTATGGGAATTATAGCTTTACTTATCTCTCTAAATACAAATCATATTTTTTTGCTTTATTATTTTGAGATAAACTCCCCTCCATACCTCATCTCTTCATACTAATGATTCAAATCGTCTATCTCATAAGTCCCGCAATGAAAGTCATCCATGCAAAAAAATTAGTTTCATCAGACAACTAGAAACATAGGAACAAATTGCATTTTGTTTTATAAAATAGATGGTTTAAATTTAATTATATTTATCATTCATTTTATAAAACAAAATCGATTTATTTTTGTATTTACAATTTTCTGATAAAGTTGATTTTTTGTATAGATAACCTTTATTGTGGGGCTTATAAGATAGACAATTTAGATTATCGATACGGGTTTAGATTGAAACTTATGAAAAGAATTTAGAAAAGAATAGAGAGATAAAATATAGAGGAGAGCTTATCCCATTTTGAGATCACATTCATTGAAGACCAATCAAGTTTTTAAAATCGAAGTAATCAACATAATCACTCAATCAAGCTAAAAAGAGAGCAATATTAAGGCCTCGTTTGGGAACATGCTAATTTAGTAACTTTTTAACTAAAATATGAGCTAAAAAAAACTAGTATGTTTGGAATGACTTTTTGACTTTTTACGAAAAGATGTGCAAAAAGTAGAGAGAAAAGAGAATCTTTGACTTTTTTGTATAGGTTGTTGGCTTTTTGGCTAATTTAGGCCAAGTTTGGGAACTTGTAAAAAAGCAAAAAAGTTATTCAAAAAGTTAAAAAGTTAACACTATTCACCAAAAGTCAACAATTACGGCTGCACAACTCTCAATTCGAATTTTTCCCTACAAATCAATTTTTACAGTTTTTTATTACACATTTTTCCATAAAAAGTCAAAAAGTTAATCCAAACGTCCATATTTTCAACCTCAATTTTTTAGTCCAAAAAGACAAAAAGTACACTTATTTAGGACACCCCAAACAACCCCTAACTTTTTGACTTTTTGACTAAAAGGGAGGGTTCCCAAACGAGGCCTAAGAATTTCAAATAATATCAAATATTTACATAATACTCATTTAGGTGTGGGATCTATGCGGACTTTATATAATATGGGTCTCACACTCATATGAGTATTTAATAATGAGTAATGCTAGAGACTTGGAAATTTTATCAAATATCTCATATGAGTATAAATGTAAGATGTTTAATAATGTTAAAATTTTATTTCAATTAATAATTCATATAATTTTATTATTGTATAGGTGAACAATTATAAATTTTACTTTTTCAATTAATTGTATTAAATAAAAAATTCTGATAGGGAGATATTTGTAATTTTTCAAACTATAGGGGATAATTCGTATTTTAAGCAAATCTCAAGGATGTATTTATAATTTACCCTTTTGTTTAATAATTCATTTGAAGTTTCTAATATTTTTATTAACAGTATAACAATTTGAAGTACCAATAGAGTTGCTATAGGTACTGCTGGGGGTTAGGTTTCTCTTAAGGTTGTATTTGGTTGGAAAATTTGGAAAGAAATTTGAAAAGGGAAAGGAAATATATGAATGAAATATACTTATATTTTACTTAATTTCACACATTTTTCTTTTATTTTTTAAATTTTTTTCTCAAATCTCCTAAGCAAACACATTTTAAAAGAGGATTTTTCAAATTAAACACAGATGGGATGATCCAGGCTTTACGTTTGCGGATGGGATTATTAGAGCCCAGTTGGGGCTTTGGATTGCACGCTTCAGCATGAACATTGGATTTTCTTCTAGTATTTGAAGCAGAATTCTAGGCTATAAGAGATGTGCTTAATCTTGCGGAGAGGAACAATGTTAATCTAAAAGTTGAAATTGATACTTTACTTTTGAAGCTCCTCATTTTTGGGGGACACAAATGAACATTATCAACTTAGCAATTTTATCTCTAATTGCAACTACCTCATGCAATTCGTTGAGGTGAGAACAATTAATCACATCTTTCGGGAAGCAAATGATTGTGCTGATATTTTTGCTAATCAAAGAAACAACTCTATAGAAAGATTTTTTGTTTATCCATTTTCTCCTTCTTGTATTACAGCACAAATATTTGATGATGCTAGAGGGGTAGTTTACCCCAAAATATTGTAATCTTGAAGGTTTTATCTATTTAATATAATTATTCTTGGTTTACCAAAAAAATAAAAATAAAAATAAAAATAAATATTGGGTATTTTGATATTGCTAAATAATAACAATTTTTCTTAGACATGTACTGGTTTTTTTCATAAATGCTTTCCATAATTGTAAATTCCACTCCATGAGAGTGAAATATTTATAAAGTAAATTATTGTGTCTATGATTCTTTTATTAAGAGACTGGAGATATCCAACTAATTTTATTTATAATTTTTCATTGACTACTATAGTGTCACCGTTATCAACTTTGCGGTTATTTCAGGATTATTTATGAGATAGTACGGGTTTGATTTTTTGTTGCTCTGCTCTGTTGTTTTGTTTTTGATTTTTGAACTTTGCCTTCATGGTTTTTGTTGTTGTGGTTTATCTGTTGACATCTTTGCCAACTTGTCTTTTTGGTAAAGTTATTAGCGCAATATGGCTTGGGTGCCTTGGCCCTTCTTCTGCTTTTCCTGTCCATATTTTCATTAGTAAAAAAATTTCATTGATAAAAAATAAAAATATAAAATAAAAAGTGGAGAAAGTATTGCCTAGTTTAGATTATACAAGATGGGGTATGAGAAGTATGGTTGGGCAAGCATTCATCCACCTGTTAAAATCGAATGACCTGAATTAGTCCGTCAAAAAATGGATGGTTTCAATGGTCCAAATGAATCAATACAGATGTATTTCTCTCAATCCGCCTAAGTTCAGACAGATGGTTGATGAGAGGCTACCTAACCCAACCCAATCTGCCAACACCCTTAAGAAAATAATGTTACGCTTTTTGTGTTAAAAAAATACCTTTTATTTGGTAATTACATTAGCTATTTAATTATGAAAAATGAAAGTTGAATTTTTATTTTTATTATAAGAAATGAAGAATAAAAAAATTCGTACCAAATAAGGCCTAAAATAGTAAAGAGAATTATTGGAAAGCAATTCAAAAAGATGCCCCAAACACTAAGGCCCAAACTGCTTAATTGTTTTGCATCCATCTGCCAATCTACACGGCTTGCTCAATTTGTATCTGCTAACTAAGCGTATGGATGTAGATTGATTTTTCTCAATTTACCTAAGTTCGAACAGACGACAGATGAGAGGCCCTCCAATCCTCAAGCACCATTATCCAGGCTAAGGCCATTGAGGCCTGTGCTTCAGGTCCCAAAAAAATGGGCCTAAATAGGGGCCCCAAATTTAATAAGTGTCATAGTATATTATAAATTTAAATATGGCCCAAAATATTCTGTTGGACCATATTTATTTATAAGTGTGATTTGGCTCAATTAAAATTAAGTTATCTACAAAAAAATGTTGGTGGCCTAGGAAGAAGAATAATACATACAAGCTCTCAATCTCTCTCACTCTCTCTCTCTTTCTCACTCTCTCTCTCACAAAGTGACAAAGGAAAGGAAGCATACCAAACATAAGCAAAGCACTGAGCAGCAGCAGAAATTGATTGGAAATTATCAACGGCGGCAACTCACTCTCTCTCTCTGTCTCATATAGTAAGTCTCCCTCTCTCTCTCTCTCATCAAATTTTAATGGAATAAATAAATTTGTCCTAATTTTTTTCTACTTTCTTTATTTCTTTATCAGATTTTAGTGGAATAATAAATTTGTCCTAATTTTTTTTAATTTCTTTATTTATCAATTTTTAGTGGAATAAATAATTTTCTCCTAATTTTTTTGTCCTAATTTTGTTTATAATTTATTTTCTATCAGATATGAGATAATCAGTTGATTGTGATTTGTGGATTGAATTGTGATTATAGCCATGTTTCCTTGGAAGTACAGTTCTAGAGATGAAAAGAGAAAGAAGAATCTAAAAGTAGGACAATTAAATCAAGCTCAATCAGGAGCACTTGATAAATATTTTGATCGTAAGAAACAAGTGGATTTGTTTGCTTCACACTGCTAGAACATTTCATTAATTAGATTTGTTGATCAATTAATTTGTTTTGTTAATTTGAACAATACCTTAAGGTTTTTTTTTTTTTGGGGGGGGGGGGGGGGTATCTACATTGAATATATTTTGATATCTATTTTAGTATCAATCGTCGGCAGTGATACCAAACAGGGTGTTTTATTATTATTATTATTATTATTATTATTATTAAATATAGGCCCTTTTTTTATTTCGCTTTAGGCCCTGAAAACTTAGGGCCAGCCCTAGCTAGCACCCCTAATGAGAAGTGTTGATACAAGCCTATCATTTCAATAATGTTTAACCCAACATAATTACCCTCTCAATTTAAGGACTAAGATCCTCACCATTACATAATTGTAATGGAGGATGTCACTACATCATATAAGAGTTATAAAATAATAATAAGAATTTATCAATATTTTAAATTTAAAAAGAATCATTACAAACCCTTGGGTAATGCAATAGACATCTTCTATTATAACTTTGGAATGGAGAGAATTATAATCCCAAGTTTAAACTCATAATCTCAATATTAATATCCTGAGTCTTAAAAGAAGGTATGCATGTGCCATGGTTTTTATGTCTTGGTTCATCCGAAATAAATATTTATTAATTATTTTATTAAAAAAGAACTTAAAAAAAATTAAGACAAAATCCGTTTTACCTCTTTATAGTTTAGCTTCAGGGCACCTTATTCAAAATAGTAAAAAAGAACCCATATAATTTTAGATTAAAATGAGGAGCACGTGACCATTTTTCATTAAAAATTCTCATGATGGTTAGTTAGGATTTGGACGGATTTGAATTAAAGTACTAAATTAAAGAGTAAAATTATCACAATTAGAAGTACATGGATTACTACAGTAATATGCCTAATGTTTTGGAACATTTTGACAAGTATAAGATGGATAAAGCTGTTAATTAATATTTGACTTTTGTTAATATAATATTTTCGATGATACTAATCAAATAGTAGTTCTATATCTTCATAAAAATTGATATAATATTGCATGGCTGAAAAATGATGACAATATGGATACGATGTCTATTGCACTTATTTATTATTTAAAGGTGGAAAAAAAAAATGGATAAGATGAAGAATAGTAGCATTTATTAATACAACTAGACTTTCTTTCGATTAACGTGATTTTTTACAAATATATAATATTTAACGAGTTCTACACATTGAACGGTTTAGATTATCAAAATGAGACCCATAGTGAACTTTTACGAACCTAACAATACCCTCCAATCTAATCACAGACAGAAGAAAAGCCAGCCTCTTATAAAAAACATTGACAAAATTGTTCATATATGGGATGAGAAATGTCAATAACCATGACTATTGGACTAATCAACAATCTTCAATTGATATATGACAACTTGTTCATAAAGTACTCGTTTTACCAAGAAAATTTAAGAACAAGTTAATCAATTGATATATAAGATTACTGTGGAGGACTCCATAATGTTATACATACATCGAGTAGCGGAGCTATGAAATTAAATTAAAGGGGTATTTATTAATTATAATATTAAAAAAATTTATAATATTTTACATAAATTTTTATGATCGACTTCAAATATATATATATATATTATTTGTAACTAATATCATGAACAATTAAAAAAAAATCATGGATATAAGTTTCAAAATAAATTATATATGATAAAGTAATTTTTTATACAAAATTTCAGAAAAATTCAAAATTATACTACAGACCCCAAATAAATTATTAAATTTTTACCAAACCTCTTACATGAGTGTGAGACCCACACACATGTGATTTGTGTAGGTCCCACACCCATGTGAGAGGTTTGATAAAAAATTTGGTAATTCATTTGGGGTTCATAGCATTTTTCAAAATTCAATATAATATAGTATTTTATGTCATCATTGACAGATAATATCACCAATTAATAGTAAAGAACACATAGAGAATGAACCACACATATCAAACGTAACTAATAATTCAATAAATTTCATATCTTCATTGAGATTAATTATATTTGCATGTCAATAATGATATAATCATCATTGTATGAAATTTTCATATATACAAATATAATTTATCGTAATATTTTTATTTTTAATAAAAAATAATCATATTATTCTCATAATTTTAAAAATGTCTTTGACATTTCATTCTAAATAATATTTTATAATTTTTTTATTTAAAATATTTTCTTTATATTTGTAAAAAAAAAAATTTATTTCAAAACCCAAAGAGGCACGTGACCCCTGGACCCTATTTGCCTCCACTGCTGCATACTATTTCATAATTCTCCAACAAATGGTGTTTTTTGGGGCCATTTATATAATTTTTTTTTTATTTTTTTATTTTTAGTTTGATTTGAGCGTTTGTATCAAACTATTTAAGATAGTTTTTGACAAAGACATAAACAATTTTAATAAATTAAAAAAAAAAGGATTATTTGAAAGCTGGCACATGGGTGTTTCTGACTTTCACTTTGTCATTATTAGCTATTAGCTTATAATCCTCCATTGAGTATTCAAAGGTAATAATAGCCGTTACTCTCCATCTCTCTTTTCTTTCCAGGAAAAAAAATCCAAAAAATAAAATAAAATAAAATGTTTAACATTGGCCAAATTTCATTTTTTAAAATTTTTTAAATTTCCTAACTTTTGTAACAAAGCCAAAATGCTTACGCAACATATTGATTTTGTGGGGTTTTTTTTTTTTTTGGGGGGGGGGGGGAAGATGTATAAGATTTCATAAGAAATCTGTTGTAATATTGGTCAAATTTCAATCAATAAAGTTATTCACTCATAATATTTGTCAAGCATTTCATCTAGAATTGAAAAATGCGATTGAGATTAATTAGTGTTTCATAAGGTTCATCCATAGAATGAATTTGAATTATACATTGATATTTCTAGGCAAAATCTGGATCACATATTATTTAATTTTAATTCTCAAATGCATGCCAAGAACAACTATTGTAATATTGGTCAAATTTCAAATGTCAAATGCCATGCAAGAAGGTTGCTTCGTATTTGGCCAGCTAGGAATTTTATGCGGCCCAATTTGATAAGGAAAGCCATGACGCAGTGGTTAGAATAGTCATATATATGGCACAAAATTCTAAAACAATAAAGATGAAGAATCCAGGGTTCACATTATCTTAGTTTTCATGGCAACTAGCCAACTATAAATAGCAAAACTTTGTATCCTCTTATTATGCCCGAACTCTAGAAAACAACAAAGATGAAGACTACCACCACCTTGTTGCTTTCTCTTGTTTTTGTTCTTCTTTTTTCAACTTCATGGGCTCATACTCATGAAGATTTTCTTCAATGTCTTTCCCTTCACTCTCCAAACACAACCTCAATCTCAAAACTAATTTACACTCCAAACAACTCTTCATATTTATCTATCTTGCAATTCTCAATACAAAATTTGAGATTCACAGAACCATCAACACCAAAACCTCTAGTCATTATCACACCATTGCATGAATCACAAATCCAAGCAACTATCTATTGTTCCAAAAATCATGGAATGCAAATTAGGGTTAGAAGTGGTGGGCATGACTATGAGGGTCTTTCTTATGTTTCTAAGGTCCCTTTTGTCATTATTGATCTTAGAAACCTCCGGTCCATCACTATCAATGCTGAAAACAAAACTGCTTGGGTTGAATCTGGCACGCTTATTGGGGAACTTCATTATAGAATTGCTGAGAATAGTAAAACCCTAACTTTTCCTGCCAGTGTTTGCCCTACTGTTGGTGTTGGTGGACACTTTAGTGGAGGAGGGTATGACGCGTTGTTGCGAAAGTATGGCCTTGCTGCTGATAATGTCATTGATGCTCGCATTATCGATGTTAATGGCAACATTCTTGACAGAAAATCCATGGGTGAAGACCTTTTTTGGGCTATTAGAGGAGGTGGAGGGGCTAGTTTTGGAGTCATTCTATCATGGAAAGTAAAGTTGGTGATTGTTCTATCAACTGTCACTGTTTTCACACTTGACAGGACTTTAGAGCAAAATGCAACCAATCTTGTTCATAAGTGGCAATACATTGCCCACAAGTTCCCTCAAGAATTATTCATTAGAGCCTTCGTAAGGAGAGTGAATTCAAGCCAAGATGGGAAGAAAAAAACAATCCAGGCTACATTCCAGTCTTTGTACCTTGGTGGAGTTGACAAGCTCATCCCATTGATGCAAGAAAGCTTCCCTGAGTTGGGATTGACAAAACAAGACTGCACTGAAATGAGCTGGATCAAATCGATCCTCTATTTCCATGGTTTTACCAATGGAGAACCCCTTGAAGTCTTGTTGAATAGGACTCAAACATCTGTGTTGTACTTCAAAGCAAAATCAGACTATGTGAAGGAGCCCATTCCGATGACCGGGTGGGAGAAGATTTGGAAAAAGTTTTATGAAGAAGAGGCAGAGACGGCTCAGATGATCTTTAGCCCATATGGTGGAAAAATGGATGAGATTTCAGAGTCTTCAATTCCTTTCCCACATAGGGTTGGGAATATTTACCAAATCCAACACTTGGTGTATTGGCAAGAAGAGGGAGAAGAAGCTTCCAAAAGGCATATAAGTTGGATTAGAAGGCATTATAGTTACATGGCTCCCTATGTTTCAAAGTTTCCAAGAGCTGCATATATGAACTATAGAGATCTTGATGTGGGAGTGAACAACAAATTGGGAAACACAAGCTATGCACAAGCAAGCATTTGGGGCTCCAAATATTTCAACAACAATTTCGATAGATTGGTGCAAGTCAAGAGCAAGGTTGATCCTAGCAATTTCTTTAGGAATGAACAAAGCATTCCATCCACATGGAGGAAGAATGGTGATTAGGGAATCTTGGGCAAAGGAAGTATGATTTACAATTTATTATGTTGGCCTAAATAATTACGAGTCAGAAAAAGTATTTCAAAAAGTAAGTAAAAAATGAAGTGTGTGGATCAGATTCATAATCTATACCATATACTTTAGTTTGTGACTACTTATGGGATTATTTTTTATGATTTTTTTTTTCAATAAATGTAGTGGTTCATATCCAATAAAGTTTACTAGCTTGAATTGCATTTATAGAACGAGAAGTGTAATATGATTTCATTTGTTTAGTTGTGTTTAGATTTTAGATTTGATATATGATTCACAAAAGAAAGTAATAAGTGAACTTATTATCTAATAGGTCCTATGAAAATTAATGGCAATTTTCATCAAACACCATTAAAAAAAGTTACTAATTGTTAATTTTCAGGTACAGTTTGCAAATTATCACAAAAAATCACTAATTATAAGTTTTAGCGACAGTTTTAAAAAATCGTCATAAAAAAAGTTACTAATTTTCAATTTTCAGCGAAAGATTGAAAAATTCATCACAGAAAAACATCATTAATTGTAAATTTTAGCGACAATTTATAAAAACTGTGATAAAAAAAATCACTAATTGTCAATTTTTATTTTTAGTGATGTGTAAAAAATTGTCATAAATTTATTTTTAGCAACAATTTTATTAGGATTTATTTTCAATAAGACCTAATGAAAATGAAATCTGACTATTAAAATTTATTGATAATTTATCCAAAATAAAAAACTAAAATTTCATCACGTTTTCCTTCTCGTTTCATTTTTCTCTGCAAAAATTTGAGATTTAATCATAACTTTAATAATGGAGAGAGTCAACTACGTAATTTCTGTGGTAGTGATTGGAGTTATAAGGGTTGTACGTAATTTTGTGGTGATGGTTGGACTTGGTCCGCGTTGGAAGTTTGAGTTATTTTTTGTGATTGTTATTGGACGTGGTAGCTATCGACCTTTTAGTTATGGTTAGATTTTAAATGCTCAATTCGATAAGATGTCATGTTTAGTTTGATTTTTAAAAATTTGTTTAAATTTTTTTTAATTAAAAATTAATTTAGTGAAAGAAATAAAAAATCAAAAACACTTAATTTTAACATAATTTTGTCTTTTGTGATGTCGGAAATAATATTTAAAATTTAAAAAATATTTTTTATGCCTATATTTTTATCAAATTAATTTCTATTTTTTCAGGAAAAAAAATTAAATTTTTTTTCTCGAAAATAAACCAAACAAGGCTGATGTTTCTTCTATTTATAATTAATCTTTTACTAACTGACCCAAAAAAAATAAAAATTGTGGGTCTTTAAATTGTTAATGAATAAAAACAATACATTGAGGCTGTATTTGGTTCAAAATTTGAGAGGAATTTAGAAAAAAAAATAAAAAGAATAGAAAAGTATAAATAAAATATACTTACATTTTATTTAATTTCACATATTTTTTATTTTTATTTTTCAAATCTCTCTCCATATCCTTAAACCAAACACAAGAGCATGAGATGGTTGGGCCATGGCTATAGACGATAGTTATCAAGTTAGTGGAATTCCCATGTAGTGGTGGGTTGTACTTTTGTTGGGCTGTTTGTAAAGAAAAGACTTCGGCCCCAAAGTGGTGGGCCTTTTAAGCTGAAATATTGGGCTTCTAAAGAGAATATTTATCAGTGCACAGTAGCTTTAATTTCTGGAATTTGGAGTTCAATCAAATGGTTGTATGGGATTTGATTTTTTAGAAACCTTTCGGGGCCTGTTAAATATATTTTTTTAAAACCTAAGACAATTACTGTCCAGTCTCATTTAATGAACTTCATTACTTATAGTTCCTACATATCTTTTGTATTCACCAATAAATTATAATATTCTTTTTTTCCTATCATCCTCTTATATTCTCCTTCTCTACAATATTTTTCCAAGAGCCTTATACTCTCACCACCATTGTTATCGTTGCTGACCACCGCCACCATCGCCAATCTACTACCACTATTCATGAACCATCTCCACCATTACCGATCTACACTCTACATCTCTGATCTCTACTCTACCATGGTTGATTCACCGATCTAGTTCTAAATCTATACCAATCTACTTGTTTCAATGGTCCTGTTCAAAAAAAAAAGAAAAAAAGTTGTTTCAATAGTAAAATCGACTCCAAATAACTCCAAGTAACATTGTTTTTTAGATCTTACCCCCCTTCCTTTTCTTTGTCTTTATTTTTAAATTATATCTGTTGCTAATTTATTTTTCAATGATAAATTTATCAATCTTTGGTTTTGTATGCGTATGTAAGATATGAGTGTCTTGTGAGTAAGTGATTGTAAGTGTAAATGTGAAGGAGTAAATTGGCGTCTGTAATTTTTTACAAATCACTCAGTGATAAATTTATTACTAATACATTTAGTGAAAATTATCACTGAATGTATCTTTAATTCTTTTGTTAATTTTGTATTGATCTATGATGGTGAAGACTAATGAAAACTATTTGCTAGTAAAACTTTAAGTTGCGTTTGGTAGAACTTTAGAGTTATGATTTGAAAATAGAGTTGTATTTTGAATTTATGAGTTTTGGAATTATGATTTGAGTATAGAAAATTTGTTTGGTTATGAGTTTTGAAAAGAGTTTTGAATTGGGTTTGAATTAAGTAATGTGACATGTGATATTTGATTCAAAAATTTACAACTTGTAACCAAACACACAATCCAAAATTCTATTTAAAGCTCATAAAAATTTTTAAAAAAATTTCCAAAATATTTTTTATTTAAAATATAAAAATAACAGGTGCAAAAAAAAAAAAAAAAAAACATGAACACTGTTTCGGTCAACTGGTCGGACGTCCGGGAGGATGACCGGATAGACGTGTTTTGAAAAGTGGGTATGAAATCAATTTTTAAAAATTGTAAACAAACAGAGCACTCAAATTATATTGTGGAATCATATTTGGAAAGTTCTACCAAATACAACCCCTCTCTCTCTCTCTCTCTCTCTCTTGTTGCTACTAGAATTAAGGAGGTAGTGGGAATAGTAATGTGGCAGAGATGAACATTTGTTTTTGTTGAAAAATGGTCAGAAAAATATTATTGAAAATTGCCTGAACTCAGAAGTAATTGCCAGTAGTAAAAAATGGCGGTCGGAGGTAGCCACTAGAGGTTGGAGGTAGTCGCTAAAGGTCAGAGGCTGTTGCCAGTGACCGGAGGTAATTGTTGGTAGTAGCGGTCATGACAGTAGTGTTATGGTTGATGTGTTGGATGAGATCAGTTGATGATATTTTACAGATATTGATAATTAAAAAAGAAGCAAGACTTATAGATAAATAAGTCTAATCAATAGGACTAGCCCGTTAGTACCCTTTAAAACTTCAGGTTAGATATTGGGCCTAAACGGGTCACTTTGCTGGATTATCTTTTTAGAAAATGTTTGAGACCCACAAAAAATTCTTATAATTTGATTCACAATAATGTGATATAAAATAACTCTTAGAAACCCATAATTTTAGATCCACAAGTAAAGAAATTGGGGTTGTATATCATTACATGTGTAACAAATTAAAAGTTTACACATATCATACTACATCATTGTAGGTCAAATTATAAAACTTTTTTGCGAGTTTTAAACATTTTCTGTGGTATAATAAGTGTCAATTTTGATTTGTTAAAACACTTAATGGTAAGACCCAACTCATTTGCTATATCATTGTAGGTGCATTTGTAGATGAATTTTTAGCATTTCTCTTCTGTTTTTTAAAGGGATTTTTAAATGCAAGAATTGTGATTAATTTTTGAGTTTTTGTGTTTTATTTTTTTATTTTTGTGTTAATTTTTGAGTTTAAAGTACCGGAAAGTTGATTCCCAAACTACCCTAATAGTAATATCTATGGTCCAAATGTCAACATAAACACTTTTGATGCAATCTAGTAGCCAAAAACAATTGCTAAATAGTAGCAGTATTTATTCTTTTCACACTGACTGACTAAGATCTAGCACATTTCTCCAATTTGCTTGACAGCAATTATTTTTGTTTTTGTTGGAAAAGCGCATGACAGCATGTTATAGCCTCTTTTGAAAATTGTTAAAAAAAAAAAAAAAAAAAAAATTATTTTATTAATTTATTTAAATCATATCATCTTTTTATTTTTTTTATATCTTTTTATAATAAATAAAAACTAAATTTTTTTTTGCACTTTGCAAACCAACCCTAACGCTGTGTTTGGATGGAGATTTAGGAAGAGATTTGAAAAAAAAAAAGTAAAATGTAAATAAAATATAGATATGGGATCTCTGCTGTGCTGGAGACACAATAGACACTATTGTGTTGTCAAATGAGTCCATTTCATGACCCATTTTGATAATTCAAGTCATTTTGGATAGAATATACCTATAAAAAATTAAGTTGATTAGATATCATTAACCATTTCATCGAATAGCATTTATATCTACAAAAATAAATGATAATTGCGATTTGAAATATAAATATGAATAAAAATGTGAATAGATGAAAAGGTTAACAAATACGATTAACTTGATTTTTCGCAAATATGTTCTATTCGATGTATTCTAAAATGTGAAGGGTTCGGATCATCAAAATGGGCCCGAAATGAGCCCATTTGACTACACAGCAGGGACCTCAATTCCATAAAATATACCTATATTTCACCTAGTTTTACACACTTTTTTCTTTTCATTTTTCTTTTCAATTTTTTTTTTTAAAATCCCCAACTAAACATAGTGTTAGTACTATATCTTTTCTAATTTTTCTAACAAAAGAAAAAGTTTAAGAACAAGTACAATTTTTGCGTCTACAAATTAGCAATCATAAATAAGAATTTTTTTAAAATTTTTTTATATCTCATATCTATATATTATGTGTTCCTAACACTATTTCACTTGTTCTAACATTCAATATAATATATCATATTTTTTATTTATTATTTTATTTTTAATGTAATAAATTTATAATAATAAATTTAACTTTAATAATATTAATTTTATAATTATTAATTTATTTATTGTGAGTATATCGCATCAAGTGAAAGAAAAATATAATAAAAAAACAATTCACTAATAAAAATTTTGTACTGAATTTCATATCAAAATGATGTGCAACAATTTTTAAAAAATCACAATGATAATTTTTTGTTATAGAGTGATAGTACTCAAGATTATCATATCCTTTTTAATAAAAATTTACTGCTCAACATCTCTTTCTTTCTTTGTTTTTATTTCTTTTCTTTTATTTTTTAATTTTGTTGTCAAAAAGTTGGGCGGCTGTGAAAGTCCACTTGTTGTGATCAATAAATTGCGTTCCAAAAGACAAACCCCCAAATTTTCTATAAGAAAATGAAAAAGATTAGTGTAATGGTGATATTACGTAATGATATCACGTGATGTTGTGTTTAATAATAAATAATTATGCTATTGTAGAATACCACATGATTGTGGTTCCGATTAAATTGTATTTTGTGGTTTAACTCTTTTATTTATTTTATTCTAAATGATGTAAATGAAATCTCTTGTTATATGTTGAACGAGCTAAGGCTCCATTTGGAGAATTAAATTTTTAGTTAAAAAATTATTGTAAATTATTATATTATTTTATTTTTTATGCATTTCTTATTAAAATTAAAAAATAATTAAAATAGTTAATTTTCAAATCACCAAAGTAAAACCATTTCTAAAATAATCTTTTTGTATTTGTTGCCTCCAGTGAGAGTGTCAACTTGCGTGCTAATTGTAGAGAGGTTAATTTTGGAGAGAGAGAGAGCAAGAGAAGGAGAGGAGAGAAAGGTGTGGGAATGACAGATTTATTTTTATTTTTCGTTTTTATACTCACTTAACAGCTACACTAAGACCTTGTTTGTTATAATCTAAAAAAGTTAAAAAGTTACAATTCTATTTAAATCACATTACCTTTTTATTATATCACTTCAAATCCAACCCATACCCAACTCATATTTCATAAAAAGTCAAAAAATACACTTATTTAGAACATCCCAAACCACCCCTAAGTACTAATTCATTCTAGTTCGTTAATGGATTGGTTTTTTAACTTTTTGATTTTTTTATTATTTTAGTTTAGAGTTAAAAAGTCTCGTTTAGAAATGATTTTTTGATTTTTTTGACTTTTTTGTGAGAAAAATAATGCAATGATTATGGGTTGAATATGATATTTTATCTTATTGAATTAAAAAGTCTATTTTATCTTTTTGTAACTAAAATAGCTCCAAATTCAACCCAATCCTATTTCCCAAACGAAGCCATTAACAAATATTTAATATATAAAATTAAGTATTATTTTTAATACATAATTTTAACCATCCTATTAAGAGTTTGTTTGGGAAGTAGGTTGGTTTTTTGGCAATTTTAGCTTGGGACTAAAAAAACTCGTTTGAAAAGAATTTTTTTGGCTTTTTTGACTTTTTGTGAGAGAAAAAATGTAATAATTATGGGTTAGATGTGATATTTTGTCTTATTAAATTAAAAATCTATTTTATTTTTTTGTGAATAAAATAACTCCAAACCTAATCTAACCCAAGTTGCCAAACGAAAGCTAAGCAATGTTGTTAGGTTTAACCGAGTCCTATAAAGGAATATTAAAATAAAAATTTAAATTAATTAAATATCTATAACTTATTGATTGAATTACATTTATTAAAAAATAAATAGTATATTTATAAAATCATATTTTTTATTTAATTTTATAAGTAAAATATAATCCAAATATATATTATTAGTAATATTCAATCATTTTAAATTTTTGGAACAATTACAAAAAAACAAAAACAAAAAAGTTTTAGAATTTAACCCTTGTAACAAAATAAAACCTGAAATTTTAATTTTATCAATTTAAATTCTGATATTTTTATTTATTTTCAATCTAAATTATTTATCCATTTTCATTAACTAAAACCGGCAAAGAAAATAGTGTTTTAGTCAATAAACAAAATATCATTATCTATTAAATTTAATGAATAAAATATTAATTTTTCATCAATTTTATTTAAGAAAAATAGATAATTGGTTCATATTAAAAACAAATCAAAAATTTAAATTTTAAATTGACAAAAAATTCATGGTTTATTTTGTTATAAGAAAATTTAAAATTTAAATTGACAAAATTAAAAACTCATAATTTATTTTATTATAACAGTTAAATCCTCATATTTTGTAATAATTTTCTCTAATTATTTTTTAGAAGGGAGTGTTTGGCAAGTTGGGTTTGGACTATTTTTTGGCTAAAATTTACAAAAAAAAAGACAAAATATACTAAAAATAGTAAATAAGACAAAACATCACATTAAATTTATAATTATTTTATTTTTTCTCTCACAAACATCACATCTAATTAAAAAAAAATCTAACTATATTTCCAAACACAAAAATTTTAATCTATTAAAATAACCAAAAATTAAAATAACTTACTAAAATAACAATTTCTCAAACACTCACAATATTTTTATCCTAAAGTAGAAAGTTGTGTTACTACTAAGATATGAAATAATAAAAAATGAAACAAAAAAGTATTGTACTAATTGTTTAATTATTTTGATGAACACTAAACCATACATTAATGATATAGTAACACAACAACGAAACAAAATTAAAAAGAAAATGCTACGGTCCCAATTTTTTTACTAAATAAGTGACTAAATGTCTCACAGGCATAGAGTCTACAAAATTACGGACTCTATATTCATGTTAGACATTTAATCATTTATTTGGTGAATAATTTAATATCCTACCATTATAACCAAATCCAAAGCAATTAACAACAAACTAAAATTGTAACACACCGAGCTCTTATCTCCATATCTACTTTCTTCAGTAGATCCTACTCTTAGCTGGAAATGGAGGAATGCTCTGTTCATTTCTGAATAAATTCTGTGGATCAACCATGGTCTTCACTCTCACCAACCTATCAAAATTACCCTTAAAATACATCAACCCATAGACTTTACCTTCATTGTAACTGTCCTTCCCATTGTGTGTGATTCCAATATCAAGATCTCTGTAGCATAGAAATGCTTCTCTAGGGGACTTTGACACAAATGGAGTCATGAAACTGTGTAACTCTCTGATTTGACTCATATAGTTCTTGTATGCTTCAACCCCTTCATCTTCCCAACTCACTGAGTACTGGATTTTGAATATGTTTCCGGCACGGTGGGGGAACGGTTTCGCCGCCGCCGGAATTTCACTCATTCTCCCTCCATATGGGTTGAAGACGAATCCAGTTTTTCCCAATGCGATCATCTTTTTCCAAATCGATTCTAACCCAGTTTTGGAAATCGGAGTTTGAACATAATCCGATTTTCTCTTCTGAAAATCAGCAGCGTAGGTTCGATCGAGCAGGACATTTGGGGATGTCTTTGGGTCGAAATTTGCCCAGTAAAGCACAGATTGAATCCAACTCATTTCCATACAATCCCGTTTTTGCAAACCCAGTTCAGGAAAGTCTCTGTTCATCACTGTCATGAGTTGTTTTGAATTACCAAGAAACATTGAAATGAATGTTGCTCGAATCGTCTTCACACCCTTTTGTGTTCTACTACTAATTGGTTGTATCAGAACCCTCATGAACAACCCATTATCGATCTTGTCTGCAACGAATTGCCATCGATGAACAAGCTCTGTTGCATTCTGATCCAACGTTTTCTCAACCCGAAAAACCGTTACAGTTTCCGGCACCGGAACAAGCCTAATTTTATACGACAGAACCACAGCGAAGCTAGCGCCGCCGCCGCCAGTCACCGCCCAAAACAAGTCCTCACCCATGGCTTTCCGATCCAAAACCCGGCCATTAACATCAACGATTAGACAATCAACAACATTATCGATCGACAAGCCGTACTTTCTCAACATGTTGCCGTAGCCGCCGCCGCCGATGTGGCCGCCGATGCCGACGGTGGGGCAAACTCCGGCGGGGAAACCGTGGGTTTTGCTGGTGGATGCGATTTTGAAGTAGAGTTCGCCGAGTGTGGCTCCGGATTCGACCCAGGCGGTGTTGGTGGTGGTGTCGAGGTTGATGGAGCGGAGGTTGAACATGTCGAGGACAATGAAGGGGGCAGCGGCGGAGGAGGTGTAGGAGATGCCATCGAAATCGTGGCCGCCGCTGCGGATTTTGAGTTGGATTTTGGTGAGTTTGGAGCAGAGGACTGCGGCCTGGACGTGGGAGTGGAGGAGGGGGGTGATGATGAGGAGCGGTTTTGGGGTGGAGGAGGTGTTGAAGCGGCGGTTGCGGATGTAGGATTGGAGGACGGTTGGGTAAGATGGGTTGGAGGAAGTGTAGACTATGGAGGAGATTTGGTGTTGTGGAGTTGAGTGGTTTGATAGGCATTTAATGAAGGTTTGATAGTTGGTTGTTGAATCTATGGCTGCCCATGATGAAATAGGAAGAAGAAGAAGAAGAAGATGATGATGATGAAATAGTAGTAATGGTGATGAAGTTTTCTCCATTGCTTGTTTGCTCGGTTTGGTTTTTTTGGGTAATGAGAAAATTTATGGGTATATTAGAGGGTTACAATCTACAAAGGAAAAGTTTCGAGGATCCATAAAGCTTCCAAAAGGCTCAGTTTAATTAGATAAATAATATAAAAAAATAAAAATAAAAATAAATATTTTTTTATATGTTTGTTTACATAGAGAATTTTAGAGGCGTTTGGAAAGTGAACTAGGTTAAAATAACTTATTAAAAAATAAAATATGTTAGGATAATTAATAAAAAAATTATATATAATTTATAATTATTTTACTTTTTTTTTCGCATCTATTAAGTCAATTAAAAAAAAATTTAACTTTTCAAATACAAGTGTTTTAGCCAGATGAAAATAGTAAAAAATCCAAATAACCAACTAAAAAAGTTAACTTCCAAACAAAGTCTTAGAAAGTAATGAAAGCTAAAGTTTCTTATATAATTCAAATTAATTTATTAGTTAGACTAACAATTTCTTACGAAATGTAGAGGAAAATTTATTTTTTTTCACAAATCGTAAGAAGGTTTTTTTTTTTTTAATCCAAATTTCTTCTCATAACTCCCTATTATACCATGATTACTTTTTTTCTCAACAAAATTCAAATATATTTAAATTTTAATTATTGATATAATTAATTTAAAATATTAAGTAAGCCATGTCATGCGGCCTTGTTTGTCATCATCTAATAAAGTCAAAAAGTCAAAAAATTATTATCTTATTTGAGTCACATCATCTTATTTAAATCACATCACCTCTTTACCACATCACTCCAAACCTAACCCATACCCAACTCATACTTCATAAAAAGTCAAAAAGTACACTTATTTAAATCATCCCAAACTACCCCGTACCAACAAAACAATTATTCGATTAGATTATTATTGTGAATCTTAATTTGCTATCAAAATTTATAGGAGAATTATATCTAGGTGGGAAATAGAAAAAAATAAAATAAAAATTACAAACACATAAGAGGTGCAAGCGTATAGTGGAATACAAATAAAAGGTTGTAAGATGTAAGTGTCACTTGTACCCTTATGTATTGGTAATTTTTTTCTTTTCTTTTCTTTTTCTCACTTGCAAGTAGTCCCTCCAAATTTATATGGTGAATTGGTGATAATATAAAGGAAAATTACTTTTCAGTGATAACTTTTGAAAATTATTATATATTAATGAAGAAAATTATAATTATAATTATTAGGATAAATTACACTGATATTTTCTGAGGTTTCTATTTAATATAGATCCTCTTTCATATTTGAAAAATTACACTTATCTTATGTCAGATTAAAATAATATATTTGTCCCTTAACCTTTATATATATAAAATAATGAAATAATGTTGATATTTTGTTCATATCATTTCAAAGAAAATAACAATCATCTTCTTTAATTTACCTCACACAAAAAATTAAGTTTTTTTTTAATATTTTTTGTGTTTTTTATTTTATTTTTACTAATTTTTTTAATATTTTAAGTAATTTTTATTTTATTTTTTAGATACACCTAATCTAGATATACTTAAGAAGTATAATATTTTATCATTTTTTTTAAATTCACCAAACACAATATATATATATATATATATATTTGAAAATTTAGTAATACTGTAATAAATGTGAATGATGGTGTTAGGTAATACTATAATCAATGTGGGTGAATAGACGAGAAAAAAAAAATGATGGTGAAAATAAAAATGAAAATTTCTATTTATATATATAAATTTATAGAAAAAATATCATAAAAATATTGTGATTGTGATGTTATTGTAAATATAAATTATGTTTATGGTATGTTTTTGTTTTAAAGTGAAATGTCACCATTAAGTTATATCATTATGTTTCAAAATTTTATATAAAATTTATTTTTGTATATTATCACTTAATAAGAATATGTTCAAATAGAATTTAATAGTAGAAAGTTATTGAATGTAATCATGATTATAGGGAAAAAAAATTGTAAAAAAAGAGATAAAATAGTCGTTTAAAAAATTTTAAGGCATAATATTAGTAATTCAAAGAATAATTTATAATGAGATTAGAAATTTTAAGAAAAGAAAGTAATTTTTTTAAATGTAATAGAAAAATTTATATTAAATAGAAATCAGGTGTAATTTATCCTAATTATTAATATTTTGTAATTAATTTTCTCATACCCACTACATTGATATTTTCCCTCGTATGAATGCACTGATTGAAGATGTCTTGTCAATAGGTGTGTCGGTAGGGATGTTTTTACAATTTTGAGAGGTACAAAAAGAGAAATTATTCCCCACAAAAAAAGAAAAAAAAGGAAAAGTAATTGGTTAGTTATAGGCAGAGTCATGTGATATTTTATATGTATTTTGATCGGTAAAGAAAGTAAAATTGATAATTTTATATTAATTAATTAAAAACATAAAAATAAATAAAAATTTATGATTGGTCAAAAAAATGACTACCTAATGCCCCTCTATTCTCTAATAATTTTTCTCCAAAGTAACTACTTAAATTATCAATGATTTTGACAACAACACCCCATGTGCATTTTCTGGACCAAAGACAAAGCATGCTGTATTGGGCTGTCTGTATGTAGGCCTACGCATGTGTCAAAATATTTGATAAAATTTTTATTTATAATTTATTAGGAATAAATAATTTTAAAATTTTTTTAAAAATTAATTATTTAAAAATTAATAAATAAATATTTTAAATATTTATTTTTTGATTATCAATTTTTAATTAAATTTTTTTTTTTTGTACAAATAGAGTCATTATCTTTTATCTGTTTGTGGCCTATTTTGGTAAGTTAATTAAAAGTTAATTTTTGGTTTTTTGACTTTTTAAGTCATATCATCTTTATATTTTTTTACATATTTTTTAAAAAAAAAATTTAAAAACTAATTTTTAACCATTTTTCAAAATAACCCTGTGTCATCTTAATTCATTGTATTAATGTTCTTGGCTTTCAATCTCACACGATAAAGGGAGTAATATCATATACACATGTGAAAAATATTTAAGGGTTTGGTTATGGTGTGCAACTTACACCTTACACCTTACACCTTACACCTTTTGTGAAAAATTAAACCTTACACTTACACATTTTTTGAGGTTGCACACCATATGCAACCCACTTACACCTTACACCTTACATATACTTGCACCTTACACTTACACTTTTTGTGTAAGTGGCACATGGTGTGCAATTGCACACTTAAAAAAAGTCCAATATTTTTAAACATACCAAAAACTGTCATCATCGAAATCACCGACTTCTAGTGTATAAATTTATATATAAACAATGGGGTTTTTGAGAATTTAAAAAAAAAAACAAAAAAAAAAAAGTCAATTTTTAATTTTTTATTCATTTTAAATCACATCATCTCTCTTATTTTTTACTCATAAAAAGATAAAATAAATTTTAAAAAACTAAAAAATTAACTTTTTACCCACCTTTCAAAACACCACATTATTTATATTGATAGTTGCGAAAAAATATGAAAAATCCGTGATTTTATTGATAAAGGTTTTCGATATATGATCATAGAAAATCTTATATATGCTAAAAAATTGTTTAAAATATTGTTCATAATGTACGTGTTTTGAAAGGTATAAAAAAATATTGCAAAATTTTGATAGTGTTTGGTTTAATTTTTAAATTAATATTTGGATCAAAAAATTAAAAAAACATATTTGATTAATAAATTTTAAAGCTCTTTTTAAAATTATTTTTTCACACTCCTCTCTCATTCTTTTTTTATTTATTAATAAATCAATTAATCACTTTTTGCCTCTCCTCTGTCCTCTCTTTTCTCACATTCTACACACTCATCTATTCAACTATAAAATTGTTGCATAAATTGTAGAATAATATAAAAACAAATAGATTCATATTGAACAAACAATTGAAAATTCCAAAACTAGAACATGGTAGAATTTACAAAAATTTATAATAAAATAAAACTAGAAAAAGGAAACAAACCAAAGTCTGTACTAGACAGTGTCTTTAAAACAAATTCGTTGCCTTACCGGTTGGGTGCCGGAGGTTGTCCGACGTCTGTTTCTTAAGATACGACGATTGGACCAACTACAACAATGCACCGACTAAGTAGTTTCGGCGAACAGAACTATGACAGCACACTCTCACTGGGAAGAATATAAAATGGGAGAAACTTTTGAGGACAAGAACCAAAATTCTAGGTCCAAAGAATGAAGGTGAATGGTCTCGTTTTATACACATGGAGGGAGAGAGAAAAAGGCTCCAGCAATTAGAGCTCCTCACAAATGCAAAAATTAATTTTGTGTTAATCTGAAAAACTGATGGAATAAATCCATCATGAATAGAAGAGTTACCAACTCTATTATACACATAGGTTTTGTGTATACATTCCTACAGCCCACACATCTGGCTTGGCCCAAAAAGATTAAGATGGATGGAACAAGCCCAACCTCCACACTCAATACATTCTAGCAACCCCAAGCCCCAGCCCCAAGATCTAAGAACCACGATCCACGGATCACGAACCAGGGACCTGAGTCGGTCCGGTCTGGTCCGGGCTGGTAGACAGCGCGTATGCGCATGTGGCAATTTTTGCATAACCAACTTGGACTGTAGCCTTGGCCCAAGTCCATCCTTGAAGCATCCATAACTCCCTTCCTTTGAAAAATTTGGATGCCCCAAAGGGCTCATAACCTTAAGCAAAAAATGGGATTTAAATACCCATCAATGTTTTCCTCTACAATCAATACGGGATAGAAGGTTTTACACATTTCCCAATACCTCTATTATGAGGCTAACTTAATGAGTCAATTTCTCATTCAAACCTTAATTGTTTTTCGTCATTCTTTTTGTGGTGTAAAGATTTCATTACAAAGAATCTAAACCCACTTTACTCCACATCAATTAAGGATTGGCACCCACTTTAATATTGCATTAAAGTAACCAAAAAATCATTATTTTTCTAACAATCCCCTATATGAATAAAAATTGACCGAATAACAACAAACAGACAACGCTTAATGTGATGCCCCAAGATTTGAGGACATCATAATAAGATTTAGAATTTAAAATCAATTTTGTTAATAACTAACCCCTCACCAATGTTGTTACCAATATTACTAGCATTAATTAACAACCCAAAAATTAAAAGTTCTTAAATTACAACTCAAATAAAAACTTAAAACTTAGTCTTAGTACATAAAAACAACACGAATATAACAAAAAAAAAAAAAAAAAAACTAGAAACTTAGAAAAATGGTTCATGAATCTTGGGCACTCTTCAAGCTAACCAAGGCTGAGTGTCGCCTTGCAAGGCCTCGGTGTTTCCTTCGGTTTCTTCGGTACCTGGCATAAAAAGCCAAGGTAACGGGAATGCCAGTGAGCGACGAGCTCAATAAGATACTACAACCCAAAAATACCCACCCCGATAATAATACTCACAATTTATGAATAATGTATAATAACAGAATAACAAGTAACATTTAGTAAGTATAAAAGGAAGATTATCAGTTGAAATAATAACAAAAGATAATAATAAATCAAATAAAAAAAATATAACAAACGGAAGTAGTATTTCATCATAAGGAATATGCCCACATTCCTTTTTAAATTTTCATAGATTTAGTTTATCAAATAAATTTAAGTAACTTCCCGCGGAGCACTATTTCCACTCAACCGCTAAGCAATGGCCACGGGCAATTCTAACTCCTCCTTGGTCAAATGTTCAAATGTTACGTACTGTAACTACCAATGATGCCCACGCACCAGGGTTACATACCCGAGTTGTGACATCACGGTCTGCCCCAAGGGAATGGTTTATGTTGTGACACCCGCATCACCAACCTTATATCGCCTACACCGATAAGAGCCGAAATACATTTCCGTGCCATGTTAGGGTTCACAACTCACTTGCGCAAGATTTTAAACCGGACTCACCCCATCACTTTTAAATTTTAATGTATCATTGATTAAATTTCGTGTTTCTTTACTTATTGAGATATTCACAATAATTCAACATTTAATTACCAATAATGTTATACCAACTCATTAAAATTCCCACCATAAAATATTACACATGTCACACAATAATAAATAATTGTACAAAATTTAAATAAACAATTTATTTAAACCATGATATGAAATAGTAATTTAGATACCAAAACAAAGAAATAAATCACAATTACTCATATGCATGGATTTTAATCTACAAGATTAGACTAGCACAATATTAAATTTTTAATCCAAATAAGCAATTAAAGAGATAATTTTTTTTTTCCTCCTGAATCTGTCAAAATTTTCAGAATGTATATCTCGCAAATAAAATTATAAATAAATTACTTATACAACTCTAAAATTCATATAAATCTACAGAATACTCAATAAACATGTTATGGTCATTTTTCAGAAATACTTTTCCAAAAATAATTTATAAATAATTCTTAAAAATTCCAAGAAAGTTTATGACACAGATTTATTACATTTTCTTAAATTAATTCCATACTTAAATTTATAAATAAATTCCATAATATAAAAAATTATTATGAAACTAGACTTCTCAAATTTATTTTTTGTTTAGAAATTACCAGATTTGGTTTAATATAAAATTTTTAATGATTTTTCAAACACATAGTAAAATCTGCATAAAGCTCCAGATTTGGTTAAAAATCTATATAAATTCATACAAAACTCCCTAGTTGTCGTAAAAATGTATGGATGAAGTAGACATCATTCTAAACAACTTTGTAGAACAAATTATCTTCAAATTTTGAGTATAAAATTGTCTAAAAATTCGTACAAATTTTCTGACAAATTCAAGGACCAAATAAATTCTTCAATCCTCTCTTTAATGTTATAAACTACACATGCAAGTCTATTTCCACAATAATACCATGACTTTATGACTATCAATATTTTCAAATATTTGATATACATATCACAAAATTTACATACATATATATAAAAATTTCTATTTATAAACTAGTCATTTTATCATTTGAATATAATCAGAAAATTTGAACAATTAAAAAAATGAGAGGGTTGAGAGGGTTTTCTTACTTAGTTGTATAATTGAAATGAAAAAGTGAAATGGTAGAAAAATATGAAACCTTGTTAACTCACTCCTCCTTCTCTTGTTAACTCACTCATTCGCAGATTTTCTTTTTCTTAGTTTCCTTTACCTTCTCTACTCGAAGAGTAGCATGCTCATATATATAAACATGCTGGCTAAGGCTTTTCTCTCTCTCTCTCTCTCTCTCTCTCATCATTCTTGTCACTTCGTATCTTCTCAACCCAAGAATTATGATGAAGTGAGAGTTCCTATATTTACATGCAAATAAATATGTGGAAAGTTGTCACCAAAAATCTGTAAAGTTTGATTTTATTTTTTATTTATATATATATATATATATATATTTGTATTTGTGTGGGTTTCTTAAAATTGATACACTAAGATTTTTAACTAAGGTATTTAATAAGAATAATTATCATGTTGAATCCTAATTAAAATAATTTATACACAACAAATATTGAACACCCACAAAATTATTAATTTTAATAATGTCTTTGTTAGTAATTGAATTGGGTTAATTTAAAACTAACTTTTACACTAATATATATTTCAAATAAACTCTGAATAAAATTAATTAATTAATTAATTAATAAATAAAATAATAATAATAATAATAATAATAATAATAATAATAATAATAATAATTATTATTATTATTATTATTATTATTATTATTTTAGAATAATTAAATGCAGGTTTTCACAATCTACCCTCTTAAAAAAAATTTCGTCCTCGAAATTAATTTGTACCTTTAGACTCGAAAAGCTGAGGATAATTGGCATATATCATATCTTCTCATTCCCACGTTAACTCTTCCGTCCCACGATGTCTCCAGAGAACACAAACCAACGGTATAGTTTTACCTCATAATTTTTTCTTATGACAATCCAAAATTTTAACAGGCTTTTCTTCAAATGGCACATTTTCATCAAGATAAATTCCTCCAATTGATGATGTGAGAGGGGTGTGGCTCGTATTTTCGTAGCATAGAGACGTGGAAAATATTATGCACTCCAGCTAGTTGAGGTGGTAGAGCCAAACGGTATGCCACCTCTTCTATTTTGCCCAAAATTTCGAAAGGCCAAATGAAACGAGGTGATAGCTGTCCTTTCTTTTCGAAACGAACAACTCCTCGATGAGGTTGTATTTTCAGAAATACATGATCTCCAACTTGAAATGCTAAAGGTCTTCTCCTTTGATCTGCATAACTTTTCTGCCTACTCTGAGCGGTCTCAAGTCTTTGTCTAATTAAGTTCACCTTTTCGGTTGTTTCTTGAACCAACTCTGGTCCTAAAAGAGGTGTTTCTCCAACTTCCGTCCAACATATTGGTGATCGACAAGGCCGTCCTTACAAAGCTTCATACGGCGCCATACCAATACTTGCTTAAAAACTGTCATTGTAAGAGAATTCGACTAGTGGTAAGTGTCTCTCCCAACTACCCTTAAAGTCCATCACACAAGCTCGAAGCATGTCTTTTAAGGTTTGTATCGTCCTTTCAGACTGCCCATCGGTTTGTGGGTGAAATGTCATGCTAAAGCATAGGTTCGTTCCCATTGCCTTTTGCAAGCCCTAACAAAATTGAGAAGTGAATTGAGGATCACGATCAGACACGATACTAATTGGTACTCCGTGTAACTTAATCACTTCTTTGATGAATAATCTACTGAGTGAATCCAACGTATTTGATGACCCGACAAGTAAGAATCAGGCTGTCTTTGTTAGTCGATCTATCACTATCCACATGTCGTCATGTCCCTGTGGCGACCAAGGCAAACTCGTTATGAAATCCATAGTTATGCATTCCCATTTCCACTCCGGAATTGGTAAGGGTTGAAATGTTCCTGCCGGTCTTTGATGTTCAGTCTTTACTTGTTGACATGTCAGGCATTGAGACACAAACGTCACTACATCCTTTTTCATTCCGCCCCACAAATATTGGAGTTTTAAGTCTTGGTACATCTTAGTACCTCCTGGATATACTGCGAATACTGAATGGTGGAATTCCTTAAGTACCTTTTCCCTTAGTGAGTTGTCGCTTGGCACGAATATTCGACCTTGATATTTCAAACTCTCATTAGTGTGAATTTCCCAACCAGGCATGGTTTCACTAGATTTCATTTGTGGCTTGATGAATGCTACCTCCTGATCGTACTTTTGTGATTCTAATATCTCGCTCATAATTTTAGGCGTAATAATCTGAGCACCAAGGTAAGCCTTTTCTTCTTGAACCCCTATTTGGACCCCAAATTCATTGAGCGTTCCAACCGTATTCCATTCTCTAAGTGCTAAACTAGCAATAATCCCTCTAATCTTGTGACTTAGCGCATCTGCTACCAAGTTAGCCTTGCCAGGATGATAAGAAAGGATAAATTGGTAATCCTCGAGATACTCCATCCAACGTCTCTAATGTATGTTCAGATCCTTTTGGGTGAACAGATACTTCAAGCTTTTGTGATCAGTAAATATCTCAAATTTTCACAATACAAGTAGTGTCTCCAAATTTTGAGTGCGTAAACTATAGCTACTAATTCCAAGTCATGGGCGGGATAATTCTTCTCATAGTTCTTTAATTGCCTGGATCCATATGCCACCACCTTGCCATTTTGCATCAATACGCACCCAGACCTTCTTTGGAAGCATCACAATATACGTTGTACCCAACATCACGTTCTGGCACTATGAGAATAGGGGCACTCATCAATCTTTTCTTGAGTTCTTGGAATGAACTTTCACAAGACTCATTCCATTCAAACTTTACCCCATTTTGAGTCAAATGTGTCATTGGTTTGGCCAATTTTGAGAAGTCTTGAATGAATCTTCAATAGTAACCGGCCAAACCTAAGAAACTACGAATCTCAAACGTGTTCTTAGATTGCTTCCATTCCGTCACTGCTTCTACTTTAGTTGGGTCTACTGATATTCCCTTTTTAGATACCGCGTGACCCAAAAACTTTACTTCCTCAATCCAGAATTCACATTTACTAGCCTTAGCATACAGTTGGTTTTCTTTCAAAGTTTGAAGTACTATTCTCAAATGTTATTCGTGGTCTCCTTCAGACTCGGAATACACCACAATATCATCTATGAAAACTACCACAAATTGATCTAGGTAAGGCGTGAATATGTTGTTCATTAAGCTCATGAACACGCCTGGTGCATTGGTTAGGCCGAATGGCATCACTACGAATTCATAGCGGCCGTAACGCGTTTGAAACGTAGTCTTAAGAATATCTTCCTCCCGAATACGCAAAAAAAAAAAAAAAGAAAGGAAAAACTCAAAATGCATGGATGTGGGGATACGAGGTTTCGAACCCCTATCCTCAGGCTTAGTCTCTTGCTCTTTCAACCACTGAGCCACGCCACTCCTGTGGCAAAATATTCAAACAAATGTATATATAGGTATACGAAACACATACACAAAAAAAAAAAACCAAAACAAAACAAAAGAAACACTCGTTGCTATGGGGGCTCGAACCTCTAACCTCAGGCTTAACCTTTCAATCCTCAACACTAAGCTGAACCACTGAACCCAAGCCACTCTTGTGACCAAATATGCAAACAAATATATATAATACATAGATATACAATTCATATACATATATGCATACAACTCTCCCGCCTCTTTCTCTTCCTTCGAAAACCGCGTTTGACCTGCGGCCTTGCTTTTGCGTCAGCTGGCCGACAAAGCGAACTTCCTCAATTACCGATTGCCTCGGCTCTCTCCTTCTTTGTCTTCTTATCTTCCGTCTTCTTCTTAATCAGTATCTTCTGTCTTCTTCTTAATCACTCATTTCTCCTTCTTCTTCATCATTCTCTTCCGCTCATTCTTCTTCATCACTCTCTTCTGTTTCTTCTTCCTCATCGAGAGAAAGAGAGACTGAATGGAGAAGGCCAAAACTTAATCTGTTCTCTGTTATTTCTCTACAACTCAAACCTTTCACCTCTAAACCATGGCCTCCTCATCTCGTCCCCTTACTCTGTTTCTGGACCTAAACGATCCCATAAGTTCTGCTGGGTCGAGTGCCCCTGCTCCTACTTTTACTCCTCTTAATTTTCCTATGCTATCCGTCGAGCAAATAATGGCCGCTCAATCTGATATTGAGGCCAACCGTTATATGCTGAAATCATGTGTGGAGACCATGACTGCAGTCATTAACTTGTCTCACCTGCTACAGAATAGAACAAGTGAGGTACAACAGTTGAACTCCCAACTCTCTCTACTTCAGCACATGTACAAGGATGCGCGAGCAGAGATTTGCACGCTGAAGGCGGAGAACAAAGAGTTGAAATGGAAGGCCACCGTCATGGCCCGATTTGGAGCACCTTCATACTTTGCTTTTGACGGCCAACAGGGAGTCAACCCTCTCGGTGGTCTAGTAAGAACTGAGGCAGGGCCTTCAAGGGTCGACGACAAAAAGAGAAAGAGCTCGGCGAAAGAACCAAGTAAATGAAGTTAGCGTGTGGCCGTCATTGGAAAAACAAGAAAATCCTTTCCTTTTTTTTTTTTCCCTAGGCTTGTGTTTGTTTGTTTGTTTGTTTTTTTTTTTTTTTCCTGTAATCAGGGATGTCATCCTTTGACTTTATAAAATCAGTTTCCTTTTTTTTTTTTTTTTTTTGCACATCAATGGCGTGATTGGCATATCACTTTGAGTTTGAAAACAATTTTATTTGAATTTGGAGAATGATTGAATTGTGAACTCTGAACTAGACATTGATTCCATACTGACCTGAATCAAAAAATGACTTAACGAAAAAAAAACGAAACAAAGCAATCCAAACACACTTATATACTCTGACTGGTATTAACAGAATGTAAAAAAAACATGACTCTGAAACACAACCATTGAGCCTAAGCGATTCTGCAGTTTGTCCTGATGGGTTGAAATTGAAACTGATGGGTCGACCAAAAAGTTTGCCGATGAACTCATGATCTAGCCAAAGAGTTGCCAATGAACTCATGACTCAAGCAGTGGAGAAGATAAAATCTCCAACTCGACTATGCCCCTAATTCCTTGCGTTGATTTTTTTTTTTTTTTTTGTAAAAATGTTTTGATCAACATGAGAGTTAGATTAGCATAAAGCTCGCATAAACTATGAGTCACATAATTCTATTCCTTCTAACACATGACACTACTCCTCAATTGAGGTTAAACCTCTTTCCACGGTCCTTAGGTATTCTGACCTAGAGCTCTGATACCATGTTGTGACGCCCCAATATTTGAGGACATCATAATAAGATTTAGAACTTAAAATCAATTTTGTTAATAACTAACCCCTCATCAATGTTGTTACCAATATTACTAGCATTAATTAACAACCCAGAAATTAAAAGTTCTTAAATTACAGCTCCAATAAAAACTTAAAACTTAGTCTTAGTACATAAAAACAACACGAATATATATATATATTATATATATATATATATATATATATATATATATAAAACTAGAAACTTAGAAAAATGGTTCATGGATCTTGGGTACTCTTCAAGCTAACCAAGGCTGAGTGTCGCCTTGCAAGGCCTCGGTGTTTCCTTCGGTTTCTTCGGTACCTGGCATAAAACCCCAGGGCAACGGGAATGCGAGTGAGCGACGAGCTCAATAAGATATGCAACCCGAAAATACCCACCCCGATAATAATACTCACAATTTATGAATAATGTGTAATAACAGAATAACAAGTAACATTTAGTAAGTATAAAAGGAAGGTTATCAGTTGAAATAATAATAATAATAGATAATAATAAATCAAATAAAAAAAATATAACAAACGGAAGCAGTATTTCATCATAAGGAATATACCCACCTTCCTTTTTAAATTTTCATAGCTTTACTTTATCAGATAAATTTAAGTAACTCCCCCCGGAGCACTATTTCCACTCAATCGCTATGCAATGGCCATGGGCAATTCTGGCTCCTCCTTGGTCAAATGTTCAAATGTTACTTACTGTAACTACCAATGATGCCCACGCACCAGGGTTACATACCCGAGTCGTGACATCACGGTCTGCCCCAAAGGAACGGTCTATGTTGTGACACCCGCACCGCCAACCTTATATCGCCTACACCGAGAAGAGTCGAAATACCTTCCCGTGCCATGTTAGGGTTCGCAACTCACTTGCGCAAGATTTTAAACCAGGCTCACCCCATCACTTTTAAATTTTAATGTATCATTGGTTAAATTTCGTGTTTCTTTACTTATTGAGATATTCACAATAATTCAACATTTAATTACCAATAATGTTATACCAACTCATTAAAATTCCCAACATAAAATATTACACATGTCACACAATAATAAATAATTCTACAAAATTTAAATAAACAATTTATTTAAACCATGATATGAAATAGTAATTTAGATATCAAAACAAAGAAATAAATCATGATTACACACATGCATGGATTTTTAATCTACAAGATTAGACTAACACAATATTAAATTTTTAATCCAAATAAACAATTGAAGAGATTTTTTTTTTTTCCTCTTGAATCTGCCAAAATTTTCAGAATGTATATCTCGCAAATAAAATTATAAATAAATTACTTATACAACTCTAAAATTCATACAAATCTACAGAATATTCAATAAACAAGTTATGGTCATTTTTCAGAAAGAAGTTTCCAAAAATAAATTATAAATAATTCTTAAAAATTCTAAGAAAGTTTATGACATAGATTTATCACATTTTTATAATTAATTCCATACTTAAATTTATTAATCAATTCCATAATCTAAAATTTATTATGAAATTAGACTTCTCAAATTTCATTTTTTATTTAGAAATTACCAGATTTGGTTTAATATAAAATTTTTAATGCTTTTTCAAACACATAGTAAAATCTGCATATAGCTCCAGATTTGGTTAAAAATCTGTATAAATTCATACAAAACTCCATAATTGTTGTAAAAATGTATGGATGAAGTAGACATCATTCTAAACAATTTTGTAGAACAAATTATCTTCAAATTTTGAGTATAAAAGTGTCTAAAAATTCATAAAATTTTTTAACAGATTCAAGGACCAAATAAATTTATCAATCCTCTCTTTAATGATATAAACTACACATGCAGGCCTATTTCCACAATAATACCATGACTTTAAGACTATCAATATCTTCAAATATTTGATATACATATCACAAAATTTTCATACATATATATAAAAATTTCTATCTATAAATTAGTCATTTTATCATATGAATATAATCTAAAAATTTGAACAATTAAAAAAATGAGAGGGTTGAGAGGGTTTTCTTACTTAGTTGTAGAATTGAAATGGAATAGTGAAATGGTAGGAAAATACGAAACCTTCTTAACCTCCTCCTCTTGTTAACTCACTCCTTCGCAAATTTTCTTTTTCTTAGTTTCCTTTACCTTCTCTACTCGAAGAGTAGCATGCTCATATATATAAACATGCTGACTAACGCTTCTCTCTCTCTCTCTCTCTCTCTCTCTCCCTCCCTCCCTCCCTCCATTTTTCTCATCATTCTTGTCACTTTGTATCTTCTCAACCCAAGAATTATGATGAAGTGAGAGTTTCTATATTTACATGCAAATAAACATGTGAAAAGTTGCCACCAAAAATCTGCAAGGTTTGATTCTTTTTTTTGTTTTGTATTTTTGTGGGTTTCTTAAAATTGATACACTAAGATTTTTAACCAAGGTATTTAGTAAGAATAATTATCATGTTGAATCCTAATTAAAAGAATTTATACACAACAAATATTGAACACCCACAAAATTATTATTCTTAATAATGTCTTTGTTAGTAATTGAATTGGTTAATTTAAAACTAACTTTTACAGTAATATATATTTCAAATAAACTCTAGATAAAATTAATTAATGAATTAATTAATTTATTATTATATTATTATTATTATAGAATAATTAAATGCGGGTTTTTACACTTAACAACAAAGACTTGAATAGAGTGCAATGAAATAACCTCGGCATCGAAAAAGGTAACTTTTGGCTTTGAACCCCTCCTAGTAAAGTCTATCGAATTTACTGGCTGTCCAGTGAACACGAAGTCTTGAACTATTCTGCCGTTTATGTAAACCAAGACAACAGACCTCAAACAAGAATTACTCCAACCATTGTTCTATTTTCACTGATGTGTCCGGTTTGGCCTTGGAACACTAGCCTAGTTTTGTGAGTGGTTTAAATAATTAGGCTCTGTCAATTCTTATTGAAGCGACCCCACTTCACACTCATATAGGTGACTCTACTTAAATATCCCGCGATACTCAGCTCAACAGCTTAACACACTAGAATCATTAAAAACTCAACTTAACCTCTACACTTGCAGGTATCATTGATAAAAGGAATGGCTAGAGGTTTAATCTCCTCAGTGACATATCACTGTTACACACAATTAGGTTTGTCCCATTGAATCTAGATCTTGGGATCTCCAGTCAACTAGATTGGGTTTCCATTCCGGTAACACCTTACACTAAAGGCCTTAACCTCATTTCTTCTGATGACTTCTCTACTAACACTCGATTTAACTATTTGGTTAGCGGATCTGCAATGTTGTCTTGAGACTTTACATAGTCTAAAGTGACAACTATGTTCGAGGATAATTGTCGTATGGAATTATATCTACAACGAATATGTATAGACTTTCCATTATACATATTACTCTGTGCCCGTCCAATCATCGATTGGCTGTCACAATAAATACAAATGGCTGGTGTGATACCTTAAAAGTTTAATGAAATACCACATAAATATTTATAGCTATATATATATAAATATAATTATGGTAGTATGTGACAATACAGTAAAAATAAATAACATATATAATTATTAGATGAAATGGTTCAAAGTAAAATGACACCAAAAGTTAAGGTAGCGTTTGGTAACGTTTACGTTTTTTGTTTATGTTTACAAAAATTTTATAAACTGTTTTTGTTTATTTTTAGAAAAACATAAATTACTAACGCATTTGGTTTGAACAAAATGTTTAAAAAAAATTAAAAACATAAACTAAAAATATGTTTGTTCAAGCCTAAAATATTTAAATTTATTTTTATTATTTATGACAATGGGATCACACACATTATAATTGAAAAAAAAATAATTGAAAAAAAATTAATTGGAAAAAAAATTAATTGAAAAAAATTAATTGAAAAAAAAATATTTGAAAAAAAAAGATTAATTTGAAAAAAAAATTGAAAAAAAATTAATTGAAAAAAAATTAATTGAAAAAAAAATATTTGAAAAAAAAATTAATTGGAAAAAATAATTGAAAAAAAATTATTTGAAAAAAAAATAATTGAAAATAAATTAATTGAAAACTGAAAATGTAAACTCATTTTTTGAGTTTACATTTTTTCCTCAAATTTATAAACTGAGACAACCATTTATAAATCAAAAAATTATCAAACAAGTTTTTATGGTAGTTTTAAAATTTTTTGTAAATATAAACTGAAAATTGAAAACAAAATAATTACCAAACATGCCCTAAATAAATAAATAGAAACGAATAATAATAATAATAATAATAATAATAATAATAATAATAATAATAATAATAATAGTAGGATAGTTATCTAAACAAGATAACAAATCTGCGTGAATCTATTAGGATGAAAGGTGGCCTTGGAGGATTACGGCACCGATATAATTTTGATCTAGTCATTATGGTGAAGATACGGGTCTTGTGTATATAAGCAAGCTAAAGCAGCAAAATTGAAGATACTAAAATGAAGGAAAATTAGTGAAGGTATTGTACAGGAGAGAGTCTCGAAAAGATAGGAAAAAAATATGAAGGAAATAGTAAGACTCAATCTTAAGGTGAGTTATATTATACCTTGAGTCACTATAATATATTTTACGTATGTTTTGACTTACTATAATTTATTTTATACAATTATGTTTTATAAATTATATTAATATTTCAATTACGTGGATTAATTTCTGAACTCTATTCATTTAAAATGAAACCCATGGATATATTTCTTTAAATTTTAGAAAGTATTTGACTGTGACCTTATAAACAATTATGTTTTGTAAGTACCATCACTGGAGTCCCACGCCTTGGGGGACTTAAATAACCATTGGCCTCTGTTAGCCACTTTGTGGTCCTCTGTTTGTCATGGATCCATTGACCTCTGTTCTGACTGTCACTCTTCTGACCTTTGTTCTGTTCTGTACCGTGGTTATGGTTATTTATTTACATAATTTTCGTATTTCAATTTCTGTCACTTTGAATAATTTGTCTATTCAAATTAAGTTATGTAAATGTTTTAACTTAACTAACTATCCATGATGATTTTGTGTTCCCTATACTCATGGCATAATATTTTTCACTCTGCTGTGTGCTTATAACTGTTACTCTTTCAGGTAATGAGATGTAAGGAAGACCCATAACCTCATGTAATGAAACCTGAAAAAGAATTGATGCTGATCCATTTTTTTTTTTTTTCCTTTTCTTCATTTTTTTTTTTATTTGTTTTTACTGAGGGCTGGTCGATGCATAATAAAAACATAAATAAATAAAAGCCTTGTTAGATTTACTTATTTTGATAATTTATTTAATTATGTTTTAATTTATTTGAAAGAGAAAAATAGAATCCAAAATTTATTTTGATGATTTATTTAATTATATTTTAATCAAAATTTATTTTGATGATTTATTTGAAAGAGAAAAATAGAATTAAAATTTATTTTGTCCCATTATTTCTCACCTAAACCTTTATCCTAAATGTTGTTAGAATGTATTTAATATTTGATTAAATCAGGAGTTCAAATAGCCCAAAACAAAGGTTCAAACAGCCTAGCACAATAGCAGGCCAAAAGGTTCAAAAGGTTCAAGTGGAAGATATTCAAATTAGTAATAATGGAAGTACAACGGCTATAAACGGCTATAAAGATACAAAAGCCCAAAAGGTTCAAGTGGAAGATATTCAAATTTGTAATGATGGAGTGGAAGATATTCAAATTGGTAATGATGGAAGTACAACGACTATAAACGGCTATAAATTCAAATGACTACAACGGCTGTAAACGGCTATAAATTCAAATGAATACAATGGCTATAAACGACTATAATTTTCATTATATATACCAAAGCCTCTAATGTAAACAAGTTATAAAAAAACCTGAAAATATTCTTTGATCTATAATCACTCACATCTATTCTCAAAAATTATACACTGACCCTTATAGCTTTAAGCCCATTTTTCCTGTCTGAGATTTACAGAAAAATCAAAGCTTCATTTTATATATCTATCGTTGAGAGATATTTATTGTAAGCTTTCTTTGAAAACAAAAATACTATTTCATCTTGTAAAAATGTTGCAAACACTGTATTCTTGAAATTTTGAGAGTGATTGTGAATCATCTAAGATTTGCAAGGGTTTGGGCTTGTGAAGTCTATGTAAAATCCGTGGAGGATTGCTCCATTTGTAAAGAGGTTGTTAGCACCCCTGTGAAGCTAGAAGATAATGGAAAATCTCAAGTGAAGCTTGAGGAGTGGATGAAGGCTTGGTTGAAGTCGAACCACTATAAATCTGTCTGTCTCCTCTTCCCTAATCTCTTTACTTTCCTATTATTGCTATAACTATCTAATATTCATGTGTTAATTATTTGATTTACCATGTATGTTAGTTATACTTCATTGTTATTTTGCTTAATCATTTACTGCTAAGTTCATCATTGTACTTGTTAATAATTTGTTGTACTAGTAGTTAATTTTATTGGGGTATTATTAATTTTAATTTGTAGTAACCTAATTCACTCCCCCTCTTAGGTTGCTTTTTGGGTAACAAGCCCTATAAATATATTTTCTCTTATTAAAATAGTAGAATAAATTAATTTTCTGTTTAATTATTTTTATTTGCCTTCATCTGCGCCATTTAAATTGCTACAAATAAATTAGTAAGTTGCGATTCCAGCTCTAAGCCCTTGGGGTTGGGTCGTGACAAAGGTAGTATCAGAGCAACGATTTTAACAAAAAATATATATGTATGCATATACACCTAGAACTACATAACTTGCGACGTTAGTCCTTTTATATAAAATTTCACGTTTATTCTGGTGATGTAAGAATGTCCGAGATTAACCTTGATGAGGCATTTTGGGAGAAGTTTGGGGCCATTAATTTGGAAGATATTTTAGCAGAGCACCCCGTCCTCGCCTCACCTGCAAGATAGAGAGACTTGGAGGAATAATTAGGAGACTGCATCCAGGCCTTGCCCAATTAATGGGTCGGCCAATCTATATATAGACTGATCCCACAGATGTCCCATACTTACTTTTGAGGCAGAGCCGTGCCTATACGCGCGGACGCTTTTTCGGACCCACTCGTGTCCTCGATATTGGCCTGGGATATGACTGCCCGCACTACATCGTAGACCCTTTGCCCCTAGATTTTGTGGCAAGAAGGAAAAATGTGTACCCCGAGGACTACGTTTTTACCACTGTCCCTAACCTGTTGGAAATTATTAATATTCAAAATGTTGATTTTAGTAATGACCTATCATATAACGAGACACCCGGCTGGATTGTTGATCAAGCATTTTTAGGATACATACAGTCCGTCCCCATTTTCACAGTCCAGGCAGCGTGGATGTGTTTTGGTGTGGTCCAGTTAGGATGGGAATTTGAGCCTTTTATGCCACATTACTTCCCGTGGTTATTTGACTCGTTTGATCCATCACTTTAGATTTGGTAGAGAAAAACCTTTTTTGTACGCTAACCATGATGTGTTCTAATCCCTTTTTTTTTGTTGTTTTTTTTTTTTTTTTTTTGGTTGTACCACAGGGATGAGACACTAACATATTTTGATTTTTGAACAAGGATGTAATATTAATTGTAAAAATAGTAAAGTTGGTATTTTATATATATATTGCGCTATATATGCTTATATATATGCTGCGTTATGGATGTAATTCTTTGTTTATTACTTTGTAGAATGGCCAATAATGGTAACGGAAGCGAGTCATTAGTCAGTGGCACTGAATCGATGGAAAGAATCATGGAAAGAGCGGTTACTAACTTTTTACAAGCCTTGCAGACTAACATTAACAATGGGATGCCGGAACGGCGAGAAGAGCCGGTTACATAAAACAGTTCTAGGATTTGAAACCCAGCATATTTATCGGCGGCCCAGACCCAATGGTAGCAGATGCTTGGGTTAAAGACATGGAAAAGATCTTTCGCGTCCTACCCTGTACTGAAAGATAGAAGGTTATTTTCGCCACTTTCACCTTTAAAGATAATGCACAGGAATGGTGGCTTCTCACCTTAGAGAAAGAAGAAATTGTGACTTGGGCAAGATTCTTGGAAGTGTTCAATGCAAAATACTTCCCAGATTCGTTGCGGGAACAGAAGGTGTTAGAATTCATACATCTAAAGTAAGGAACCATGACGGTGGCCAAATACGAGAGCAAGTTTACATAACTCGCTTGGTTTGTGACATATGTCATCCCCACTGAAGCTCGAAAATAAAGAAAATTCAAAGTAGGATTGGATGCTGAAATCAAAGATAGGCTTGAGGTTTTGAAACTGCCATCCTATGCAGAAGTGGTAGACCGGACATACATTGCAAAAAAGGGGATTAAAGCCTTACGTTCCGGGGAATCAAGCCAAAAGAAGCGATTATGGGAAAGAGACAATAGAAGACCCAATGTTGCGCCTCCCAAAAAGGTGAATATGGGTACGACTAGTTCAGGCAATCAAGGTCCTACCAACCCCCGAGATAGCACTATTCCAACTTATCCTACTTGTGGGAAGACTCATTGGGGACAATGCCATCGAGACACGGGGAGTATGCTTTAAATACGGTCAAGTTGGCCACTTGTTGAAGGATTGTCCAAAGCTGACCAATCTTATAGCCAGTCCCTCTAGCTCAGTCAAAAAACCCGCAGGACTTGTAGGAGAGAAAAGGACAAAAAACGCCAAGGAAAGGCTTTTGCCTTGGTACCTGGAAAACCAGAAGTTACCGAAAACGTTATGTCAGGTACACTTTCTGTCTGTGGTCATTTAGCTCATGTTCTCATTGACTCTGGGTCAATTCATTCTTTTGTTACACCACACTTTGCTGAAAAGTTGGCATCAACACCCGAACCCTTAGGATATATATTGTCTCTGTCTTTTCCTTCTGGTAATTCTGCCTTTAGTGCTGATGTATACAAATCTTGTGTTATATCCCTAAAAGGAAAAACCGTATACGTAGACTTGATTCCCCTCCGTATTGGGAACTTTGATGTGATCTTAGGTATGGATTGGCTGGCTGCCAACCACGCCTCTATTGATTGTAAAGCCAAAAAGGTCTCCCTTAGGTTACCAAACCAACTCGAGCTGGTCTTTGATGCGACTGGAGTTTCCAACCTTCCCTGTATTATATCCTCCATGACAGCCCAACGACTTCTAAGAAAGGGTTGTGGTAGTTATGTTTGTTATGTGATCGATACATAAAAAGAGGCCCCCACCATTGATGTAATCCTCGTAGTACGAGAATTCTCGGATGTTTTTCCTGAAGATCTACCAGATACCCCGGTTGACCGAAAAATCGAATTCACCGTTGAAACTCAACCTGGTACCCAACCAGTATCAAAAGTCTCTTACCACATGTCAATGACGAGATTAAAAGAATTGAAGACTCAACTCCAAGAACTCCTGGACAAAGGTTTCATTCGACCTAGTACCTCACTGTGGGGAGCTCCAGTACTTTCGTAAAGAAAAAAGATGTGTTGATTACTGGAAGTTGAACAAAGTCACCATCAAGAATCGATGCCTCTTGCCACAAATTGATGACTTGTTCGATCAACTACAAGGGTCCTACGTATTCTAAAAAATTGCCTTGCGTTCTGGCTACCATCAACTAAAAGTCAAAACAGAAAGTATCAAAAAGACTGCCTTTAGAACTTGTTACGGGCAGTATGAGTTTCTCATTATGCCATTTGGTATCACAAATGCTGCAGCAGCTTTCATGGACCTCCAGCAGTATGAGTTTCTCATTATGAAGGAACTAGCCAAATAAAAGAGTCTCGGATTGACATACTTATTCATGATTATGAACTCTTTACTATAGAAACATTTGAATCTATTTCTGAGATGTTTTATAAATTTACTAATATTATTAATGCTCTAAAATCTCTTGGTAAATCTTATACTAATGGTGAGCTTGTAAGAAAAATACTTAGGTCTTTGCTAAATGAATGGGAAGCTAAGGTTACAGCTATCCAAGAAGCAAAAGACCTAACAAAATTATGCATTGAAGAACTCTTAAGCTCACTCATGGCTCATGAACTTTCAATGATAGATGGCAGCAAAGAGGAAGCCATTTGGGGAGAAAATGATGAAGTAGCCAACCTGTGTCTCATGGCTCTTGGAGAAAAATAATCCACTCAAGATGAGATAATTTCTAGTTATGTAGAACTTGAAAGTGTTTTCAATGAATTACATGACATATTTAAAAATGTTTGCGTTAAAAATTCTAATGTAAAGAAATTAGTTACTTCTCTTTCAAATGATGTAGGTGTTTTAAAAATGGAAAATGCCACTTTGAAAAATGACTTTACGTCTATTGCCAATGAGAAAAACATTTTGAAAAACAATGTTGAGAATTTAAACAAAACTCTTGAAAATTTTGTAAAAGAAAAAGAAAACCTTAACAAGCTTCTTGGAAATAAAAGATGTATTTTTAACAAAGTAGGCATTGGTTTTGATTCTCCTAAACCTTTAATGAGATTAAATGTTCTTGAGACTAATCCCCATAGACCCAAGAAAGTATAGGTACGAAGAAAGAAATCAAGATCTTTTGTAGGTGGAATCTCAAAGAACACCAAGGACTTCGAGAGGAAATGCACAACAAGAGTGTTCAATTGAAAGAGCAAAATCAGCTCCTGCAAGAAGAAGAATGATAAAATGAAAATCACCAAGATGAACAATAGAGGTAATGTATGGGTGAAGATTCCAAAGAGGTAAATGAAGGTATAACTCCTAACACATCTTTAAGCTTAAAGTTCTATATTCTTTAAGGTGTGATTTGTGTACAATAGGTTGTGTCTAATCATTGCTTCTACGTAACCTAATTGTACTAAGTTTGCTAAGTTATGTTCTGCTAGTTTCTTTCAAACATTCATTGAACTCAAAAATGAGAATTATATTATTTTGATGAATGCCTATTAGAATATGAATGATTCATGTATTCATTAACATTTTATATCATGTCATTCATTGCTATGAAAAAGAGATAAGAAGTGATAAATTTTTTTTGTGAGCATACTAAAATTAATAATCAATTTTGAGTGATAAATTAATTCCTTTTTGAGTCATATCTTTGTAAAATTAATTTTGATGTCATAGCATGTTTTTGAGATGTATACTATCTATATTTTGAATTCTACATTTGTGATTGCAAGAATATGCTCAATATGAAAATTTCATGCTTATATGCTTTACATTGGAATATTTGAATGAGTTGTAAAATTCCTTGATTATGATCCATCAACAATGTCTAAATAAAAAGAAGTATCATACGTTTGTAGAGATATTGCATCTATCCTATTGAATATCTTTTGAATATGGATTCTATTGGCATATATCTCATGAAATGCTTTTGATTGAGAAATTGTTGAATTAATTGTTTATAACATTGATGTTGTGTTCCACATTAAGTAAAATGTTTTATCACACTTGAGTATGTGAATTGAATTGATGAAAATGCCTCTTGATAATGTTATTGTTAGACAATCTTCATTAAATTAATTAATTCTGTTTGGGTACTAAACGACAAACAGAATATAAAAGAAAATAGGAAAGGAGAGAGAATGTTTGATTACAAAAATCAAACTAGAAAAAGAATTAAATAAATAAAAACAGATTTTATTTTGTTACAAAAATAAAATTAAAATCTGATTTAAATAAATAAAAAAACAAAAAATAAATAAATAACTTACTTGATTAATATCTTGAATATTATTCTGATCAAGTCCAGTGTTTGACAGTGTCTCCTTAAGACAGATTCATCCTCTCCACAGTGCTTTCAGAATATGGACGTCTATCTCTCAGGATGAAATGATCAACAACAAATAAATGCTGCACTACAATTTATTTGTTCAACGAACACACTTAGTTTTTATACTCTTTCTCACAAAAATTAAATGCAGAATGAAGAATAAATTTGCAGAGGAGAAGTACGAAATTGTGAATGAAAAACATCAAATGAGGGCTGCCTATTTGTAGATGTAGTGTGGTTATTGATTTTGAAATAAACATGTGCAAACCTATTTTAAACAGGTATGAAACCTGTTTGGTTTTGAATTAAACAGATTTAAATCTGTTGGGTTCAAAATTCAAACAGATAAAAATAGAAGGGACCTGTTTGGCTGTAGAGAAAAACCGGAACAGTTAATTCCGGAATTAATTTGAATTCTGGACAGTTGGACAGATTTTATTTCAAAAAATAAATTTAAATCTAAATGTTTTTGGCCCAAAAAGATTAGTATTGGGCCGAACAAGCCCAACCCAACCACAGGCCCAGGCCCAGCCCGTCTGACCGGACGGACAGCGGCGGAGGAGCGCGCGTGTGTGGTGATTTTTGGGTCCAATGGGTCCAATGGGTCTAGCCCATTTTTCCTATAACCTCCCTCTCTACAAAACTTGGGTACTCCTTGGGGCACACCCTAAGTTCCAATCCCATGCCTTATAAACCCATTCAAACATTTCTACCAAATCAATGTGGGACAAGCCATTTTTCCAACCTTAAGGAATTTCCACAAAAACTCCATTTTCATGAAGCACACTTTGGCTTCGATTTCCCATTCACTTGATAATGGTTTTGAGCAACCAAATATACCACGTGAATCACAACGCGGCATAGAACGCATTACCATTTTGACCCGCAAAAATCGACGCACGGGTCCCACCTAAATACTAGACCAAACTTAGAAAAAAATTCTGGTTTTACCTAGAATTTTTCTAACCATTTCCAACAATCCCCCACATGAATGGAATTTGATGACAAAGGAAATGCAACAATATGCAGACTTTATCGAAAGAGTATAAGTCGATAATATCTTGTATCAGGATAGGTAGCTTTCGGCCTTGAACCTTCCCTAGTGATAACCTATCGGACTTACTAGCTAACCAATGGACACGATGCCTTGAATTGTTCAGCTGTTTGTGTTAGCCAAGACAATAAATTTCACACAAAATATCTTCTAACACATCGTGGTTCTCACTGTTGTGTTCATTTTGGCCTTGAACGCTCCTAGTTTTCATAAGTGTTTCTAGAGAATTTAGCCTCTTTCATTCTCATAGAACAGACCCCAGTTCGACACTCATATAGGTGATTCTTATTGTAAGTATCTCTTTATACTTGTCTTGATTTTTATACTTAAATCAAGATATAAGTAATTATTAAAAGCAAAGCTTATCCTTATACCCCTGCAGACAACATATGTTGCAGATATCACTCTTACCATAGGAATGGGTAGGGAATTTTAATTCGTTGGTAATTTCTGGCGAGCCACACATAACTTAGTTGTCCCTTTGAACTTAGTTCTTGGGATCTCCAGTCATATAAGTAGGGTTACCATTATGATGACTCTTATGTAATAGGCTTTAATTCCATCCCCTTCGATGAACTATACACTAACTTTTTTGTCAAACCTTTTGTTAACGGATCCGCAATATTCTATTTAGATTTTAAATAATATATTGAGATTATTCCATTTGACAACAATTGCCTTACGGTATTATGTCGACGACGAATATGTCGTGACTTACCGTTATACATATGATTCTGTGCCCTGCCTATTGTAGATTGACTATCACAATGTATGCAAATAGCTGGCACAGGTTTTGGCCACATTGGAATGTCTTCTAAGAAGTGACAAAGCCATTCTGCTTCTTCTCATGCTTTGTCTAAAGCAATAAACTCGGATTCCATTGTGGATCGTGCGATGCATGTTTGTTTCGTGGACTTCCAAGAAACAGCAGCGCCTCCCAGAGTAAAGACATATCCACTAGTGGATTTTGAATCTTTAGTATCCGATATCCAATTAGCATCATAATAACCTTCAAGTACTGCTGGATATCGAGTAAAGTTCAAACCAAGATCACGGGTAAATCTTAGATATCTAAGAACCCGAATGATTGCTTTCCAATGGTCTTCTCCGGGGTTACTAGTGTACCTACTCAATTTACTGACTGCATAAGCTATATCAGGACGAGTACAATTCATTAGGTACATTACGCTTCCAATGATTTGGGAGTATTTTAACTGAGACACTGCATCACCTTTATTTTTCGATAAATAATGACTGATATCTACAGGTGTTCTAGCTAAATTCATATCATCCTTGATAATTTATCAAGAATTTTCTCAATATAATGAGATTGAGATAATGCATATCTGTCAGATGTTTTAGTAATTTTCATTCCTAATATAAAATCTGCGACCCCCATATCTTTCATATCAAATATTTTGTTAAGCATTTGTTTAGTTGATTTGATCATGTTTTCACTGCTTCCAATGATATGTATGTCATCTACATAAAGACGAACTATGACATATCCTTGGTCAGTGTTTTTAACATAGATGCATTTGTCACATTCGTTTATCTTAAACCCATTAGTAAGCATTGCATGATCAAATTTTTCATGCCATCGCTTAGGTGCTTGTTTTAATCCATAAAGAGATTTTACAAACCGACAAACTTTCTTTTCTTACCCCGATACTACAAACCCTTCAGGTTGCTCCATATAGATCTCTTCATTTAAATCACCATTTAAGAAAGCTGTTTTAACATCCATTTGATGTATTTCTAAGTTAAACAACGCTGCTATGGCAATAAGCATACGAATGGATGTTATTCTTGTCACAGGGGAATATGTGTCAAAATAGTCTAGACCTTCCTTTTGTCTGTAACCTTTAACTACAAGTCTTGCTTTATACTTGTCTATTGAACCATCTGCTTTCATTTTTCTCTTAAATATCCACTTATATCCAAGAGGTTTAGAACCAGGTGGAAGATCCACCAATTCCCAAGTATGATTTTGCATAATGGATTCAATTTCATTATTAATAGCCTCTTTCTACAAAGGTGCTTCAGGACCTGTCATTGCTTCCTTAAAGCTTTGAGGTTCATTTTCTCACAGGTATGTCAGAAAATCTGGACCAAAGGATTTTGATGTTCTTGCTCTCTTACTTCATCTTGGTTCATTATCAGTTAAATCCTGTTAGTCGAGACCATTACGAGTCTCTTGTGTTTGATTGTCGCTAGTCTTTTGACTTTGTGTACAATCATAAGTTCTTTTTTGTAAATTTAATTCCTATCCTTTCTTGTAAGGAAAGTCATGTTCGAAAAACACAGCATTCCTTGACTCTATAATAGTGTTTACATTTATATCAGTATTTCTTATTTATAAGTCAGAACCGATATGCACTACTATTCTAAGCATAACCAATAAAACACAATCTACTGTTTTTAGTCCAATCTTAGTCTTTTTAGGAACAAGAACTTCAACTTTTTCCAAATACCCCCACACTTTTAAGTATTTGTAGGAAGGTGGCCGACCATTCCACAATTCATAAGGAGTGCTGTTAGTTTTCTTGTGGGTATTCTGTTAAGAACATAATTAGCAGACAATATTGCTTCCCCCCACAAGTTCTGTGGTAAACCTAAACTTAGTAACATGACATTCATCATTTCTTTTAGGGTTCCATTCTTCCTTTCAGCAATTCTATTTTGCTGAGGAGAATAGGGTGCTGTAGTTTGGTGAATAATGCCATGTTGTGCACAAAATTCATTTAATGATGCATCATATTCACCACCCCTATCACTTCTAACCATTTTAATGATTTTACCAAGTTGATTTTCAACTTCTGTTTTGTAGAGTTTAAACATTTCTAAGGCTTCATCTTTACTTCTAAGTAAATAAACATAACAATATCTTGTGCAATCATCGATAAATGTTATAAAATACTTTTTGCCTCCTCTAGTTTGAACAAACTTAAGATCACATACGTCTGTATGAATTAATTCTAGAGGTTCGGTTTTCCTTTCAACCGATTTAAATGGAGCCTTAGTTAGTTTCGCTTCTACACAAATTTCACATTTATGATTAGGATCAATTTCAAACTTTGGTATATAATCCAAACCAATTAATCTACGCAAAGCATCATAATTTACATGTCCTAATCTACCATGCCATAAATTTGACTCAAGAATATAAGCAAAAGATGTGTTATTCTTATTAATAGCAACTTTTGGTACAATTGTCATTACATTCAATTTGAAGAGACCATCACTCATGTATCCCTTACCAACATACATACCATTCTTTGTTAATACAAATTTATCAGACTCAAAGACAAGCCTAAAGCCATTTTTACTTAACAAAGAACCAGAAACCAAATTCTTCCGGATGTCAGGTACATGCAGTACGTTGTTGAGGGTCAGTTCCTTCCCTAATGTCATCTTCAAGATCACCTTTCCTTGTCCAGCCACAAAAGAAGTAGAAGAATTTCCTATGAAAAGTTGTTCACCATTTGCAGCCTCATTGTAGGTAATGAACATCTTTTTGTCCGCACATATGTGACGAGTTGCTCCAGTGTCAACCCAGCACTCCTTGGGATTTCCAACCAAATTAGCCTCAGACACCACAGCAGAGAGGTTGATGTCATTCACCCTGTCAGAGATGTAATCTAGTTCAATTACATTGGCCTGATTGGTAGTCTTCTTGCTTGTACTTCCGTGATCCTTTTTAGGGCGGCGGTAATCAGAAGCTCGATGTCCAGTCTTGCCACAATTATAGCATTTTCCTTTGAACTTCTTGGTTCCATTGTTGTCGCCTTGTTCAGGACCATCTCCAGTAAACTTCCTCTTTTTATTATGTGATTTGTGAACTTGTTCAACCACATTAGCCTTGGACTCAGTGGGATTTTTCCCATTCATCTTTTCAGCCTTTCAGTTATCTTCCTCAATTCTCAATCTTACAATCAATTCATCCATGGTCATCTCCTTGCGTTTATGTTTTAAATAATTTTTGAAATCTTTCCAAGCCGGTGGTAACTTTTCCATTAGAGTAGCGGCTTGGAAAGACTAGCTAAGAGACATACCTTCTGAATGAATATCATGTAAAATTATTTGAAAATTTTGAACTTGAGAAATTACTGTTTGGGAGTCTACCATAACAAAGTCCAGAGATTTACCGACAACAAATTTCTTCGTGCCGGCATCATCTGTTTTGTATTTTTTCTTCAAAAAATCCCACAATTCTTTTGCTGACTTCAGAGGACTATAAACATTATACAACATGTTGTCAAGGCCATTGAGGATGTAGTTTTTGCATAGGAAATCTGAATGTTTCCAAGCGTCTACAGCGGCAACAACTTGCCGATCATTTTCACCCTCTTTAAGTGCTGGAGTCTCTTTATGGAGAAACCGGGCCAAATTTAGAGTTGTAAGATAGAACAGCATCTTCTGCTGCTATCTCTTAAATTCAGTGCCGTTAAATTTTTCCCCTTTTTCTCCATGATTTATTGGAACTTGAACATGGTTCTGGATAGGGACCAGTGTTGGTGTAACAGTTAGAGTACCACTTCCAGTTGCAGTTTCAGTTGCAGTAGCCATAATATTTGATTACAAAAATCAGAAAAATAAATCACAAATTAATTTTTTAGTTACTAAAATCAGAAAATAAATTATAACACAAAATAATTTTATTTTCCTTGTTACTAAAACCAGAAAAATAAAATATCACAATAATTTTCTGTAACACCAAATAATATTCTGCAATTGTTAATGACACCAGTATATTACTACTAGTTGTCAAAGAAAATAGACAATATATTACTACTATCTGTCAAATAGTTTATAATACTATTTGTATTTTCCAACCAGAATATCACTTTGTGAAAACACAGAAAATTAAATACAATAAAGATACAACAAAATTCTGTCTTAAGATTGTTGGACAATCTTCACTGTAATTAAATTAATTAATTATGTTTGGGTACTAAACGACAAACATAATATAAAATAAAATAGGAAAGGAGAGAGAATGTATGATTACGGAAATCAAACTAGAAAAAGAATTAAATAAATAAAAACAGATTTTATTTTGTTACAAAAACAAAATTAAAATCTGATTTAAATAAATAAAAAAACATAAAATAAATAAATAATTTACTTGATTAATATCTTGAATATTATTTTGATCAAGTCTAGTGTTCGACATTGTCTCCTTAAGACAGATTCGTTCTCTCCACGATGCTTTCAGAATATGGACGTCTATCTCCCAGGATGAAATGATCAACAACAAATAAATGTAGCACTACAATTTATTTGTTCAACGAACACACTTAGTGTTTATACTCTTTCTTACAGAAATTAAATGCAGCAAAATGAAGAATAAATTTGCAGAGGAAAAGTATGAAATTTCTGAATGAAAAATATCAAATGAGGGCTGCCTATTTATAGATGTAGTGGTGGCTATTAATTTTGAATTAAACAAGTACAAACCTGTTTTGAACAGATATGAAACCTGTTTGGTTTTGAATTAAATAGATTTAAATCTGTTGGGTTCAAAATTCAAACAGATAAAAACGGAAGGGACCTGTTTGGGTGTAGAGAAAAACCGGAACAGTTAATTCTGGAATTAATTTGAATTCTGGACAGTTGGACAGATTTTATCCAAATGTTTTTTGCCCAAAAAGATTAGTATTAGGCCGAACAAGCCCAACCCAACTACGCACCCACGCCCAAGCCCAGGCCCAATACAGCCCACTCGACCGACCAGACGGACGATGGCGGCGGAGGCGGCGCGCGCGTGTGTGGTGATTTTTGGGTCCAATGGGTCTAACCCATTTTGCCCATAACCTCTCTCTCTACAAAACTTGGGTACCCCTTGGGGCACATCCCAAGTTCCAATCCCATGCCTTATAAACCCATTCAAACATTTCCACCAAATCAATGTGAGACAAGCCATTTTCCAACCTTAAGGAATTTCCACCAAAACTCCATTTTCATGGAGCAAACTTTGGCTTTAATTTCCCATTCACTCGATAATGGTTTTGAGCAACCAAATATACCACGTGAATCATAACGCGGCATAAAACGCGTTACCACTTTGACCCGCAAAAATTGACGCACGGGTCCCACCTAAACACTAGACCAAACTTAGGAAGAAATTTTGGTTTTACCTAGAATTTTTCCAACCATTTCCAACAGTTATGTGATTAAATGAGATTGTTGCATCATTTCTTAATAAAACAAAGAGCATAACATTATTTTCTTATGCATATTATGCTATATGCTACAACTTGAAAATTCTGAAAAATAGCATTCCAAACTCTTGTTTGATCATTGAATTATTTTTCACTTTTTGGGTTTGTGATAAGAAGTGATTTGTGCTGTATTTTTATTGAGTAATAGTGATTGTTTTATGAATGCTATATTTACACAAATCACATTAGAAAATGGTAGCACCAACTTAGGGGGAGAAACTATTTTGCTAACATACTTGTCAAACCCTTTTGAGATGAACTCCTTATGAAAGAAAATTAAAGATTGAAAAGCTTCCATCTCTTGAACCTAACGTATGTCTCATATACTCTCTTAAGCTCTTGAAGTAAAATTAACTTTACATACATTGATTTTTTTAAACCCTCATGGTATTTTTTTTACATTACCATTCCAGTAACACCAACGTCCCATTAAGTTTAATTTCTGTTGGTATTATTTTATTTTAATTTATTTTATTTTTTTATTTTGCTATTAGGCTTAATTTCTTTTATTTTTATTTTTTTCTCATTATTATTATTTTTTTGTTTGGGCTTAATTTTCTTATTTTTTTTGCTTTTTAAGTTCATTTTTCAGTACTTAGACATAAAAACAAAAACAAATCAAAATAAAAATATTAAGTTTAAGCTCTTTATTTTCAGTACTTAGCAACCAAATCCCATTAAGTTTAAGCTCTTTATTTTCGGCCTTCAGTGTGCCTATTTCTGCTCGCGCATCCTTGTACATGCACTAGAGAAAAGAGAGTTGGGCGTGGAGCTAGTGGAGCTCACTCATTCTGTTCTGCAATCGGTGAGCCAATTTTGTGACTGCCGTCACCGTCTCCATACAGGACGTCAGTGTGAAATGATTGGCTTCTATGTCAGATTGAGCTGCCATGATTTGCTCAATCAACATCATAAGAAGGTTAGGAAGAGGAATGACAAGAAGAGTAGGAGTAGAGGCACTCGGTCCAGCAGAGCTTATGGGATCGTTCAGGTCCGGAAATAGAGTGAGGGGACGGGATGAGGAAGCCATAGTTTAGAGGTGAGAGGTGTAAAAGAAATGAGGTGCAGAGCAATAGAAGAGAACAGACTGAGGTTTGGCCTTCTCTGTTCAGTTTTTTTTGGTCTCTTAATGAGGAAGAAGAACAGAAGAGAGTGGTGAAGAAGAGATAGAAGAAGACATAGAAGAGAGTGAGGTGAAGAAGAAGAAGCAGACGAGTGTGATTAAGAAGAAGGCTGAAAAGAAGAGGCTGAAGAGAAGACGACAAGAGGGAGAGAGAGCCGAGGCAGCTGATTGACTGATTGACCCGTCTCGCTTTTGTCGATCGGCTGATGCAAGCGAGGACGCGTGTCCGACGCGATTTTCGACGAACAAAAAAGAGACGCGGGCGAATCATATATATATATATATATATATCTGTTTTGATTATCTATTTTTTGATGCCATTTATCACTATCATTTTCCTCCTTCTCCTCCAGATTCTGACCCATGATTTCCTTTTGATAATGTCACAGGGGGAGAAAATTATATGATGTTATGTATTATGGTATTATTTTCAAACTAATCTGTTGTTATGTATTTATAGTTTGATATCTTAATCTTATATCATGTTATTGATTAAAGCTTATTTATTACACATGTGCTAACCTATGTATTTAGAAATGAATTCAGGGAGCATGACTTGAGGGGGAGCCCTTGTTACGCCCAAATCAAATCAAAACATCATTGTGTGCCATCATCAAAAAGGGAGAGATTGTTAGACTTATTTATTTTGATGATTTATTTAATTATGTTTTAATTTATTTGAAAGAGAAAAATAGAATCCAAAATTTATTTTGATGATTTATTTAATTATATTTTAATCAAAATTTATTTTGATGATTTATTTGAAAAATAAAAATCGAATCAAAATTTATTTCGATGATTTATTTGAAAGAGAAAAATAGAATCAAAATTTATTTTGTCCCATTATTTCTCACCTAAACCTGTATCCTAAATGTTGTTAGAATATATTAATATTTGATTAAATCAGGAGTTCAAACAGTCCAAAACAAAGGTTCAAACAGCTTAGCACAGCAGCAGGCCAAAAGGTTCAAAAGGTTCAAGTGGAAGATATTCAAATTAGTACTGATGGAAGTACAACGGCTATAAACGGCTATAAAAGTTCAAAAGGCCAAAAGGTTCAAGTGGAAGATATTCAAATTTGTAATGATGGAGTGGAAGATATTCAAATTGGTAATGATAGAAGTACAACGGCTATAAACAGTTATAAATTCAAATGACTACAACGGCTGTAAACGGCTATAAATTCAAATGAATACAACGGCTATAAACGGCTATAATTTTCATTATATATACCAAAGCCTCTAATGTAAACAAGTTACAAAAAAACCTGAAAATATTCTTTGATCTATAATCACTCACATCTATTCTCAGAAATTATACACTGACCCTTATAGCTTTAAGCCCATTTTTCCTGTCTGAGATTTACAGAAAAATCAAAGTTTCATTTTATATATCTATCTTTGAGAGATATTTATTGTAAGCTTTCTTTGAAAGCAAAAATACCATTTCATCTTGTAAAAGTGTTACAAACACTATATTCTTGAAATTTTGAGAGCGATTGTGAATCATCTAAGATTTGCAAGGGTTTGGGCTTGTGAAGTCTATGTAAAATCCGTAGAGGATTCCTCAATTTGTAAAGAGGTTGTTAGCACCCCTGTGATGCTAGAAGATAATGGAAAATCTCAAGTGAAGCTTGAGGAGTGGATGAAGGCTTGGTTGAAGCCAAACCACTATAAATCTGTTTGTCTCCTCTTCCCTAATCTCTTTACTTTCCTACTACTGCTATAGCTATCTAATATTCATGTGTTAATAATTTGATTTACCATGTATGTTAGTTATACTTCATTGTTATTTGGCTTAATCATTTCCTGCTAAGTTCATCATTGTGCTTGTTAATAATTTGTTGTACTAGTAGTTAATTTTATTGGGGTATTATTAATTTTAATTTGTAGTAACCTAATTCACCCCCTCTCTTAGGTTGCTTTTTGGGTAACAAGCCCTATAAATATATTTTCTCTTATTAAAATAGTAAAATAAATTAATTTTCTGTTTAATTATTTTTATTTGCCTTCGCTTGCGCCATTTAAATTGCTACAAATAAATTAGTAAGTTGTGATTCCAGCCCTAAGCCCCTGGGGTTGGGTCGTGACAAAGGTAGTATCAGAGCAACGATTTTAACAAAAAATATATATGTATGCATATACACCTAGAACTACATAACCTGTGACGTTAGTCCTTTTATATAAAATTTCACGTTTATTCTGGTGATGTAAGAATGTCCGAGATTAACCTTGATAAGGCATTTTGGGAGAAGTTTGGGGCCATTAATTTGGAAGATATTTTAGCAGAGCACCCCGCCCTCGCCTTACATGAAGGATAGGGAGACTCGGAGGATATAATTAGGAGACTGCATCCAGGCCTTGCCCAATTAATGGGTCAGCCAATCTATATATAGACTGATCCCACTGATGTCCCATACTTACTTTGGAGGCAAAGCCGTGCCTATACGCGCGAACGCTTTTTCGGACCCATTCGTGTCCTCGATATTGGCCTGGGATATGACTGCCCGCACTACATCGTAGACCCTTTGCCCCTAGATTTTGTGGCAAGAAGGAAAAATGTGTACCCCAAGGACTACGTTTTTACCACTGTCCCCAACCTGTTGGAAATTATTAATATTCAAAATGTTGATTTTAGTAATGACCTATCATATAACGAGACACCCGACTGGATTGTTGATCAAGCATTTTTAGGATACATACAGTCCGTCCCCATTTTCACAGTCCAGGCAGCGTGGATGTGTTTTGGTGTGGTTCAGTTAGGATGGGAATTTGAGCTTTTTATGCAACATTACTTCCCGTGGTTATTTGACTCGTTTGATCCATCACTCTAGATTTGGTAGAGAAAAACCTTTTTTGTACGCTAACCATGATGTTTTCTAATCCCTTTTTTTTGTTGTTTTTTTTTTATTTTTTTTATTTTTTTGGTTGTACCACAGGGATGAGACACTAACATATTTTGATTTTTGAACAAGGATGTAATATTAATTGTAAAAATAGTAAAGTTGGTATTTTATATATATATATATATATATTGCGCTATATATGCTTATATATATGCTGCGTTATGGATGTAATTCCTTGTTTATTACTTTGTAGAATGGCCAATAATGGTAACGGAAGCGAGTCATCAGTCAGTGACACTGAATTGATGGAAAGAATCATGGAAAGAGCGGTTACTAACTTTTTGCAAGCCTTGCAGACTAACATTAACAATGGGATGCCAGAACGGCGAGAAGAGCCAGTTACATAAAACAGTTCTAGGATTTGAAACCCAGCATATTTATCGGCGGCCCAGACCCAATGGTAGCAGACGCTTGGGTTAAAGACATGGAAAAGATCTTTCGCGTCCTATCCTGTACTGAAAGACAGAAGGTTATTTTCGCCACTTTCACCTTTAAAGATAATGCACAGGAATGATGGCTTCTCACCTTAGAGAAAGAAGAAATTGTGACTTGGGTAAGATTCTTGGAAGTGTTCTATGCAAAATACTTCCCAGATTCGTTGCGGGAACAAAAGGTGTTGGAATTCATACATCTAAAGTAAGGAACTATGACGGCGGCCGAATACGAGAGCAAGTTTACATAACTCCCTTGGTTTGTGACATATGTCATCCCCACTGAAGCTCGAAAATAAAAAAAAAATTCAAAGCAGGATTGGATACTGAAATCAAAGATCGGCTTGAGGTTTTGAAACTGCCATCTTATGCAGAACTGGTCGACCGGACATACATTGCAAAAAAGGGGATTAAAGCCTTACGTTCCGGGGAATCAAGTCAAACGAAGCGATTATGGGAAAGAGACAATAGAAGACCCGATGTTGCACCTCCCAAAAAGGTAAATATGGGTACGACTAGTTCAGGAAATCAAGGTCCTACCAACCCCCGAAGTAGCATTATTCCAACTTGTCCTACTTGTGGGAAGGCTCATTGGGGACAATGCCATCGAGACACGGGGAGTATGCTTTAAATACGGTCAAGTTGGCCATTTGTTGAGGGATTGTCCAAAGCTGACCAATCTTACGGCCAGTCCCTCTAGCTCAGTCAAAAAACCCGAAGGACTTGTATGAGAGAATAAGGACCAAAAACGCCAAGGAAAGGCTTTTGCCTTGGTACCTGGAAAACCAGAAGTTACCGAAAACGTTATGTCAAGTACACTTTCTGTCTGTGGTCATTTAGCTCATGTCCTCATTGACTCTAGGTCAATTCATTCTTTTGTTGCACCACACTTTGCTGAAAAGTTGGCATCAACACCCGAACCCTTAGAATATATATTGTCTCTGTCTTTTCCTTATGGTAATTCTGCATTTAGTGCTGATGTATACAAATCCTGTGCTATATCCCTAAAAGGAAAAACCGTATACGTAGACTTGATTCCCTTCCGTATTGGGAACTTTGATGTGATCTTAGGTATGGATTGGCTGACTGCCAACCACGCCTCTATTGATTGTAAAGCCAAAAAGGTCTCCCTTAGGTTACCAAACCAACTCGAGCTTGTCTTTGATGCGACTGGAGTTTCCAACCTTCCCTGTATTATATCCTCCATGACAGCCCAACGACTTCTAAGAAAGGGTTGTGGTAGTTATGTTTGTTATGTGATCGATACATAAAAAGAGGCCCCCACCATTGATGTAATCCTCGTAGTACGAGAATTCTCGAATGTTTTTCCTGAAGATCTACCTGATACTCCGGTTGACCGGAAAATCGAATTCACCATTGAAACTTAACCTGGTACCCAACCAGTATGAAAAGCCTCTTACCACATGTCAATGACGAGATTAAAAGAATTGAAGACTCAACTCCAAGAACTCCTGGACAAAGGTTTCATTCGACCTAGTACCTCACCCTGGGAAGCTCCAGTACTATTTGTAAAGAAAAAAGATGGCACGATGAGGTTATGTGTTGATTACCGGGAGTTGAACAAAGTCACCATCAAGAATCGATACCTCTTGCCACAAATCGATGACTTGTTCGATCAATTACAAGGCTTCTAAGTATTCTAAAAAATTGACTTGCGTTCTGGCTACCATCAACTAAAAGTCAAAACGGAAAGTATCAAAAAGACTGCCTTTAGAACTTGTTATGGGCAGTATGAGTTTCTCATTATGCCATTTGGTATCACAAATGCTCCAGCAGCTTTCATGGACCTCATGAACCGAGTGTTCAAACCCTATCTTGATGAGTTCTTTATCATCTTCATTAACGACATTCTCATATACTCCAAGCCACCAGAGGCCCATAAGCAGCATTTGCGAATGGTTTTCCAAACACTATGTGATCACAAACTTTATACCAAGTTGAAGAAATGCGAATTCTGGATCACTAGTGTACACTTCCTCGGTCACGTCATTAACAAAGATCGTATCTCGGTTGACCTTCAAAAAGTTGCAGCAATCGTGGACTTGTTGCGACCTACTAATGTGTTAGAAATTCGAAGTTTCTTGGGTCTAGTTGGCTATTACCGACGTTTCGTGGAAGATTTCTCGCAAATAGCATCACCTTTGACCCAGCTAACTCAGAAGAACACACCATTTGAATGGACTGACAAACAAGAGCGTTGCTTCCAAGAATTAAAAAGTCAACTTGTGTCAGCTCCTATACTAGCACTCCCTACAAGAGTAGATGGGTTTGGGAAGAAGATATTCTTAAGATTGCGTTTCGAACCCGTTACGGCCACTATGAGTTTGTAGTGATGCCATTTGGCCTAACCAATGCACTAGGCATGTTCATGAGCTTAATGAACAAAATATTCATGCCTTACTTAGATCTTACTTAGATCAATTTATGGTAGTTTTCATTGATGATATTTTGGTATATTCCAAGTCTGAAGCAGACCACAAACAACATTTGAGAATGATACTTCAAACCTTGAGGGCGAACTAACTGTATGCTAAGGCCAGTAAATGTGAGTTCTGGATGGAGGAAGTAAAATTTTTGGGTCATGTGGGGTCAAAAAAGGGAATACCAGTGACCTAACTAAAGTAGAAGCAGTGACAGAATGAGAGCAACCTAAGAACACATTTGAGATTCGTAGTTTTTTAGGATTGGCCGATTACTATCGAAGATTCATTCAAGACTTCTCAAAATTGGCCAAACCAATGACATATTTGACTCAAAAGGGAGTTAAGTTTGAATAGAACGAGTCCTGTGAAAATTCATTCCAAGAACTCAAGAAAAGATTGACGAGTGCCCCTATTCTCATAGTACCAAAACGTGACGTTGGGTATAATGTGTATTGTGATGCTTCCAAAAAATGTCTAGGGTGCGTATTGATGCAACATGACAAAGTGGTGGCATATGGATCAATGCAATTAAAGAACCATGAGAAGAATTATCCCACTCGTGACTTGGAGCTAGCAGCTATAGTTCACGCACTCAAAATTTGGAGACACTACCTGTATGATGAAAAGTTTGAGATATTCACCGACCACAAAAGCTTGAAGTATCTGTTCACCCAAAAGGACCTTAACATGCGTTAGAGATGCTGGATGGAGTATCTTGAGGATTACCAATTTACCCTTTCCTATCATCCCAGCAAGGCCAACGTGGTGGCAGACGCGCTAAGTCGCAAGAATAGAGAGATTATGCTAGTTTAGCACTTAGAGAATGGAATATGGTTGGAACACTCAATGAATTTGGGGTTCAGATGGAGGTTCAAGATGAAAGGGTTTACCTTGGTGCTTAGATTGCTACACCTAAAATTTTGGACGAGATATTAGAATCACAAAAGTATGATCAGGAGGTAGCATTCATCAAGGCACAAATGGAATCTAGTGAAACCATGCCTAGTTGGGAAATTCACACAGATAGAAGTTTGAAATATCAAGGTCGAATGTTCGTGCCAAGCGACGACTTACTTAGGGAAAAGGTACTTAAGGAATTCCACCATTCAGTATTCGCAGTACATCCAAGAGGTACTAGTCTCCAGCCATGATACTATTTTGATGGCGCACAAAATGTATTAATTTACTAACAATGATGAACCTATGCTAGATAGCATGAATCTGTTTCTATGTGCAAGTATATAAGCAGAAACATGAATGTACAAATTTAAAGAAAAATTCCCTATATTTAAATAAATAAGAATAGTATCCTATTCATATAAAGTAATTGAGTCTGTAGTTATAAACAGTAGCATCCATATAGATTAATTGTACAGAGGTAAACCATATAGGTTTTGTATTTATTTTTTATTAAAACAAATAACTACTAGCAGTAACTATTAGGCATAAATCTATTCTTTAACTTGAAGGGGAAAAAAAAAAATTAATTTGTTTTAAGTTTGTTGTATAAATTGTGGAATAACATAAAACAAATAGTCTCATATTGAACAAACATTTGAAAATTCCAGAACTAGAACATGAAGGAATTTACAAAAATTTATAATAAAATAAAACTAGCAAAATGAAGCAAACCGAAGCATGTAGTAGACAGTGTCCTTAAAACAGATTCGTTGCATAACCTGTTGGGTGCTGGAGGTTGTTCGATGTCTGTTTCCCAGGATACGATGGTTGGACCAGTTACAACAATGCACCGACTGAGTAGTTTCAGCGAACAGAACTATGATAACACACTCTCACTAGGAAGAATATAAAATGGGAGAAACTTTTGAAGACAAGAACCAAAATTTTGGGTCCAAAGAATGAAGGAGAAAGGTCTCCTTTTATATACATAAGGGGAGAGAGGAAAAGGCTCCAGCAATTAGAGCCCTTCACAAATGCAAAAATTAATTTTGTATTAATCTGCAAAACTGATGGAATAAATCCATCATGAATAAAGGAGTTACCAACTCTATTATACATATAGGTTTTATGTATACATTCTTGCAACCCACACATCTGGCTTGGCCCAAAAAGATTAAGATGGGTGAGACAAGCCTAACGCCCACACTCAATCCATTCTAAGCCTAAGCCCAAACCCCAAGATCCACGACTCATGGACCCGATCCGGTCCGTGCAGCCCAGGGGGGGGGGAGGAGGAGGGGTGTGCGCGCGCGCGTGTGGCAATTTTTGCATAACCAACTTAGATCACAGCCTTGGCCCAAGTCCATCCTTGAAGCATCCATAACTCCCTTCCTTCGAAAAATTTGGAAGCCCCAAAGGGCTCATACCTTTAAGCAAAAAATGGGATTTAAAATATCCATCAATGCTCTCATCTACAATCAATGTGGGATAGAAGGTTTTACACATTTCCCAACACCTCTATCATGAGGCCAACTTAATGAGTCAATTTCTTATTCAAACTTTAATGATTTTTTGTTATTCTTTTTGTGGTGTAAAAATTTCATTACAAATAATCTAAACCACTTTACTCCACCTCAATTGAGGATTGACATCCACTCTAATATTGCATTAAAGTCACCAAAAAAATCATTATTTTTCCAACAAAAATAAAAATAAATAAATTAAATTATAAATTATCCCAAAATTATTTTCAAAATTCATAACTAAACAAATTTTTAATTTTCAAATTTTTTTTAACAATTAAACCAAATGGAGCTTTTAACTTTATTGATTATATATATATATATATATATATATTCTTTTTTGATGATTGTACAGTGGTTTTGTGTCATGTAACTTATTGAAATTACATATAATTTTTATTAAAAAAGAAAAAATAGTAGGATTGTGGTAGGTCTTGTAGTTTGATTGTGCAGTTGGGGTCATTACTATTGTTGTAGTCCCACATTGCTCAATTGACAAGGATGGCAACAAGCTGTTATGGGTTGGTACCAAATTGTTTTCTAGGTTGATTGCAAGAATCACTAACAAAGGAGAATGATAACAATTTAATTGGGAGATTTTGTGATAGACCCTTTAGTGTCTAATTTATCCTTCAAAAGGATAAGAATTATATGGATCATTTCAAAACCCCTTAGTATTTTAAAATTTGTTTCTTTTATTATAATACCTTCACACACACACACACACACACACACACACACACACACATATACATGTGTGTATCAGATTGCAATTACTCTCTCTCATCTCAATCTTTCTTCTCTCTATCTTTCTGTTATCACTGTTGCTCTCCATCATCACCATCGGCGCCATTGCCGCTCACCATGGAACTCTCTCTACCGTCTTCATCGCCACTGTCACTCGTTGCATCCACAACCTCATATCTGAGATCATTCTAGTTGTCGTCGTCACTGGAAAATGACAATTCACAACAATTAGCAAACCATAGATCTGAGATCCTTCACTCTCTTCCTCTCTTTGGTTCTGATGGTTCGTGCTCTGTATGTGTGTGTGTGTGTGTGTCACTCACCATTTATGCTTTTTCTCTCTCTTTTTCTTCTTCTTCTTCTTCTTTCTTATGATCCAATGTCTCTTTCTTCTTCTCATGATGCTCTGTTTTTTGAATAGTAAAATTTTACTTTGGTTCATGACACAGCAGTCTCTTGTAAAGTTATCCTCCCAGCTTGTTTCAAAGTAAAATTTTACTTTGAATCAAAGTAACATTTACTATGATTCAAAGTACAATTTTACTGCCGTTAAGAAGATCAGCATGTTGTCAACCAGAGTAAAATTATACTTTTGCAAAAAATAGAGCACATACTAAATGAACGAACCAAAGTCAAATTTTACTTTTAGATCTATGAACAAAAAAACTCTTAATTTTTCATTGCAATATCTCGATTTCTCATTTTTCTGTCAAATCTAAGTGTTTTTTTTTTTTAATCTCAGGTCTCAAGTTATTGATTTCAAATATGAGTTTTAGGTATCAAATTTGAGATGGTAGTGGTTTGACGGTAAAAATGGTGGTTGACGGTCGATGATGAGGATAAGCAATGCCAATAAACGATGAAGATAGTAGAGACGATGAACAATCGTCGAGTTGGTGAAGAGAGAGAGAGAGAGTGCTGTAAAAGAAAGAGAAGAAAGAAAGGGTACAATGGTAAAATAAAATATTAAAATAACAAATTTTGGTGGGTCTCTATTTACACACCACATTTGGTCTCAAGGCATATCACTTATACTTAATGCACACCAAACACAATTTTAACTTTATTATTTTTGCTCAATACACACCATCCATTTTCAAATATACCTAAAATATCCTCATTTTCTTCAACCACCTCACCAACCCTAACCCTAGCCACCACCACTCGCCGTAGGTCGTCGGCTCTCTTTCATTCTCCGGCGAATCTCTTCCTCACTCCTCCATCCATCACTCTCCCTACCTTACCACTTCTAACCACACTCCCAAACCCTTTTCCACCCTATTCTTCCCTCTACCACCGGCTCAACCACCTCCTCACCATCACCGACACAACCTCTCATCTCATTTTATCTTATATCCTACTTCTTCTTCTCTCTCTAAAAACTACCAAACCTACCCTCACCATTGCAACCCTCCTTTTACAGAGATCTTTCCCAACCCATCGGAGAGGAGTTTCTCGCCGAAGACAACTACAGCGGCAAAGCTTCGAATCAGAGCTTGAAATCCTAGATCGAAGCTTTGAATCTGGTTTGCACAATCGAACTCCTACAAGCCTTAGTTCTAGATCTGAAAACCCTAGGATTCTCTCTTTCTCTCTCTCTCTCTCTCTCTCTCTCTCTCTGCGATGGAGAAAAACGAGCTATGGCTGAAGTGGAAGACTGGGTTGTTCGTTGATGGGAGAGGGAGAAGGGTTTGCATAAGGGAAAGGGATCGCCAACGAGGTAGGGAGGTTGTGGGGGTTGCGATGGTGGCTGGGTTTTGGTGATGGTGGCCGGAGGTAGAATCAGGAGGCGAAGAGTGGTGGTGTGTGGGGGGTGTATTGATATTGTTTTGTGGTTATTTTGGTCATTTTATGTAAAGTCATTATTGTAATAAAAAATAACCAATTAATCGTGTGCCTTGAGACTAAATGTGGTGTGTAAATAGAGGCACCCCAAATTTTGTCCTTCATATAGGATTTTATAATTATGATGAGTTTAGGGTTGCTGCTGCACATGGTGCGCAGCAGCAACTATTGCACGTTTTATTGGGCCCATTTCAGGGCCTAATTCGATAATCTGAACGGTCACATTTTAGAAAGTATCGAATAGAATATACCTGTAAAAAATCACGTTAATCAGATATCGTTGGTCTTTTCATCAAATCATATTTGTATTAAAAAAAAGGAAGATAAATGTAATTTGAAATATAAAACTTAGTACAAATGTGATTTGATGAAAGAAATAACGATATTCGATTGACGTGATTTTTTATAGGTATATTTTAATCGATACCTTTTAAAATGTAAACGGTTCAGATTATCGAATTAGGTCCTGAAATGGGCCTAATAAAGCGCGCAACAGTTGCTGCTATGCACTATGCGTAGCAGCAAACCCAAATTGAATTATGATGGGGTTTTGAAAGTACTAAATTTTTTTTTTTATCCTTTGAACAAGTAAAGGAATCTAGGAGGGATTTATGACCAAATTTCCGTTTAAACTTCCTTGTGATACATAATCATATATCTTTTATAGGAAATTTTTTTAGGGAAAGTTTCCTTCAAATGAAGGGGAAAAAAAATAGTTATGGTGGAAAGGAGAACAACTTTTATTTTACTTTTCATGTCAGATAAACGGAAAACATTATTCTAACTGTCTTGATTCATTAGACTCTTCTCAATGCCTAATTCAAATAACTTTAGTTTTATAATTTATACATTTATTATTGAATTCTAACAATGCGAGATTTTATAGCTCACAACTAACTTAGTTTTATAATTAATACATTTATTATTGAATTTTAACAATGCGAGATTTTATAGCTCACAATGATAAATGAATTATAAAGGTCAAAGTACACAAACTTATTTGATCGGCATTATATGCGAAAGAAGAAAGAAGTGCAGTGTAAAACCTTAAAGTTCATTTTATATGATCAAACATTAATGGTTATATAAAAAATTAAGAATAATTTCATAATATTACTTATAATCAAGTCACGCAAGTTGGCCTATCGTTTTTCATATCCAATCCAAACCCAATTATATTACATAAAATGTTTATATATTTTTAGAACATATTTTTATAAAAAAAATGATTATAATATATAAGAATTTTAAAGATTAAGTTTTTATCCATAAAAATCAAAATTTTGTTGCAAAAAATATTCTGAGATCAACTCCTATCACTAAATGGTTGTCCACAAAACTTTTAAAAAAATAAAAATAAAATAAAATAGAAGTGAATTGATGAATTAATATATTCCATCACTGAAAAAAAGAAAAGAAAAGCAAAGCATGTGGTGACTTGATAACACTAGCAATCATCATCCTTTTTATTCTTTTAATCAATATTAACCAGCTGCCACAACAGTAGTTATGGGTAGTTAGAGCATCTCCAACGGTGACTCAAATTTTTCACTAAATTTGAGTAAAAAATGACCCCTTTCACCAAATTTTTAACAGATGCTCCAACGGTTCACCTTTCACCAAATGTGTCCCGGGACAACCGGGTGGTCGACCGGCCGGTTGACCGGTTAGGCCAAAAATTTTTTTTTTTTTTTTTTTTTGAATTTTTTGAACTTTTTTTTGAACTTTTTCCGGGACGACCGGGTGGTCGACCGGCCGGTCGACCGGTTAGGCAAATTTTTTTATTTTTATTTTTTTTTTACGGTTTGCACTTCTTTTTCTTGAACTGTTTGAACCTTTCACTGGTTGACCGGTTGGTCAACCGGTTGGTCAACCGGCTGGTCAACCGGCTCCTCTTTCCAACGGTCAGGAACAGTGTTTTGATGAATTCATTACTTCGTCGTCGATCTGATGAAAGTTTTGATGAAATCTCATTTTGGTATCAGGTTAGGTGAACGGTTGGAGCCATGAATAGTACCGTTTTCATCAAAATTTGAATTTGATATCAAATTTGCTAAAGCGTTGGAGATGGTCTTATGAGTTAATAATTGTTTGGAAGAGTTTAAAATTTGAATTGTTTGAGGGGAAATGTTTGAGAGACTCCACTGTTGAAAATAATCATGATATATGATCTAAATAAATACCAAAAAATTAGTCGGCTCAAGTAGAAATTATCTTGAATTCAAAATTACTCTATTCTTCTTCTTTTCTCTGTTCTATTTTCGGTAGAGATAAAATTTCAAAACTTGATTTTATTTGTCTTAATTTTGGGTATTGCAAGTCAATCTTCTTTTGTGTATGAAGCATATTAATAATAGTGTTACTTGAATTCCATTGTATTGTGAAGACGATTTTTACAACTAGGTACATAATTGATAGGGACAAATCAGTTTTTAAGAACAAAGTATCTCCAACTCAATCCTCTCACCAAGAGGATGAAAATAAATTTTTTTATTCAAAAAATAATATAGAGTATGTTACTATTCATTCAAATTCCAATCACAAATCTTCATTTTCTTCCGAATTGGGTGTTACTGTCCGGCCGGTCAACCGGTCAACAACAATTTTATTTTTTATTTAACTTGTTGGGCATTTTTTTTAAACATTAATCATCATTTTCTTCCCTAAAGATTTCTCTCGAAAATATTTTTATCAAAAAGTAAATAATTTTTGTTCATTAACAAATATTTAATTCTGAAATTTTTGTAAAATATATTTAATATTATACGCATTTTAAAGGTATGATGATTTCATCCTTTTTGATGATGCTAATTTTATAAAAATTAAATTTACATATTAAAAGTTATTTGTAATATAATAAAAAATATAGAATGAATAGTATTTTAAAGGAGATCTTCTATTTTTTATCCTCTCTCGAAATATGAAGGATCAATCTGTCTTTCTTCTAAATAGAGATGAATTTAGAAGATGAATTAGAGGAGCAAATATTTCAAATATGAAATTATAGAAGGCGGGTTGGAGATGCTGTAGCATGCTTCGAAGCAATTTATTTATTTTGTTTTGGAGAACATCAATTTTAAATTGGATTCCCTAAGTATGGTAAAGCATAAAAGGAAAGAGAAATGCTAGGTTTCATAAAAATTGTTAAGGAAAACCATCATGAAAACTGTCTGCACCGTTAGATCAAATATGATCTCATGATCCAACGGTGCAGATGAATTTTCATGATTATTTTTATGAAAGTTTTCATGAAACCTAAGATGACCCAAAAGGAAAAGGTTTCAACGAAAAGGGTGTAATAATTGCATTTAAAGATAGCTTAACTGCATGAACAAATCATTTGGTCATTTTCACTGAGTTCCCTATAAGATTAATTTAAATTAGAACATGATTGTACATATATATATATATATATATACATTCTGGTCCCAAATTTGACTATAGTATGTAGGAACTAAATTCACAGGTCTCAGTCCATATATATAACCAAAATTGGTAAAAAATTAATTTTTTGACTTATTTTGTCTTTTTGTGGGTAAGTTATGTGAGAAGTGATGTGACCCAAAATTGGTAAAAAGCTTACCAACTTCCCAAAAGAGCCCAAAATAATATGTTATTGTTTGTGTCAATTTCAACGGTAATTTTTTTTATTTTTTATATTTTAAGAATTTTATAGTCAACATGGATCTTGTTTGATAAATCTTGATGAGGGGATTCTAAAAATACTAATTTTATTAAAAATCAATATCTAAATAAAAAATTATATTATTTTAAAATTTAAAATATTAAATTACTCATGAAGTATATTTTGGTATTAATAAAATATATTAAGCTTTTCAAGAAAAATTTTTTGTGATTGTATTTAAAGCATTAAAGTTTTATTACGAGAAAAATTTGATCAAATCTCCCTTCATAATTTAACTTTTTTACTTATTAAAAAAAAATCATAAAGTAAAAAGGTGATATGATCCAAACAAACTAATAAATAATTTATTGATAATATTGTCAAGTCATCTCCAATGGTAAAGATGGTACTTGCACGTAAATAGGATTACCCTTATTTATTTGGAAAAATCACAAATCGGCAGAAATTTTCAAAAATTATTTGAAATTAGTGATAAATTTTTGGGAGATTTACTAATAAATCCAAAATGTTAAACTTATGAATCAATTGGTCCCAATTTTTTTCTAATAAACCGTTTAGTCCTTGGATATTTTGAGGGACCTTAATGCCCTTATTTATATGTTATTAGATGCATGCTCTTTATGAGGGTGTGTCACGTGCCACACACAATATATCACGTGACACACACAATGAATGCCACATATCAACAAAGTAATCTGTCACGTGACACGGATAATGGGTGTCACACATCAACAAAATATACTAAGGCTTTTTATGCTTTTTGCCTTGGAGTGTTACGTGACACACACAATGGGCGTCACACATCAACAAAGTACACTAAGACTCTTTATGTTTTTTGTCTTGGAGTGTCACGTGACACACACAATATGTCACATGACACACACAATGGGTGTCACACATCAACAAAGTACATTAAGGTTGTTTATGCTTTTTGCCTTAGAATGTCACGTGACACACACAATGGGTGTCACGCATCAACAAAGTACACTAAGGGTCTTTATGCTTTTTGCCTTGAAATGATGTATGTCACGTGATACACACAATGAGTGCCACACATCAAAAAGTACACTAAGACTTTTTATACTTTTTGCCTTGGAATGATATATGTCATGCGGCACACACACGGAAGGATATAATTGACCACTTAATATTACTAAACAAAGGAAATAGGATCAACTGGTAAGATATTTCCCCACTAATAAGACTAATCAGAACAATAGAAATAACCTTAGGATCAATCGGTAAAAACTGTTTGTGAGATAGGATTTATTGATAAATATCCCTAAATGGGTTTAAACTTTAATGATTAAAGTTATAATTTTTTACGAATTTATAAATATTTTGTGAAGATCCCACCAAATTACAATTCTCTTTATTTATTTCAAGTATTGATATACAAACAATTTTTTTTTTTTTTTTTGGGATATCATAGCTCCTACATGTGGACTTTTTGGCTAAATTAATAATAATAAAAAATAGATTAAAAAATTAATAAAATAAAATATCATATTAAAATTAAAATCATTTCACTTTTTTATTACAAAAATAAAAAAAAAAAAAAACCAAAAAAGCCAACACAAGCAAACTTTTTAAGCCTAAGTTAAAAGTCAAAAAATCAAAAATTATCTCCCAAACGAAACCTAAGATGGGCTTAAATGGGATAGGCCTTATAGATAAGTTTTAAAATGGGAGAAGTTTAATAAAAAATTTAATAAATCATTTAAAATAAATGACATTTTCCTTTATGTTTTCTTTTTTTTTTATTAGAAAAAAAAAAAAAAAAAAAAAAAACGGAAAAATAAATAAATAAAATAAAACAAAACAAGCAAGAAAGCAAGCAATGGAGAAAAGTTCACCACCATGGGCATCCATAGATTCAACCTCCTACTGTCAATCTTGACATCCGCAACCCATCCTACCCAACCGTCCTCCGATCCTACATCCGCAACCGCCGCGTCAACACCTCCTCCATCCCCAAACCCCTTCTCATCGTCACTACTATTTAGGCTTGTTCCGGTGCCGGAAACTGTGACGGTTTTTCGGGTTGAGAAAGGATTGGATCAGAACGCAACAGAGCTTGTTCATCGATGGCAATTCGTTGCAGAAAAGATCGATAATGGGTTGTTTATGAGGCTTCTGATTCAGCCAATTAGTAGTAGAACACAAAAGGGTGTGAAAACGATTCGAGCAACATTCATTTCATTGTTTCTGGGTAATTCAAATCAACACATGACAGTGATGAACGGAGACTTTCCTGATGGAAATGAGTTGGATTCAATCTGTGCTTTACTGGGCAAATTTCGACCCAAACCAATCCCCAAACGTCCTGCTCGATCGAACCTATGCTGCTAATTTTCAGAAGAGAAAAATCAGATTATGTCCAACCTTCGATTTCAAAAACTGGGTTGGAATCGATTTGGAAAAAGATGATCGAATTGGGAAAAACTGGATTCGTCTTCAACCCATATGGAGGGAGAATGAGTGAAATTCCAGCGGCGGCGACACCTTCCCCCACCATAAAATATAAGTATTACTCCTACCGCATTGAATAATTACTCCAAAAGTAAACTCCGCTCCAAACCATAGAATCTTTGTATACATGGTTTGCACATAACCAAATCTTTCCCATACCCAGAACAAAACAAAAAAGCCAACAATGGAGGAAACTTCACCATCAACTTTTCTTTTTTTTCTTCTTCTTCTTCTTGGCCTACTTCCTCTATCAATGGCAGCCTCAGACTATGACACTTTTGTTCAATGTCTCTCAAACCACTCAATCCCACAAAACCAAATCTCCACCATAGTCTATGCTCCAAACAACCCATCATTCACCACCATCCTCCAATCCTACATTCGAAACCTCCGCTTCGCCACCGCCGCCACCCCAAAACCACTCATCATCATCACCCCCCTCTACGAAACCCACGTTCAGGCCGCCGTTCTCTGCTCCAAACTCACCGGAAAACAGCTCAAAATCCGCAGCGGTGGCCACGACTACGACGGCCTCTCCTACGTCTCCGCCGCCGGCGTCCCCTTCATCATCCTCGACACGTTCAACCTCCGCTCCATCTCTCTCGACACCACCACCAACACCGCCTGTGTCCAATCCGGAGCCACCCTCGGCGAACTCTACTTCAAAATCGCATCCATCAGTAAAACCCACGGTTTCCCCGCAGGAGCTTGCTCCACCATCGCCGTCGGCGGCCATCTCGGCTGCGGCGGCTACGGCAACATGTTGCGAAAGTACGGGTTATCGGTCGATAACGTGCTCGATGCTCGAATTGTCGATGTTAATGGCCGGGTTTTGGATCGGAAAGCAATGGGTGAGGACTTGTTTTGGGCGGTGGCTGGTGGCGGCGCCGCCAGCTTTGCGGTGGTGCTGTCGTATAAAATTAGGCTTGTTCCGGTGCCCGAAACTGTAACAGTTTTTCGGGTTGAGAAGACATTGGAACAGAATGCGACAGACATTGTTTATCGATGGCAATTCGTGGCGAACAAGACTGATAATGATTTATTTGTTAGGCTTCTTATACAACCAATTGTTAACAAACAAACCGGTAAGAAAACAATTAGAACATCGTTCATTTCACTGTTTCTTGGTGATTCAAATAGACTCATGACAGTGATGAACAGAGACTTTCCTGAATTGGGTTTGCAAAAACAGGATTGTATGGAAATGAGTTGGATTCAATCTGTGCTTTACTGGGCAAATTTCGACCCGAACAACTCCACAAATGTGTTGCTAGATAGAACCTATGCGGCTAAATTTTCGAAAAGAAAATCAGATTATCTCCAAACTCCGATTTCCAAAGTCGGGTTGGAATCGATTTGGAACAAGATGATGGAATTGGGAAAACCTGGATTTGTGTTCAATCCATATGGAGGGAGAATGGCTGAAATCCCGGCGGCCGCGACACCGTTCCCTCACCGGTCCGGGAACATATTCAAAATCCAGTACTCATTGAATTGGGATGAGGAAGGAGTTGCAGCAGAGAACAACAATTTGAATCAAGTTAGAGAGCTATACAGTTTCATGACTCCATTTGTGTCAAAGTTCCCTAGAGAATCATTTCTGTGCTACAGAGATCTTGATATTGGAATCACACACAATGGGAAGAATAGTTACAGTGAAGGTAAGGTGTTTGGGGAGAAGTATTTTAAGGGTAATCTTGATAGGTTGGTGAAAGTGAAGACCATGGTTGATCCACAAAATTTCTTCAGAAATGAACAGAGCATCCCTCCATTTCCAGCGGTAGGAGCTTCAGAAGAAAGTAGATATGGAGATAAGATCTTGGCGTCTTACAGTTTTAGTTTCTTGTTAATTGCTTTGGTTATACTATTTTAAGTATGAGAAATGTTAGGGATCATGAAAAAAATTTTATGATCTTTAAATTACCTTAATTAGTGTGTGGTATTTTATTGTAAGTGTAATTCAAAAGTCACAAATTTTTCATGGCCATTTTCATGAAATTTTTCATGATACCTAGTATTGTTGTTTAAGTTTTGTTCATTGTTGTGTTATTGTTTTTTATTTTTTATTTTTTTGTGATAATCAGGTGAAAGAGGAGTTTAGACGCAACTTGACTAATTTAAATGCTTGAAATTAATAATTTTAAGGTTTGAGACGTTTGATATTCGTGAAATTCGATTATATGGTTTATTTTTGATAGTAAACTCATGTGTTACTATAATGTATGGTTTTAGTGTTCATCAAAATAATTAAACTACAAGTACAATATTATTATTATTTTTTCATTTTTTATTATTTATGTCTCACTAGTAGCCCTCCCTTCCTCTTTAGGATAAAAATATTCATATAGTATAATAACAATAATAATCAATAGAGGAACAAAAAGATACATTACCCGACATATAATTTTCGAATCCAAACATATCTTTGTAAGGGAACAAACAATCATATTTACACTTCACTTTAAGCATCTGATTTTTTTAATTTATTTATTTATTTTTATAATCTCTAACAAAGAGAGTACAAGACATTTAAAGTAGGGTATGAATATCGTTAATTCATTAAATATATTTCAATTTTTTTATATTTGTTTGATTATTGTTAGGGCAGTCAAAAAAATGAATTAAGTTAAATAATAAGTTGTTAAATATTATTTAGTTTGAATTTTATAATATATATAAATTTATCAAGTCGGGTTTAAAAATTAACAAAATTTGAATATATTGAAATTCAATTTATTTATATAAAGGTAAATTACACTTATATCTCTTGAGGTTTAAGTTTAATGCATATCACCCCTTAATGTTTGAAAAATTACCTTAACCTCACGCCATTGTAATTATTTAAACGGAATGAAGATATTGAACCCATAGACTCTCTCTCTCCTTACTTTATTTTACTTCTTCTGTTTTTTTTTCCCCTTTCCTTTACTTTAATTTTTTTTCAATGTAATTTTCTTTATTTTTCTATTAAGAGTTGTCACTTTTTGTAGAAGTGAGGAGATTTGTGAAATGAAACTATTAACCACAAGAGTAGAAATGTAATTTTTAAGATATCATGGAGTGAAATGTAATTGAATCAAATCTCAAGAGTTTCACTGGAATTTACCCTTTATATAAAGAGTCAATTTTAAATATTTTTTTAATCCACTTCGAGTAACATAACTTGTTTTACCTCTCTAATCATTAATTATTAATGTTTTGAAGGATGAAGTAAAATGCTCTGTGATCAATCCTAAGAAAGAGTTGTTTTACTATGCCTCGTTTGGTAAGTTAATATTTTAATCAAAAAGTTATTAAAAAAGTTAAAAAATCTATAATCTATATCAAAAAGTTAAGATTTCATTTTCTGTCTACTTTTTGCACATCTTTTCGTAAAAAATAAAAAGTCACCCTAAACATACTAGTTTTTTTTATCTCATCTTTTAGTCAAAAAGCCAAAAAGTTACTAGTCTGTTCCCAAATGAGGCCTAAAGACTATTTTGAAAAGATGATTAAAAGTTATTTTTCAATTTTTAATTCATTTTGAATTATATCTCTCATATTTTATAAATTTTTTTTTCTTTTTATTTCCAAAAAAAGTCTAAAAAAACGAGTTAAAAAGTCAACTTTTAATCGTCTTTCTAAAACAACTCTAATTATAGTAGGATTTATTAGTGCTGGATCAACTCTGTAAGTGATTACAGAATTTAAAAAAAAATAAAAATCCGGAGTCTTGAAACAGAGAAATAATTTTATCAGTTGTGATTGGTAGCTCGAATCCCCTTCCCCCGAATCCCCCGAAATTCACGAAACGACGTCGTTTCGTGAAATTTTTTTTTTTTTTTCCATTTCAGACGAAGAGAGAACACAGAAGGAGGAGGAAGAAGAGAAGAGAAGAAGAAGAGAAGGGGAGGGGGAGGGGGAGGGAGGAAGAGAAGGGGAAGGGGAGGGGGCCAACAAACTAGGGCTGGAGGTGGAGGAGGAGCTGCCGTAGGCGGGGCGGAGGCGAGGCGACGCCGGGCGACGCCGGACGACGAGCTTCGAGCTGCGGACGACGAGCTTCGGACGACGCCGGGCGACGCCGGACGACGAGAGGCGACGCCGGGCGACGAGCTTCTTCCCCTCTCTTCTCTTCCCCGATCTCTCTCTTTCTCCCTCTCTCTCTCTCTCTCTCTCTCTCCCTCCCTCCCTCCTGAATTTCGGGGGATTCGGGGGAGCTCGGTTTCGAGCTCCCAAGCTTTATTCTAATTTTATTTATTCTTTTCAATACTTGTAATGATTACTGATTTATGTGGCTTCTCATTCCCTTCCTGAAGGTTCGTTTCATATTGGCTACGGTAGCTAATGTTTTTTGTGTAAAACTTTTTTAACTTAACTTTTTTTTGTTTTGATTGATTTTTATTTTTAAATTTTTTTGACTTTTGTAATAAAAAAATATAATAATTATGATTTAGATGTGATATTTTATCTTATTGACTTAGCTTTCATTTGACAATGACTTTTTTAGTTGACTTTTTGACTTTTTTAACTTGAGACTTTTTTTCTTGATTGGCTTTTTTAGTTTTTTAGCTTTGGAATAGTGATTTTTTTTTTTTTGTCTTTTTGTGATTTTTGACTTTTTGTGATTTTTTTTTACTTTTTTAATTTTTTTGTGATTATTTAGCCAAAAATAAAAACCAAACACCACCTTATAAGTCTATTTTGATTTTTTATACTTTTTTAACCTCAAAATGAAAACCAAACGGGAACTAAGTTGCAACATGCAAGTAAAAATTTTAGGAAGAATCAATTATTAGATATTAACATGATATTATCCATTAGTAAAAATTATAACATATCAAGTGAATTACTATTTATTTTTTTTAATTATTTAACAAATATGAATTAGTATATTATACAGATAAAATTACAATGTCATATGATGTTTTGAAATTATGAAATAATTATTTGACTTTTTTATGTATCAACAGAAAATATTGGATTAGATTTAATGTGAATCTTTCACTCTCAAAACTTATGTGTTGTTGTGATATATATATGTATATATATATATTGGTATAAGGAGGCATTTGGAATTTGCTTTTTTAGTATATTTTTTTATAAAAAAAAAATGTATATATAAAAAAAAACCTCTTGATTATTCTAAACAATTCTAAATTTTATATATGATAATATTTTTTGAATATTAATGTATTGGTCGAATATGTCCGGTCAAGACATGACGGTGGGGATGTTTTTATAAATTTTGAGATAAATTATAAATACACCTTTTAAAGTTTGTTTAAAATATAAATTATTTTTGTAGTTTAAAAAATTACAAATACCTCTCTATCAGAATTTTTTATTTAACAGAATTAATTAAAAATGTGAAATTTTTAACTGTTCATCTATACAATAATAAAATTATCTGAATTATTAATTAAAATAAAAATTTAATATTATTAAAAATTATTAATTAACTTGATAATTTATTAATAAAATAACTTATTTATTATGAAATTAGAAACATTAAAAGACATAATATAATTTTTAAAATTACAAAACATAATTTATAATTTAAATAAATTTTAAAGAATGTGTTTGTAATTTAAATTTTGAGAGTTCCAAAGAGACTATTATCTAATAATTTTGATAACCCCACCCATGTGCTTTTTATGGACCAAAGTGATGGCCTGCAGTACCCTCCTTTATCTGCACGGCAGAATTAGGAATTTTGGCCTATAGTGTGTGGTTAATTTTTTTTTTTTTTATTTCCACCAAAAAAAAGGTTAATTTTTTTAGTTTTTTTTTTTTTTATGTGATATTATTTTTTTATTTTCTTTATATTTTTTCAAAAAAATTTATTCAAAAATTAAAAAATTAATTTTTAACCTACATTTTGAAACACCGGAGGGACCATTCTATATGCATAAAAAATATTAAATTAATTTTGATACATTATTAATTAAACTTTGTGAAATAAGATATCTAACAGGAAAATTAAATAAATCGACAAATAATATGTTAGGTTTTAAAAGTTTTGAAATATACAATCAGTTAAACTATCGTTTTAAGCTATTTTATTAATTAATATAATTTAGTAAATAAAAAGTAAAAAATACTTAACACATCTAAAACATAACCTTTAAATTTACAAAAAATACAGAGCCCATGTGATTTATCTAAAAAACACAGAGTCCCCTATAATTTTATTTGTAACACTTAAATTTCTAAATTTCATACTAAAGTGCAATTTCAGACGGATGTAACAGAAGTTGTAAAAAGTCTAAATTACTCTTATATCTTTTTCTAATTTTCTTCTTAATGCCATTACAAATCAGAATATTCTATGATATTTTTCTTTAATTTTTATGTATTCTTTTCTTTTTCTTCTTCTTCTTCTTCTTTTTCTCTCATTTCTTTTTCATCATATGGCAAACCACACACCTCTCATACCATCATCATATACATATCTATCTCTCTCTAGAATTTAGATCCAAACAAACACTTACCAAGCTCATTCCATCTTCTCCACTCAACCAACACCCACCACCTTCCCCTCTCACGACACCCATGGTGGTAACCACCACTACAATTTGCGTCTTGGCTTAACTAATTGGATATGCCTATGTATATAATATATGTGTGTCTATAGTGATAAAGAGAAGATAGAGGATAATGGTGGTTGCCATGGTAGAGAATGATATACATAAATTTTAATTTTTTAGTTAACTTTATTTGAGTTAAGAGAATGATACACATAGATTTTCTCGTCCAGAACGAATAACAGGACACTTTGGTGATCTCGAGACGAGCGATGCCTTAGACCTGTAGAAGGATGTGAGGATTTCCCTGTAATAACAAAAAATAAAAAAAGGATAGACATAGATTTTAGAAGAATAATAAAACAAAAATGAAAAAGAAAGATGGAGAAATGAGAGAGATAAGCTAGAGAGGGAAACATTTTAGAGAAAGAAACTAACGTCTGTTTGCGAAAAACTTGAGAAGAAAAAGGAGGTAAGGAATTATCCGGTGTGGTCGAAGAGGAAAAATTTTAGTTTTATGATCGTACAACACACGCTCTGTTGAAACAAACGGTTCCATCCGAAATTACATTTTTGTATGAAGTTTAGGGGGTTTAAGTGTTACAAATGAAATTAAAAAGCGGCTTCGCATTTTTGGATAAACCACATAGGGTTAAAGTGTAATTTATCCTATAAAAAAGTATACATATAATTTTACTTTTAAAGTTAAAAAATAAGTGATATGTACCTATTATATCAATAAAATTGACTCGATAAAATTAATACTATTATTTAAAATATAAAAGAATTAGAGATTATTTCCATTATATATTGTGAAATATTAATAAAATAAAAAGTTAATAAAATATTTTTTTATAAAATTAGAGAATCATCACATTATGGGGTCTTTTGGGAAGAAAATAAAAAGTCAATTTTATCTTTTTACCATTTTTGGTCATATCACCTCCCACATTTTTATTCAAAAAAAAAATAAAATAGACTAAAAAAAAGCTAAAAAACCAACTTTTTACCAATTTTTCAAAACACTCCTATATATTTTATAAATATAAAATTAATAATAAATTTTCAAAAGTCAGAGGGGCCGAGGGAGTCCAGATCCTCTCCAGCCACTCTTTCCGGCTATTCCTGTGGGGGACGTGAACACACCAAAATTAAATACTAAACTACACCAAATTATTTTAGAATAATGGCAAGTTCAGGTATCGATCCACAGAGACTATTGTGAAATTAAACTAATTTAATTGTCAAATTCCTAAATTAATTTTGATAAAAAGATTGGAAGATTATAACCTAATTTAATAACGAATAAATTTAACTAAGGAATTAAATTATCAAGAATATTGAAATTGGTTTACTGAATTAGGAAAAAATCTTAGGGTAGAGAATTCACACTAACCACATAATTAGGGTTTCCAATTGAAATCAATTATGCTATGGTTTGAACGGATTAATGTTTCGCAACTACAAGTTTGAAGCATTTGACAAGAAGATCATCACATTCAATGTACGAGCACGAACCATCTCAAGTAATACGAATCGTTCACTCTAAACTAAGGTAGTGATACGACGCGTTCCTCGTAGTATGATTCGTCTTATACCTTAAATGTGAAGGAATAGAAAACACATGTATGGATAACATTCAACAATCACAGAAAGTCAAATATTCGAAGAGATAATGAAAAATATATAAAAGAAACTTCTAAATCACCATACAAATGTTCAAACCTTTACATAATTAAAAATCAAAAAGAAAACAAACTAATTACATGGCTAGGGTTTCATCAAAACCCTAGAAAAGAAGACTAGCCACTCATGGAGGAGTGGAAGGAGGTAGATGGAGAAGAAACCACCATGGGAGACATCCTTGAAGCTTTTTGTTTCTTCCCTTTCAAACTCTAGCCTCTCCCTTTAGGTCAAAACAATTTCAGAACCCTAGAAAAGCATTTTCTTTTTCTTTTTATACTTCTACTCACTTCCAAACAGGTTTAAAACATCGGTTTGACTTTTCCAGAAAAAGTTAATTCTGTCCAAATTTTGTCTTTTTGCCCATTTTATGCTCCGACGATAAACAACCTGATTGACATTCAACATACATAAAGTATACGGTTTGACCAGCAAGTGAAGTTAAGAGATTCTAATTAACGGCCTCAATGATGTACAATTCGACCTTAATCACAACCCCCAACTTACAACTTGCTAGTCCTCAAGCAAGTAAAATAAAATAAAATAAAATTAAATTAAACAAAATCTATCTATTTCCTCTTTCGTGGGAAAAACGGTTACATTTAGCATATGCAACAAGCCTTTAAACCACAAGGTTACCCCAAGTGGACGAGTAAAGTCTCGTGAGGGTTTCCAGAAATGATACCCACAAACATTAACATATTCATATATACTCAACAATAAATGACTACACTACTCCACTTAATAATCAACTTATGTGCCACTACAGTGTGATTTTGAGACATCATGAGTCATTAAAGGCACAGTGGACAAGCACGAAGGAACCTATTGAGTCAAAACCACAATTCAGTTAATACAAAAGTAAAGTCTCTTGTACTTGTGCGTGCTAGATAGAGTCACGTCACCTCACAAGAAAATGAATGGCTCAGATTTGCTTCCTTTAAAAAAAATTTCAAAACACACCCACACTGAATCATTCCCTCTTCTCTCACACTCATTCTCCTCAATGCAGCACATGTCATGAGTCACATCCCACCCCCTCTCTCTCTCTCTCTCTCTCTCTCTCTCTCATTTTTAATAAAAAAAATTAAAAATTATTTTAATCTTTTTTATTTTATTTTCATAATATATATATATATATATATATATAATTTTAATATAAAATTTTAATTTTATAAAATTAATATCATTGAAAATATACCTTTAAAATGAGATTAATATTAAATATATTTAATAGAAATTTAAATAAATAAAAAATAATTACGATGTTTAGTTATGTTTTCAAATTATTATTTTTTAAGTATAAAAATTAATTTGATGAAATAAACACACAAAAATCATATATTTTCAAATTCTCAAAAACAATCTTCATTCCAAAAAAAAAATCATATGGAAATAATGACTTTTAATTTAATTTTATTAACCAAAAGAGTTTATAATTTTTTTTAAAGAAAATAAAAAAAAAAATTCTACATTTGATTTACACCTATGCATAGATTTATTTTGTGTTTTAAAGAAAATAAAAAATTTACATCTATGCAGAGAAGTTATTATTTTCATATTTTTTTTTTTTTTGTAATGAAGATTGTTTTTAAGAATTTCAAAAATATATGATTTTTTTGTGTTTATTTTCATCAAAATAATTTTTTATATTTTAAAAATAATACTTTGAAAGCATAATTAAACATAGTAATTACTTTTTATTTGTTTTAAATTTTTATTAAATATATTTAATATTAGTCTTATTTTAAAAGTATATTTTTAATGATAATAATTTTATAAAAATTAAAATTTTATATTAAAAATTATATATATTATATATATATATATATATTATGAAAATAAAATAAAAAAGATTAAAATATTTTTTTATTTTTTGTTAGAAATGTGATACAAAGAGAGTGTGTGTGATTTTAAAGAAACAAATCTGTGAGCGTGGGTGTGTCAGTGAGAAAGAGACGGAGAGAGAGAGAGTGTATGTGTTGTGAGTGTGTGTGTCAGTGGTTGTGTATTTTTTTATTTTTTATTTTTAAAGAAACAAATCTAGGCTATTTATTTCTTTGTGGGTGACGTGGCTCTATCTGAGTGGTCCCCTGAAGGAACAGCTGGAGAGAGATGCTGGAAACGATTCAGACTCGGGCTGAGGGGCTTCCTAGCCCGTACACAGTACGCGAGCGGATCCTCTAGAGTGAATTCTCTAGAGTGATCTCCTAAAGTGGAGATCGGACGGCTGAGAATTTTTTCAAAAAAAAAAAAAAAAAAAAACAGATGATGGCTGTGAAGATCAACCCCTCGCCATCTCTCTCTCCTCCTCAACAATGGCGATCTCTGCAACTTGAAGATCAACGACCCATCTCTCTCTCCTCCTCCTCCTCCTAACCCCTCTCTCTCTCTTCTCTCTCTCCTCCTCCTTCTCCTCCTCCTCCGATGATGGCTCCTCCCTCGTCTCCGAGCTCCTCACCCTCCAATCCCAATCTCCAACCCACCATAACCCCTCGCCCTTTCTCTCTCCTCATCTTCTTCGACGCTTCTCAGCTCCACGACAAGCAGGAACTCCACCTCAAATCGCTCCGATCCGAGTTCTCTCTCGTCTCTTCCTCATTCATCTCCAACAACAACCCATCTTTTCAATCCAAGTTCTTCTTCTGCTACATCGAATTCAAAGAATCCCAATCCAGTTTCGCCCAATTCGGTGAGGAGCTCGGAGACGGCGGTGGATTGCTGTGAAGCCATTGTTGATCTGCAAAAAAACCTTCAAAAAATCTGATTTTTTTTTTTTTTTTGGAAAATCCTCACCAAAACGACGTTGTTTTGGTGAGGACTAAGCAGAGCCGTCCGATCTCCACTTTAGGAGATCACTCTAGAGAATTCACTCTAGAGGATCCGCTCGCACACAGTACTGCCTCTGTCTACAGCGTAAGGATCCTCTAGAGTCATATGGTGAAGTGATCCTCTAGAGTGATCTTTCAAGGCTTGACACGTTTCCAAAGCGACTGAAGAGAGGGAGGGGGAGGGGAGAGGGAGAGAGAAAGGAGTGGCTGAGAAAGAAGACCATGGCGTTGCCCGTCGCCGACGAAGTCAAGTCATACGCCGCCGTCGCCGCTGAAGATAGCATCTTGTTTCTTCTTGTCTCCTCCACCTCCCTTTCCTTCTCTCTCTCTCTCTCTCTCTCTATATATATATATATCTAGCTTCGTGCTCCTTCAATTGACAAATCTATCCTTTTCCTTCAATTGGGTATCATACATCTATCCAGTCATAAACATCATGTATGCCTTTGTTTGAGTTTTTTGGAGTTTTTTTTTTTTGTTATTTTATAATTTCATCTCTGTTCAGTGATTTTATGTTTTGGTCCCTTTTTTTGTGATAGATTTTTTTATTAATCTAAAACCCAATTTCCCAAGTTGGGTATTAATTCTGTTGAATTCATTTGTATTTGTATTTTCATTTTTGGGCAAACATAAAGTTCAATTCAGTTAGTTACTGGGTTGTCACTTTTTTGAACTTAAGTGGTTTTGCTTCATTCTTCTATCTTCTATTTTAATTGATCGATTCTGGTTTTAATGATCTATTTATTTTTTTTTTAAAGTTGTTTTGAAGTTTTGTTTGATTTAGTATATCTATCATGGTTGATTTTTGAACTGTCTTCAATAAATATATATATATATATATATATATAAGAGTATAAATGTGAATATATATAACAGTACATATGTAAGTATATATGTGAACTGTCTTTTGTCTTCAATGAAAGTGACTCTTTCTCTTCTGTTATAAGAGTATATATGTGAATATATCATAATATTTGGTGGTCTTCAAACAGGTGAAGGGGGTCTTAAAGAATAGCTTCAGCGGCAACGGCAACGGTGACGGGGCGATGCGACTCGACCGCTCCACTCTCTCTTTTTCTTTCTGTCTCTCCCCCTTTTCAATCACATTAGAACTGAAGAAATAAAGATACTCTATTTTCTTTTTTTTTTCCCTAGCCAAAACGATGTCGTTTTAGTGAAAGAACAATCTCAACCTTTAATTCCATTAGTGGGGCACATGGCAAGCCCTAAAGGATCACTCTAGAGGATCACTTCACCATATCACTCTAGAGGATCCTTATGCCTGTCTACATGTGTCATCTGAATTCTTTGTATTGATGTGCTTGTCTTTCATGTTAAAAAAAAAAAAAAAAAATTACAAACAGACTTTCTAAAGTTTACTTAAATTATAAATTATTCTTTGTAATTTTAAAAATTACATTATGCCTTTAAGTTTTCTAATTTCATAACAAATAGGTTCTTTTATTAATAAATCATCAAGTTAATTAATAGTTTTTAATAATGTTAAAATTTCATTTCAATTAATAATTTAAATAATTTTATTATTGTATAGGTGAACAGTTAGAAATTTCACTTTTTCAATTAATTTTGTTAAATAAAAAATTCTAACAGGGAGGTATTTGTAATTTTTTAAACTGCAGGGGACAATTTGTATTTTAAGAAACTCTCAAGGGTATATTTGTAATTTACTCAAAAAAAAAAAAAAAAAAAGTTCTTGTCTTTCAATTTCACATTGTAACTTAAGTGACCAAACTATTATATGAATATCTATATATGTGTGCGCGCGCGCGCGCGAGGGGAAAAAAAGGTTAAAATATGAAAATGGTTTTCGATGATCATAGCAAATAATATATATGCTAAAAATTGTTTGTAGTATTGTTCATTATGAATGTGTTTAAAAAACAAAACAAAACAAAAGAAAAAAAAAAATTTAAATTGTAAGTTCATTGATTATTTTTGATGAGAAAGACCTTATAATTATAGAAAAAAAATAGTATAATTTTATATTTTTTGATTCATGATTAAAAAAAAAAAAATCATAACTAAAATCTCAAAATAATATCATAATTAAATAAAATTGATCATAATTAAATAAAAAAATGACATAACTAAAAGTGTATATAATATATAACGTATATAATAGAATTCTCTATTTTTGATTTACTTTTTTTTGCCCTTTTTGTTGATTACATTGGCTTTGTGTGATGTATAAAAGAGAAAAGTAGTACGGTTTTGGTTGTGCAGTTGGGGTCAAAAGAAAAACTTATTATTTATTTTTTTGATTATCGATCATATAGTTATTGATATCCGATTAATATGATTTTTGGTAGGCATGAAGTACTCAACAAACCTTACAAAATCAACGGCTTGAATCATAAAAATAAGATCATAATACACCTCAAACGGAGGCACCACAATCACTGCTGTGCTTTGAGCACAGCAGTGACCTCTTTTCCCATGCTAGTCTGGGTTGATACCAAATTGTTTTCTAGGTTGATTGCAAGAATCACTAACGAAGGAGCATGATAACAAGTTAAACTTCCTTGTCATACATAATCATTTATCTTTTTTAGGAAAAACTTTTGAGGGAAAGTTTCCTTGAAAAAAATATCAGTTATGGCAGGCAGGAAAACGATTTTTATTCTACTTAAACGCAAAATATTATTCCAACCGTCTGCATCCATTAGACTCTTCCCAATACTCTTCCCAATGCCTAATCCAACTTAGTTTTATAATTTATACTTTTAGTATTGAATTTTAACAATGCGAGATTTGATCGGCGTTAATATGTTGAGAATCAAAATCGGAAGAAGAAAGAAGTGCAGTGTAAAGGGTTATTTTGGGAAGATGGTTATAATCAGCTTTTTAGTTAAAAATTGCTTATAAGCTGCTTTTTTGTAAGAGATGAAGTGAGTTATAATCTGATAAGTGGATTATAACCCACTTCCCAAAAGGGGCCAAAATATTAAAGATCATTTTATATGATCATGTTGGAAAATAATGATTTTTTGGTGACTTTAATGCAATATTAAAGTGAGTGTCAATCCTCAATTGAGATGGAGTAAAGTGAGTTTAGATTCGTTGTAGTGAGATCTTTATACCACAAAAAGAATGACAAAAAACCATTAAGGTTTGAATAAAAAATTGACTCATTTAGTTGGTCTCATAAAAGAAGTGTTGAGAAATATGTAAAATCTCTATCCCATATTGATTATAGAGGAGAGCATTGATGGGTATTTAAAACTCATTTTTTGCATAAGGGTGCAAGACCTTTGGGGCATCCAAATTTTCCGAAGGAAGGAAATTATGGATACTTCAACGATAGACTTGGGCGAAGATTATGATCCAAGTTGGTTATGCAAAAATTGCCATACGCGCGCTGCCCCGTCTGTGCGGACCGAGATTCGTAGGGGCTTGGATTTGATTGAGTGTGGGGGTTGGGCTTGACCCATCCATCTTAATCTTTTTGGGCCAAGACAGATGTGTGGGCTGCAAGAATAAGTACACAAAACCTAGTCTCCTCTATTGATGATGGAATTAAACCCATCAGTTTTGCAGAATTAATTCAGATTAATGCAGAATTAATTCAAGCATTTGTTACAGGGGAACCTCTTCCTCTCTCCCTCCATGTGTATAAAATGAGGCTTTCTACATAAGAAATTGCTGTTATTCTAGTCTTTCGAAACTTTTCCAATTTTGTTATTTTCTTCTTGTGAGAGAGTACTGCAAAATTCTGTTCGCCAAAATTATTCAGTCGGTGCATTGCATAGCTGGTCCAACTGACGTCGAACAATCTCCAACACCCAACTGGTGAGGCAGCGAATTTGTTTTAAGGACACTGTGTAGTGCAGGTTTTGGTTTGCTTTCTTCTACAATTTTATTGTTTATAAATTTCTATTCTATCTATGTATAATTTCCAGCATGAAATTGAGATTAATAAATATATGAATTTATTTGATTTATGTTATCACACAATTTATACAATAGATCATACATTAAATGGTTACATAAAAAATTAAGAATAATTTCATAATATCACTTATAATCATGTTAGACAAGTTCGGTTATCCTTTTTCACGTCCAACTCGAATCTAGTTACATTATATAAAATGTTTATATGTTTGTACGACACATTTTTATAAAAATGATTACAACATATAAGAGTTTTAAGAATTAAATTTGTCTCTAAAAGTGAAAAATTTGTTACAAAATATATTTTGAGATCAACTCCTAATGTCACAAGGTTGTCACTAAAAGGTTGCCCACAAAAGTTCTTTTCTTTTTTTTTTTAATTTTTTTTTTATTTTTAAAGAAGGTAAAAAACATGTGGTGACTTGTACTAATGTACCCTACAATTGGTGGTAGGGTAATTTTGGTGCACATGCACCAAGCACTTGACAATAGCAATCATCATCCTTCATACTCTTTAATCACTATATTAACCAGCTGCCACAACAGTAGTTATTGGTATTTATGAGTTGATGATTGTTTGGAAGAGTTTAAAATTTGAATTGTTTAAGTGACTCCACTGTTGGGAATAATCATGACATGATCTAAATAAATACCAAAAAATAGTCTGTTCAAATAGAAATTATCTTGAATTCAAAACTACTCCTCTTCTTCTTCTTTTCTCAGTTCTATTTTCGGTATATATAAAATTTCAAAGCTTGATTTTATTTGTCTTAACTTCGGGTATTACAAGTCAATCTTCTTTTGTGCATGATGCACATTAATAAATAGTATTGGTTGAATTCCATTGTATTCTAAAGGCGACTTTTTCAACTAGGTACGTAATTGACAGAGACAAATCACCTTTTAAGAATAACATTAGTAACATGCTTTGAAGCAATTTATGGTAAAGCATCAAAAGAAAAGGTCACAATGACAGGGGTTGTAACAATTGCTTTTAAAGATAGCTTAATTGCATGAACAAATCATTCGGTTATTTTCACTATGTTCCCTATAAGATTAATTTAATTTAGAACATGATTGTATTTTTTATTTCTTTTTTTTATTTTTTTCTGGTCCCAAATTTGACGATAGTATGTAAGAAGTAAATTCACATGTCTCAATGGCCATATATATATATATATGTAATTCTCTTGTTTTGTATATGATATTGGATAAGTTCCTAAATATTAAAGAGATAGCACCTCAAAGATTTTTTTGAATCCATCTTTAGAGGAGCAACAGAAAAAATTAGAGATGAATGAATTGGTGTGTCACAATTTTAGTTTCTTGTCAATTGCTTTTACTATATTATATCAGACAAGTTTTTCATATTAGTTTCATCATTATGTTTTTTTCGAAAAGATCATATTTTTCAAAACATTCCTAAACTTGCCCTAAGTTCTTCCTTTGTTTTGGTTACAAGGATAAGTAAGATGATAGTAAAAAGACATTTGTCAATAATTTTTTATTTTATTTATTTTATTATTTTTATTATTTTTATTATTTTTATTATTTTTATTTTTTTTCAGATTTGGTTACCCATATTAAAATGAAATACAAGTAGATTGATTCCATTTTTCTTTTCTCTAACGACATTCTAAATTCAAGCATAACATTTGAAATTAATTCTTGGTTGCCTGTTAAGCAAGGGTTGAGAATTTTCCGTTCTAATCTTTCATGTCTTTTTGTTCAAATTTCTATATCATCTGATCAATTTATTTCCTACTATTGTGGTCAGTGGAGACTCTAGAAATTTTTGCCAGTGGTGTCAATCAAAAACTTAAATGTCATATATCTTATAGAAAATTCACATTAATCATTATATCACATATGGAGAAAAAAATCAACAAATTAATTTAAATTCTGAAATTATAAACAAAAATATTTCAATATATTGATAATATTGTTTAAACAAAAAGACATACTAATACACGAGCTTCCACAATTGACCACGATGAGATTTCATATTTTGAAATCGTTGCATAATAAGCTCATTATCAACACTATCAAATGCATCTTTCTTAATATATGTAACCAAACAATCCTTCAACCATTGATCTCCAATTCGGTTATGCAATCGATTCTTTATGAATTTCACTGCTGAACTTGTTCTTTCCATTGTTGCAGTCACAACTGGTAAAATCAATGCCAATTTCACAAGCAAATAGACTAATGGATATACAATGTCTTTCTTTGTCTCTACCAACTTTCTAATAAGGCCAGCAATTCCTTTAAGTTTAGAAAATTCATTGTTAGAGCACATGTCAACAATGTAGTTCCGAAGTTGATTATCAAGTGCCATGAGATCTACTATAGAAAAATCAGATGGATAGAATTTAGCAAGATGGATTAACCTTTGCTTATCAAAAGCACAAAATGAATTATTAGGGTTCAAGCAGATGGAAGATGAAAATTAGCCTCGGGTCAGATGAAAGATTGTTCACATGTACATGACTTTGCTTAGAAGAAGTTTCTTGTGTGGGAGATAAATCATATACTACTGTTGATTTTCTTTTAAGAAATTTGTCCATAGCTGTAGAAATAATTGGAAAAAAAAAAAAAAGAAAACATTGTACATAAAACCACACCAAATCAACCACTCATAAATCAATTACAGTGCAACATAACATCTCTAACAAAATATATACAAGCATTGAAGCATCATATGCATAATAATACATTTACAAATTACAAACAATTGGTGAGCCAAAAAAACAAAACTAAAGAAAAAATAAAGCCCTAATTTTTAGGCCCAAATATAACGGGGAAATGATGTTTTAACAAAACATATACAAACAAACATACATAATACATTTACAAATAAGACAATTATTGAACTAAAAAAAAAGCCCAAATTTTTACCCTCAAAATTATTGATTTATTTTTGTTCTATCCAAAACACTATAAAATAGGAAAATGATTATACAAGATTTGCCTAATAACTGAGTAATTGATGTCGTTGGAAAAGATTGATGATGAAAAGAGAGAGCTATGGATAGAGAGTGATGAATGAGAGAGAGCTTGGAGTGTCTGTATCTAAGTCATCTCTCTCTTGAAGCTTGAAAAGAGATTGCAAGAATAGACTAGTGTCCAAAGCAAGATACAAACTATTACTTTACAAATAAAATATTTTAAACAAAAAGTAAACAAAAGAAAGAGATGTAAAAAATCCTCAGGTGTCCAAAGCAAGAATACAAACCATTAAAGTAGACAAAAGAAAGAGATAGCTTTACAAAAAAAATATTTTAAACAAAAAGTAGGCAAAAGTAAAAAAATAAGCTTTTTTCATTGGTTAGAATTGTGTATCTGTATTATTGAATTGGATGAATGAATACAATAGGAGAAGCCTGTATATATAAGCTAAAAAGAAACCTAAATAAGTATAGAAGAAGATAGAGAGATAGAGATAGATATACAAGATATTGATAGAGATATAAATAGATAAGTATAATGTTAATAATATACATTAACAGCCCTCCTCAAACTCAAGGTGGGTAGGCATCAACCAATTTGAGTTTGGAAACTTGATCATTGAAACGACCAGGAAGATGAGCCTTGATGAAGATGTCGGCTGTCTGATTGGCAAAGATAAGAAAGATAAGACGGACAGTGCCACTAGTAACATGCTATCATATGAAGTGACAATCAATCTCAATATGTTTTATGCGATCATGGAAGACATCATTATGAGCAATCTGAATAGCACTCTGATTATCACAATAGAGGTTAATTGCAGTAAAATGAGAAAATCCTATATCAGAAAGAAGCCAGCTGTAGACACCCCATTTTTGACCGTTCATAAGACTTGGACGCGACTGATGGTTTCCTCGGTGATGAAAGGTGTGCAGGGCAAATGTTCAATTTCTTTGACAAAAAGAGAGAGGAACAAATCCCAACTTCACGCCCCATTTTGGACCAAAGCTATTTTGAATGGTTTTTAGACCTTAAAACCCTCTCTTTCAAAATATTTTTGAAATAAAGTTTCTGCGATGTTCCGAGGCTCGCCTTTTGTCAAACGTCGCATTTTTCGGTAAACCGAGCAAGGACAAAGTGGAAATGAACGAAAGAGAGATGAAATCTTTGAAAAATCTTTCAAAACACCTTACTTAGGGGTTTGAAGTTGAAGAAAAGAAGAGAAGAGGGAAGAAATCCAGTCGGGGGAGAAAATGGGCATGAACCGTTAAAAGAAAGTCGAGCAGCCCTCGCCGAATCGGGCCTATTCATTTGGATACTTGGAATCAAACTATGAGGCCACCACCGTTGGAAAGCTTACTCCCGGGGCTTCATTTTTCACTCAAGAATCTCTTAAATTCAATTCCGGACGGGGGAGATATGGTTGATTGAAGTAGGGCATTACTCCGGTTGGACCGAAATCTGCGCGGCTTTACGGAAACTGGCATAACTTTTTCCACAAGAGAAATTTTAATGCAAGGTTTGCGTCATTGGAAAGCTAACTTCCGGGGCTTCAATTTGGACACTTGAATGGCCACCATTGGACTTCCCAATCACCCACCGGCCACTTTTCTTCCCGGTAGCCTTTTTTTTTGTCCTGAAAGTAGCTGGCCGGCCAGAAAATCTGGCTGGCCGGCCACCTATTTGGTAAAATGAATTTTTTTACCCTTTTAAACTAGCCAGCCATGCCCCCCTCCCCAAGTGTGTCCTAGAAGTGAATTTTGTTTTCCACTACATCCATGTCCGAGGATTTGGCCATTTTGAGGGGAAACTTGGTTTGTTTTCCCCCATTTTTTTCCCCCTCTTTTCCACCCCTTTTGCTTATATATACAGACCCTCCCCTTCAGATTTTAGGGTTACAAAATTTGTTTTGAGAGCCTTGCATCAATTCTCCCTCTCTCTCTACTCTAAGCTTCAAAACCTCCAAGATCCTACCCCCTTTTCACACCACCACCTAGCACCACTCCACCACTCCATTCCAGCAGCTAGGAGGGGATTTCCAGCAGCTAATAGGCAGCATTTATCAAGCCAAAAGGCAGCCAAGAGTTGGTTTCAAGGGTGAGCACCATTTTTCCCCTTTTGAGCTTATTTTTGTATCATTTTTTTAGCCATTTTTCTTGCTGTTTTGGGCTCCGACCCTAACTGGAACTAGGATTATTTTGAGCCATTTGTCATGTTTGTTGAAGGGTCTTACCCTGTTTGAGACCTCCAGCCACCACTTGCTTCATTACCCTTCTTTATGCCATAATTTTGCATAGTATTTTTGGCTTATGTGTAATCTGTTTTGGAGCATGATGTAAACTGTAGATAGGCTTATTTTGAGCCCTTCTTCAACATTGAAGAGGGCTCACCACTGTTTGGGACCTCCATGTACCACTTGCCATTATACCCCTCTTTGGTCCCCATTTTTGCATGATTTATTAGCCTATTGTGTCTCTATTTTTGGACTTTGGTCCGAACTGAAAATGGCCCTATTTTGACTCCCTCTTCATGTTTTATTAAGGGTCTATGGCTGTTTGAGACACCCTTTGTATACTTCATGTTATAGCCCTTTTGATGGCCTCATTTTGCATGATATTTTGAGCCTATTTGATACTGTTTTGGGGCTGGTGCTAAACTGTAAAAAGCCTTATTTTGGGTCCCTCTTAAACATTGTTGAAGGGCCCTCACTTTTTTGAGACCTCCATGCACCACTTGCTTCTTTGCCCCTTTGTTGGCCTATTTCTTGCATAGCATTTTGAGCATACTTGTATCTGCTTTTGGAGTTTGTCATAAACTGTAATGCATCATATTTTTGGCCCCTCTTCAATATTTTAGAAGGCCCCTCCTCCGTTTGGGGCCAGCATTTGTGACTTGCTTCATTACCTCCCTTGCGGAGCCATTTTTGTATGCTAATTTAGTCCCACTTGTGCTCACTGTTTGGCCATGCTTTAAACTGTAAAAATGCTTGTCTCAGGGCTGCCTTGCTTCTGTCTTTTCATTTTATATTCAAATTATGTATGCATTGTATAGCTATAGGCCATTTCATGCGCCAAAACCCGTGTTTCGGGACTCGTTTCATGCATCGGGTTTCATTTTACCGGGTTTCGGGGCTGTTTTGCATCTCATTTTACCTCTGATTTTTGCATGTTTGCATATCATATCCCATGTCTTGCCATGTCTTGTTAGAGTGGCATTTCCGTGCCTTAGGGTCGGTCCTCGGTTTGCGTGCACGTGTGCACGTATCCCGAGTTGTCTCATTTTCATCATTATGGCCTCCTATGTGAGTGTGACTGAGGTCCACTTGTGTTGGTGTAAGCCCATTATGCATTGCGTATGCCATTTCATTCCATAGCATTGTGTATGCTAGGTTGCATATTAGAGCATTGTGTATGCCATGTCGCATCGAGCATTGTGTATGCCATTTCCTAGCATTGTGCATGTTAGGTTGTATCTTAGTTGCATTTCATGCATATCATGCATATTGCATCGTGTTCGGGATAGGAGTTAGCCCGGGCACGGGAAACGAGGTACGTTCCGTACTCCGAGTGACGGAACATGTCTCAATTCCCCAGTCACCGACACTCTGGATTATCCATGATGGAGTTAGGTTTTGTTGTATTTTCATATGCATTCATTTCATATTGAGTTGTGCAATTCGACTCCTCGGCCATCATGCATCGATATGCGTGATTGGTGGCACGAGGATCGAGACATGTATACATTTGTGAAAATACATTGCCATGCCCCTTTCCTGCTCTCTGTTGCAGCAAAATAAAGAATCAGCAACTTTTCAGAGCTTGGCACGCATTTCAAGAACAGGTGCAAACAGAGGCTAATTGGGGCATCGTCATGGATTTCCGCACAAAGGCAACCCGAACATGCATCATTCATCACCCGGAGCGGAATCAAGGCAGTCCCTGGCTTGCATGCCAATTTTACAGCTTTCTTAGTTAATTTGTTAATTAATTAGGAATTTGTACATTATTTGGACTGTATTATTTGGACTGTACTATTCTTTTATTCGGGACTGTATATTTATTCGGACCCTCTGTGCGAGGGCAAAATTGTAATGAGTGTGGGTGAGTGTGATGTATGTCTTCCAACTCCACGTCTTTCTTCCCTTTTATTTACCTGCTTATGATGGTTAGATTAGGGCATGTTTCAATTAGCATACAGTATAATAGCATGTTTGCATTCATTCATTCATCTGTCTTGCACGCACCGGGCTCGGCGCATCATGCTAACTGCATTTGTATTTCAATTCCAAGTTGAATACATGATAGCTGTAGCATTCCATATGCCATGTTTAGAATAGCCGAGCCTGCTATAGTTTGCATCTTTGCATGTGTTGCATTAGGCAATTCTGTGTATCTAGGATCATGCATGGATTTCTAATGAGCTGTTGTTTTGGCTTGGAGTACTCGGTGAGTTTTATGCTTTAGCATCCTTGCATGCGTGTGAGTGACTGCTGTGAATAGCATGCTTACCATGAGGCTAACTGCTTATGTGATATAACTGCCTTGAATGCCTGTGGGTGGAGGTTGGGTTATTTGGATTGGAACAATTCATCAAATGTTTGTTTTAAGCCCACTAGACAGTGGCAAAATCATGTTTTCTAAGCCTACCCGAGGGTGGCAAAATCTGCATCTTAAGCCTACCTGCGGCTAGCAAACCATCTTTCAAAAACAAACATGAAATGTTTTGTTCCAATTCAGGCGACCCGGTCTATACTTGTATGCTGTGCGCATCACATAGTAAATCTAGGCTAATAACCGGAATAAGAACGCACAATGTTTTCAAAACTAGATATCATGGTTAGTAGAGGCCAATCTTTGATCGGGCGAGCGGGGGTGCTCATGAAGTGACCTTCTCCAATCGTACCCAAGTTCCCGAGCTGAGGCAACTTTGGTGATGACGGACACGTGGCCTTTGGCACCGAGTCAGGGTTTCCTAAATTTCCCAAAAATAAAATATTTAGGTGGCGACTCTGTATCTGGCAAAGCAGTTCATGTTTGACACTTCTTTTCAAAAAAATCTGTTTTCAAAATTGATTTGCCGGATTTGGACTCTTTGGTTCAAGATTAAGAACCGTGACATTTGAGTCCTTGAACTGTAGTGACCCCAATAGGAACGGAACGGGACTTAACCCTCCCGGGGCGTTCGGGGACGTCTACACCAGCGAAGCCACACAAGCTCCTAAGTAGTGTCAGCAAGAGCACGTTACTCAGCCTCAGTACTAGAACGTGCAACAAGAGTTTGCTTCTTACTACGTAGGCAATGAGAGAGTCACCCAAGAAGAAGCAGAATCCTGTAGTAGAACGGCGATCAGTAAGGTCCCCTGCCTAATCAGTATCAGAATATGCATGTAACTATAGGGAAGAGTGAGCGGAGTAGTGAAGACCATGAAACATAGTGCTTTTGAGATAGCGTAAAATGAAAACTAGAGCATCATAATGCGGAGAGCAAGGAGTAGCCATGAACTGACTAACAATGTGAACAACATAAGCAATGTCTAGACGAGTAACTGTGAGATAAACAAGATTGCCAACTAGCTGACGATATAAAGTAGCATCAGACAACAGGTGACCGTCAAGAGGTATGAGACGAGTCTGAGAATCAACGAGAGTAGAGGCAGTCTTGCAATCGATAAGACCAGCATGAGCCAAGAGATCAGAAATATACTTGGCTTGGGAGAGAAAGTACCAGACAGATTATGAGAAATTTCAAAGCCCAGAAAATAGCTGAGAAGACCCAAATCCTTCATTTGAAACTGGTGACTGAGAAACTGTTTCAGACTAGAGATACCTACTGTGTCATCTCCAGTGATGATCATATCATCCACATAGAGAAGAAGAAGAATAGTACCACGTTCTGTTTTACGAATAAAAATGACAGAATCATAGGCACTGGAAGAGAATCCAAAATCATGAATGGTGGAGCTAAACTTAGCAAACTAGGTACGAAGAGCTTGTTTCAAACCATATTAAGCATGGTGAAGTTTACAGACTTTGGAGAGTGGAACATAGAAACCAGGTGGAGGTTGTATATAAACTTCCTCAGTGAGATTGCCATTGAGAAATGCATTCTTCACATCCATTTGACAAAGTTTTTAGTGGCGAGCAGCAGTAACGACAAGCAACCTGTGAACAGAAGTCAGACGGGCAACAGGAGCAAAGGTTTCTTCATAGTTAATCATATATTCTTATGTAAGCCCCCGGGCAACAAGGCAAGTTTTGTAACGTTCAATAGGGGGGCTGTTAATGCGAAAGTAGATGAGCTCATATAGACGACCATGTCTACGACCGATCCCAAGAGTCTGTCCCGTCTTCAGATCCTATAGCGATCCCGGTATTCCTTTGCTGTATTTGTTGTATTCCGGACTTTGGTTCCGTGGAGTTGGTAGTTGTATCTATCTTATTGTCGTCCTTTGATTCCACTTCTTTGAATTTTAGGATGTGTTGTGTATGTTTCAAGCAGGTGGGTTGAGCCTAGGTCTAAAATCTTGTTGTCGGGTTTTTGGTCATCCTGCTCGAGCGGGTCTTGGAGCACTTGAGCGGATATTGCACACTCCCAGTATTTTTGTGCCCTGCAAAACTTTTGCAGGTGTGATTTCTATGCTCGAGCGGGCTTGTTGGCGCTCGAGCGGACAGTGCATCTTTGGTGTAAAGTTCTAGGAGAGGAAAATCGCGCTCGAGCGGACTGGTTTTTTACGCTCGAGCGGATGTGTTTTGCCTTTGTGTCTTGGCGCTCAAGCGGGCCTTCTTGCGCTCGAGCGTACCTAGTTTTTTGTTCCTGACGCTCGAGCGTTGTGTTTTCCGCTCGAGCGGACATGTCGTATATCAGAAGACAGTTAGGCATTTTAAAATCACTTTTTACATTCACTCTCTCTCTCTTACTTTCTAAAAAGATATTTTGAGAGTCTCTCTCTCTAGAAACTTCCTTCTCTCTAGGGTTTGATCTAGTTAGAGTGCGTTCCTTTCCTTTGGCCTTCGTAAAAGTTGTGTTGATCGTCGAGGGCTTCATTTTGATCCGAAAAGTTCAGAGTTTCGAGCATTTTGGTTTTGGTCTCTTCTCTCATTGTAGCTCCGAATTTGAGGTAGGGATTCCTACTCACTCTTATGGTCGTTGACATAGATTTTTGGTTGTTTTGATAAAGTGTTGAAGTTGGGTAATTTTGGGACTTAGGGTTTCAAAAGGTTTAAAGGGAGTTTTGTTATTTTGATTCTAAAAATGTGTATTTTGGGTTTCAAAATAATGATATTGTTATTGGTTGTTGATATTTAGACCATTGGGTCAATATTGGGAAATGGGGTAGAAAACCCTAATTTGTTGTATGAATTAATTGGTATAATTAATTTGGAAAAGTTGTGGATTTATGGAATTGAGTTGGAAATAATGAAATTGACTCATTATATTGTGAAATGGTAGAGTTGGATTTGTTAATCGCTCACTTTTGAAAAATTGATACCTTATCTGTTGGAGCTTTTATTATCTGTTTAGAAATAACTGCTTTGGGCTATTGGTGGAGGATAGTCTTGATTGTTGTAGACAATGCATGATGATTAGGCAAACTAAAACTAATCGAATGAGTATGCTATCGAATATAGCGACGGGAAGAATACATTAACTTTATGTATTGACTAATTGTATATGATCTATGTTTATATACATGTGTTGTGTGGGAAGAGATAGGGGATGTACTCCACGGTTTAGGGGAAGATAGGGGATGGACCTCTAAACCGGATTTTTGTGTGACATTGATACAGCACTACAATGTGTATCAAGTGTTGATTATGGAAGTGTTCGAATTGATTTGATATAGCACTAAAAAGTGTAGAAGTGATTCTATATTATGTTGATACAAAACCGAAATGTGTATCTTTCGTAAAGTACGGAAATGGTTTATGCGTTATCGATACAGTATTACAATGTGTATTCGTCATGAATTTCGAAAGTGTTTAAAGATGAGTCTAAATCTCATGTTAGTTGTTGGCTAGGTTCTGAGCCATTGTTGTGAATTGTGAACACGATAAGAAATGGAAAATGAAAGGAAACATGGACATAGTGGTCATGTAATGGAAATGAATTATGAATTGATTTATGGGGATTAAACATTTATCAATTGCCAATGTCTTAGTTATTGCTCATACTGTGTTTAGCATATCTCTACTGGGCGTTGGCTCACCCTATATGGGACATTATTTTCAGGTACAGGTAGCATGCCACCTCCAAGGCATAGCTATGATGATGATGAGAGTTGAAGACTCTTTTTTTTTGTTTAATTGATTGTAATTACATGTTTATCAAGCCAAGGGCTTATTTTGTATAGAGTTAGTACTCTCCTTTTGTGTAACCAAGTGTTAACTTGGAAAGCTGTAAGCCCGTAGGACATTTGCTTTTGTTGTTAACATGTAATACTGTTGTAAGAACTACTCTGATGAATAGAAATGGTTGATTTCTCTTAAATCAATGCATGTCTAAAGTGATGGGTTTTATGTATTTTTTTTGAGGGCATTACAACTTGGTATCAGAGTTTACCGGGTTCGAATACTTTGGGTACGTGGGAAGTGATTAGTATCACAATGGGTTTGTCTCGCTTGTTAGAGACATAAGTGTAATGTAATGTGCTTATGTGATAACATGTTTATGTGACTATTTGGGTATGGGATTTAATTTCTAGGATGATGATTGGATCCTTGGGTTTCTGTGAGTCTTGTTGGAAAAGCACTTAATCAATGCTGTTTCTAACCGGAACTCTGGTAACGCCTCGGGACTATCATTATCCGGAAATGAAATTCGTAAGTGCTTATGTGTTTATGTGCTTACGTGGAGTGAATTACAGTTGTCCATGCATTAGGACGCGAGTGTTATAGTTTCGGCACATTTGTGAATGTGCTAACGTTCTCTGTTACCTCTATTAGGATGTCAGGACGAGGACGAGGTGGTAGGCGAGGTAGGCCTAGGAGGCAGGAGATGCCTTTACCGGATGATATTCCGGCACAGCAGGAGGGGGTTGGCTAGGCCAATGCGGCCGAGCCAGCAGGTCAGGAGGCTATGGGCGCTTTAGCCCAAGGGATAGCCGATGCTTTGAGGGAGTCTATGGGTATTCTTAGAGTTGAGAATCCAGTCAGGCTCCAGTGCAGGCCCAGGTTGCTGAGGTAGGGCCTTCCTTCTTGAAGAGGGAGTTCTTCCGGTCTAATCCGGATGAGTTTGTTGGGGATCCGAAAGAGCCACTTAAGGCGGATGAGTGGTTAGAGCAGATGAGTAAGACGTTCGAGATGCTTGGCATCGAGGACGGAGCGTTGAAAGTGACCTTGGTGTCTTTCCAACTTAAGAGAGATGTGGGTCAGTGGTGGAAATTCGTGAAGGGTCGTTTGGATGGCACCTGGGAGGCTTTTGTGGGTGCTTTCCAGGAGAAGTTCTTATCTTCAGCAGTCAGAGAGAAGCTGAGAGATCAGTTTTGCCAGCTTTTGCAGTTGAGTTCTTTAGTGGCCGAGTATGAGGCTGCTTTTACTAGCTTGTCCAGGTTCGCACCTGAACTTGTGGTATCCGAGGAACGCCGCTGTATTGAGTTCGAGAAGAGGTTGAGGCGCGGCCTCAAGATGAGAGTTGGTGGTTCTATGATCCGAGACTATGGGTGCTTGGTTGACGCGGCAGCCCATATGGAGATCATGATACAGGAGGAGGAGGGACAGAGGGGCTTCAAGAGGAGCCAGAATGGTCAAGGTGATGGTAGGAGACAGAATGGTGCTAACCCTCAGCAGTCTCAGGGTGGTGTTGTTAGATCGACCTTTCCAGTGCCGAGTGCAGGCTCGGAGAGAGGCAATCAGGGGGACTTCACTTGTTACAAGTGTGGTCAGCTGGGCCACAAGGCTTCGGTTTGCCCACAGAGGAGAGGAGGTCAGCGAGCTGCTTCTTCTTCAGCTAGACCGTAGAGCCAGAGTCAGGGTAGGGGTCAGCCACTGTCTTGTTATCAGTGTGGTCAGGCAGGGCACCTGAAGAGGTTTTGCCCGCAGTTGGGTGGCACATCTGGTGCATCTGGGCAGATGTAGAGTCTTCAGCCAGCTCAGTCAGTGTAGGCCTCGAGGGCCAACCAGGGGGCTTCATCGTTCCAGTCTGTACAGCAGTCGTATGCTCCGAGGGGTGAGCAGGTGGATCAGGGGCCTACTGGGCGCGTGTATGCTGTTACCGCGCAGAACTTGGTGCCGGTTCCATCAGTTGTGAGAGGTACCTTTTTGTTTTGCAACTCGGTTGCTAGTGTATTGATTGATACGGGTGCGTCTCATTCTTTTGTATCTGCTGCATTTGCATCTGTTTTGGAATTGGAGTTGGCACAATTAGCATCTCCTATATGTGTTGTATCCCCTGTTGGGGGTGAATTGATTTTGAAGCACGGATGTAGAGGTTGTGATATAGAGGTCGCCGATCATCGGCTTCCGTTCCCTTTTGTAGTTATGCCCATGAAGGGTTTTGATGTTATTTTGGGTATGGACTGGCTATCGTCATACCGAGCTGTTATTGATTGCTACCCCCAGAGGGTCACAGTTTGTACCTTGAGCGGGGAGTGTTTCCATTTCTTGGGGGATCGGGTTAGTAGTGTGTTGCCACCGGTGTATGATCCGCGAGGGCGGAGTGAGCTTAGTGGTCTACTTGCTAGCTTTTTGAGTGGTGAGTGTGATGAGACCCAGATTGTTTTACCGAGAGTGGTTTGTGAGTATTCGGATGTTTTTCCTGAGGATCTCGTTGGTTTGCTACCTCACCGTGAGATAGAGTTCTCCATTGATTTAGTGCCCGGCACGGCGCCGATTTCTATGGCACCTTACCGTTTTGCCCCAGCCGAGTTGAGTGAGTTAAAGATTCAGCTCTAGGAGTTGCTGGATAAGGGCTTTGTTCACCCTAGTGTTTCGCTGTGGAGAGCATCGGCCCTCTTTGCTAAAAAGAAAAATGGTGCCTTGAGACTTTGTATCGACTACCGGAAGTTGAATCGGGCTACGGTCAAGAATAAGTACCCTATGCCCCATATAGATGACCTATTTGACCAGTTGAAGGGTTCCCGTTGTTTCTCTAAGATAGACTTGAGATCGGGTTACCACCAGTTGAGGGTCAGGGAAGAGGATATTCCGAAGACGGCATTTCGTACGCGGTATGACCATTATGAGTTTCTGGTGATGCCATTTGGGCTCACTAATGCACCGGCAGTCTTTATGGACTTGATGAACCGGATCTTCCGGGAATTCTTAGATCGTTTTGTAGTCGTTTTCGTGGACGACATTCTTATCTATTCGCCTTCGGAGAAGGAGCACGAGGAATACTTGAGAGTGGTGCTTGAGTTGCTTAGAGCCCATAGGCTGTATGCCAAGTTTGGGAAGTGTGAGTTCTGGCTAGGAGAAGTCAAGTTCTTGCGCCATGTAGTATCCGGGGAAGGGGTGTCTGTTGATACATCCAAGATAGAGGCAGTGCAAGATTAGGCATAGCCTAAGAGTGTGTTTGAGATCCGCAGTTTTCTGGGATTAGCTGGGTATTACCGCCGGTTTGTGAAGGATTTCTCCAGGCTAGCTTCACCGTTGACTAGACTGACTCGGAAGGGAGTCAAATTCGTATGGAGTAAGACTTGTGAAAAGTCGTTTCAAGAGCTGAAAGTTAGATTGACCACTGCTCCGGTCTTGATTATTTCGGAGAGAGGGTTGGGTTATGCGGTTTATTGTGATGCCTCATGAGGGGGTTTAGGTTGTGTGTTGATGCAAGAGGGGAAAGTGGTTGCCTATGGCTCACGTCAGTTGAAAATTCACGAGAAGAATTACCCTACACATGACCTAAAGTTAGCAGCAGTGATCTTTGCCTTGAAAATCTGGAGGTATTACTTATATAGTGAGAAGTTCGAGGTGTTCTCGGACCATAAGAGTTTAAAGTATCTGTTCACACAGAAGGACTTGAACTTGAGGCAGAGAAGGTGGATGGAGTTCATTGAGGACTACGATTTTGAGTTGCACTATCACCCGGGAAAGGCCAATGTTGTGGCCGATGCACTTAGTAGAAAATCCATTAGTGATGTAGCTTGTATAGCCATCAGGGAATGAGAGATGTTGGGGGCGCTTGGCGAGTTTGATTTGCTTCTGGGTGAATCCGTTGAGGCTGCGGCCTTATTTTCTGTTGTTGCGCAGCCTACACTTGTGGCTAGAGTGTTAAAGGCACAGAGAGGTGACCTTGAGGTAGAATCCCTCCGAGAGAAGATTTCCAGTGGGAAGGTTGAGAAAGGTTTGACGGTGTATCCCGACCTGAGTGTAAGATACCGAGACCGTTTGTTTGTGCCGGAGTCTTACCGAGAGGAGGTACTCCGAGAGTTTCACCATTCACGCCTTGCAGTGCATCCGGGAGGCACCAAGATGTATCGTGACTTGGGGCGCCAGTTTTGGTGGAGGGGCATGAAGAGGGATGTGGCAGTTTTCGTATCGAAGTGCCTTACTTGTCAGCAAGTGAAGGCCGAGCATTAGAGGCCAGCGGGTTTGTTGCCACCCTTGCCTATTGCCGAGTGGAAGTGGGAGCATGTCACTATGGACTTCGTTGTAGGTCTTCCGAGGACTCAGCGGGGTAGTGATGCTATTTGGGTGGTTGTAGACCGGTTGAGTAAGTCGGCGCACTTTATCCCTATGCGCGTGAGAGATTCGGTAGATTACCTTGCCGATTTGTATATTCGGGACATAGTGAGATTGCACGGGGTCCCAGTGACGATCGTCTCAGATAGAGATCCTCGTTTTACTGCCAGGTTGTGGCAGAGTTTGCAGAGTGCCTTGGGTACTAAGTTGACCTTTAGCACGGCCTATCATCCTCAGACTGACGGGCAGTCTGAGCGTACTATTCAGATCCTTGAGGATATGCTTCGAGGTTGTGTCCTTGATTTTAGTGGGACGTGGGAGAGGCACTTATCCTTGGTGGAGTTTGCCTACAACAACAGCTTTCAGTCTAGTATCGGTATGACACCGTTTGAGGCCTTGTATGGCCGACTGTGTAGGTCTCCAGTTTATTGGGCCGAGGTGGGTGATGCACCGTTGTTGGGTCCGGAATTGGTTAGGGAGATGACGGAGAAAGTTGAGCTTATCCGTAGGAGACTTGTTACAGCCCAGAGTCGCCAAAAGAGTTATGCTGACCGTAGGAGGAGGCCTTTGGCGTTTGAGGTAGGTGATCATGTTTTCTTGAAAATATCACCTATGCGAGGTTTGATGAGGTTTGGGAAGAGTGGGAAGTTATCCCCTCGGTTTATTGGTCCCTTTGAGATCCTTGAGAGGATTGGGGAAGTTGCTTATCGTTTAGCTTTGCCATCGCAGTTGTCCAGGGTGCATGACGTGTTTCATGTGAGTATGCTTCGGAAGTATGAGCCGGATCCGTCCCATGTGCTAGATTGGACCGACTTAGAGGTAGATGAGGATGTCTCGTATGAGGAGAGACCGGTTCGGGTTTTGGATAGGCGGGATCAAGTCCTGCGTGGCAAGACCATTCCCTTGGTGAAGGTTTTGTGGAAACATCACGGAATGGAGGAAGCCACTTGGGAACGTGAGTTGGAGGTCCGCGAGAAATATCCGGACTTGTTTAATGATGTGTAATCATGCATTGGTAATTTTGTAATATTGTTGAATTTTAAGAGCATTATATATGTCTTAAGTTGTAAAACATTGTGAATGTTTTGGTTTATGGAAGTATCGTAGAACTTACCTTGAAATGGAAGTTTGTTATAACATTGTATATGTTGAATGTATTGTAGGAATGGAAATATATCATGAATGTTGAATATGATATAGAATTGTGAAACATGTGTGTGGAAATTGTTGAATTTTAGGGAAAGCATGTTGTTAACACATATTGAGATATGTGGTAAATTGCCTCTTGAATAGAGATGGATTGACCGGTAATAGGTCGGATTGTTTAAATAGTACGTTGTAATATTATTGGGAATGGAGAAAACTTACTTTTGAAAACTTGTATTTAAATTTCGGGGACGAAATTCTTTAAGGGGGAAGGTTATAGCGATCCCGGTATTCCCTTGCTGTATTTGTTGTATTCCGAACTTTGGTTCCGTGGAGTTGGTAGTTGTATCTATCTTATTGTCGTCCTTTGATTCCACTTCTTTGAATTTTAGGATGTGTTGTGTATGTTTCAAGCAGATGGGTTGAGCCTAGGTCTAAAATCTTGTTGTCGGGTTTTTGGTCATTCTGCTCGAGCGGGTCTTGGAGCGCTCGAGCGGATATTGCACACTCCCAGTATTTTTGTGCCCTGCAAAACTTCTGCAGGTGTGATTTCTATGCTCGAGCGGGTTTCCTACGCTCGAGCGGGTCGCGCTCGAGCGGGCTTGTTGGCGTTCGAGCGGACAGTGCATCTTTGGTGTAAAGTTCTGGGAGGGGGAAAATCGCGCTCGAGCGGACTGGTTTTTCACACTCGAGCGGATGTGTTTTGCCTTTGTGTCTTGGCGCTCGAGCAGGCCTTCTTGCGCTCGAGCGTACCCAGTTTTTTGTTCCTGACGCTCGAGCGTTGTGTTTTCCGCTCGAGCGGACATGTCGTATATCAGAAGACAGTTAGGCATTTTAAAATCACTTTTTACATTCACTCTCTCTCTCTCTTACTTTCTAAAAAGATATTTTGAGAGCCTCTCTCTCTAGAAACTCCCTTCTCTCTAGGGTTTGATCTAGTTAGAGTGCGTTCCTTTCCTTCGGCCTTTGTAAAAGTTGTGTTGATCGTCGAGGGCTTCATTTTGATCCGAAAAGTTCAGAGTTTCGAGCATTTTGGTTTTGGTCTCTTCTCTTATTGTAGCTCCGAATTTGAAGTAGGGATTCTTACTCACTCTTATGGTCGTTGACATAGATTTTTGGTTGTTTTGATAAAGTGTTGAAGTTGGGTAATTTTGGGACTTAGGGTTTCAAAAGGTTTAAAGGGAGTTTTGTTATTTTGATTCTAAAAATGTGTATTTTGGGTTTCAAAATAATAATATTGTTGTTGGTTGTTGATATTTAGACCATTGGGTCAATATTGGGAAATGGGATAGAAAACCCTAATTTGTTGTATGAATTAATTGGTATAATTAATTTGGAAAAGTTGTGGATTTATGGAATTGAGTTGGAAATAATGAAATTGACTCATTATATTGTGAAATGGTAGAGTTGGATTTGTTAATCGCTGACTTTTGAAAACATTGATACCTTATCTGTTAAAGCTTTTATTATCTGTTTAGAAATAACTGCTTTGGGCTATTGGTAGAGGATAGTCTTGATTGTTGTAGACAATACATGATGATTAGGCAAACTAAAACTAATTGAATATAGCGACGGGAAGAATACATTAACTTTATGTATTGACTGATTGTATATGATCTATGTTTCTATACATGTGTTGTGTGGGAGGAGATAGGGGATGTACTCCACGGTTTAGGGGAAGATAGGGGATGGACCTTTAAACCGGATTTTTGTGTGACATTGATACAGCACTACAATGTGTATCAAGTGTTGATTATGGAAGTGTTCGAATTGATTTGATATAGCACTAAAATGTATATCGTTATCAATTGTGAAGTGTAGAAGTAATTCTATATTATGTTGATACAGCACTGAAATGTGTATCTTTCGTAAAGTGCAGAAATGGTTTATGCGTTATCGATACAGTATTACAATGTGTATCCGTCATGAATTTCGAAAGTATTTAAAGATGAGTCTAAATCTCATGTTAGTTGTTGGCCAGGTTCTGAGCCATTGTTGTAAATTGTGAACACGATAAGAAATGGAAAATGAAAGGAAACATGGACATAGTGGTCATGTAATGGAAATGACTTATGAATTGATTTATGGAGATTAAACATTTATCAATTGCCAATGTCTTAGTTATTGCTCATACTGTGTTTAGCATATCTCTACTGGGCGTTGACTCACCCTATATGGGACATTATTTTCAGGTACAGGTAGCATGCCACCTCCAAGGACATAGCTATGATGATGATGAGAGTTAAAGACTTTTTTTTTTTTGGTTTAATTGATTGTAATTACATGTTTATCAAGCCAAGAGCTTATTTTGTATAGAGTTAGTACTCTCCTTTTGTGTAACCAAGTGTTAACTTGGAAAGCTGTAAGCCCGTAGGGCATTTGCTTTTGTTGTTAACATGTAATACTGTTGTAAGAACTACTCTGATGAATAGAAATGGTTGATTTCTCTTAAATCAATGCATGTCTAAAGTGATGGGTTTTATGTATTTTTTTTTGACGGCGTTACAGATCCTGCACAACACAACCAGTGGGAGAAAAGAGAATAGTGAAGCCAAGATCACAGAGTTGACCAATTGAAAGAAGATTAAGTGTAAGATTGGGGATCAGATAAGTGTGGGTAGAGAAACAGTAGCGGTGGAAATATGACCTATATGACTAACATACATTTGAAAGCCATTAGCAATGTGAATAACAGGTAACGTAGAAAAAGATATAATAGACGAGAAAAGTGTAGGGTCAGAGGGCATAAGGTTGCAACAAGCGGAATCAAAATTCCAAGAAGAGGTACCTAGAGTAACTGAGAGGACAATAGAAGGTGTACCACAGGTAGAAATAACATTTTTGACAATAGCTTCAATGTCCTAAAGAATGTAGGGTGGTGACGGGGCAACAACGGATAAGGAACTAGAGGCAACTATAGTTGATGCAAAATGTGCTAAACATTGATCTCGGTTGTATATTGTGGAGGGTCTAAAATAGCGACCGAGCTGAGGATAACTGTCTGAACGAGCCATGAGGTGATTAAATAATGAATCACAAAGGAGAACCAGTGATGGCGGAGTAGAACTGGATAAAACAGAGTGCACCAGTGAATTCGGAACGTCAAAAATAGTCAGAAACCAAGCCAAAATGATCAGAAAATGTGTAAAAAATAGGCAAAACAAGCCAAAAATTGAATTTTGGCCAAACAGGATGCAAAGCTGACGTCAGTAAGAGGGAATCTAATGTCAGCAGAGATGCAACTCACATTAGCACGGCTGAGGCGCGGCACAGTGTAACAGAGAAGGCACGGCGCATGTTAGCAGCTGACGGAAGTAGCTTAGAGCTGACGTCGGCGTGTGAGATGCACGCGTGACTAGGCCAGAACAGACGTGGAAGCAGCTGACGTGGCTAACACGACTGACGGCTGATGCGTGGGAGCGCGTGTGCTAGTGAAGGTGGAATAAGATGACGCGCCGAGCACAAAAGTGGGCGTGAGGGCGCGTGAGACACTTTCTGGTGATGAGATCGGTTTCGGTGGAATCCTGAGAAGATTCCGATCAGTTTGATGCTGAGGAAAAAAAATTTGAAAAAAAAAATACGGCGAAATAGTTCGATCAATGTTTGGGTGATTGAATAAAATGTTGTATTACCACTGGAGCTGCTCTTGATTGTGATAAAGAAAGAACTTGTGACAGGAAGACATATGAGAGTTCAATAAATAATCTGATTCCATTGCACAGTTTGCATAGGAACAAGGGTAGGAGATTGAGAGGTGGTTTGAGATTTTCTAAATAAGTGTATTTTTTGATTTTTTATGAAATATGGATTGGGTATGGGTTGGATTTGAAGTGATGTGTTAGAGAGATGATGTGATTTAAATAAGATGATGTGACTTAAATTAGATAGTAACTTTTTAACTTTTTAATTTTTTTAGAGGATGATAAATAAGGCCTAAAAATATACATATATATATATATATATATATATAAAATTAAATTAAATTAAAAAAAATCCAATGGCGGATGGATTGAGATAGATTTGATTGCGGGGTCTACTATGACTGATGCGTCAATTCAACATTGATTTCGGATAAGTGGGATAGAATTTAGGGTTGGTTTGGCAAGGGCTCATTGGGCTTTTTTGGCTCAATGAGCCACAAAAGACAAAATAGGCTCATGAGCCACAACAGACAAAATATCACATCAAACCTCATAATCATTACACTATTTTCTCACAAAAAAGTCAAAAAAGTCAAAAAGCCAAAAGTCCTTCCCAAACCAAGCTTTTAAGCCCAGGCTCATATAGCTAAAAAAGCCAAAAAGCTAAAAAGCCAACCCACTTCCCAAACGGAGGTTCTCTTTTGTGATTTGTATAACTTGTTAAAAATTTGTGATAATATGAAATCATTGAATATGTATTTCTGAGGATAATGGGTAAGCATGTTTTTGCTATGATTTAAACTTTGGATAGGAAAGAGGGACATTAATTAATCCATCCAATGCGGCTAAACATTTTCTTATATATCCAAATATTCAAGGTGATTAAATTAAGAAATGAATTAGGGACGTGATTTATTATTTATTTTTTATTTATATATATATATATATATATATATTGTGTTTTATTTTGGATGTTCACTTACAAAAGCAAATGACAAATATGTCTCTATCATAGACAAATGCGTTGGATCCCAGTGGGGTGACCCTCACCGTCCCATTATTTTTTGATTAGTTTAAATATTTTATTTATTTTTTATTTTTTATTTATTTTTTCAGTCTTACTCTCACAGGTGGAGGTGCTGGGAGTCATTCCTCATATCCCAACACTGTTGGTATGTCTATCGACCAAGTCAATCTTCACTGCACTATGATTTATGTTTGCAACAGTGCTGGGTCCTCCCCTAGCACCCCACCTCCACGTGGGGGCTACGAGAACAAGACTGAAAAAAAATAAAAATAAAAATAAAATTGAGCCAATTAAAAAATATTGGGAGGGGTGAGGGCATCCCTGGTCTAAGTCATTTTTGTTATGTTTGTGTGATCTGAAGAATCTGACTTGTATTAAAAGTTAAAGGTGTTCCCCCATCCCTCATTTTCACATGAAAGGTCAGAAAATAGGGAGGTGTCCATAATTGATTTGTCCATTTTTTTAATTTTTTACTTTTTGTTTTTTTTTGTTAGTCTTGTGGCAGATGGTGTAAGGCATTTATGATTCTATTTATATCACGCTTATGTCACTTTACTGTCATGATTTTTTTTATATTTTCTTATTGAGTAGTGTTATATGTCATTTCGATAATTTCACAAGTTGATTTGTGTCCATCTTTCCAAATGGCTTTTTTCTCAAAAAAAAGTTGATTTTTTGCTTATTTGAAATAAGCAAAAAATTGGTTTATATCCATCTTTCTAAAATGTCACTCAGAAATCAAAAAAATAAATAAATAAAACAAAAAATAAAAAAAATAAATTTTTTTAAAAAGTGAATTTTGGAAATCAAAACCAAACAAAGTGGATAAGTTTTGATTAATTTTGTTTTTAAAAAAACACAAATGAAGAAAATAAAGATGATGCCAAACAGGCCCATGTTGTCATATGTACTTATGCTTTTGGCTTGTGTAGTTGGGTTGTGCAGTTGGAGTCATTAGCCTATTTGGTAATATTTTCCTCTTCTACTTCTTCCTCCTTTTTCTTTTTTTCAAAACCAAAAAATACTGAAAAGTTTTTACGTTCTGTTTATTTCCTTATAAAATATTTTCTAACAGAAAATTTTATTAAGAAAATGGTTTCAGTATAAATTTTTTTTCTTCCCTAAACTCTTTTTAGTTTCATTTTTCGAACATTCTTCAATAATTATCAACAAACAAATTTTGTTTTCAAACTTTCTAATAAAATTATATCCACAATGAGCTTCGAATAATAATTTGTTACCGCGAAAGAACTCAAATATTACCATCTTAAAAAATAAAAAAAAAAAAAATAAAAAAAAAAAAAATTATAAAATTTAAGGACACATTAAAGTGTGGGTCTAGCGAGGAATTTGAATGATATGTTTAAACAATATGATAACTACATTTTTTTTTATTTATTAACGGCAGGCTCAGGCCCAATTTATGGAAGGTAGACTCACGCCCAACCGTGGTTTTACAGCAGGCTCAGGCCCAATTTACATTCCATGTGTTGTTCGCTATGAACATTTCAAAATAAAACTCTGCCTTGCAAAATTTCTGCAAAAAAAAAAAAAACTGTCTTCTTTGAGAAAAATTTTGGAAGTCTACTAAAGATCCCAAAATAATAATAATAATAAAAAAATTAAATTAAATTAAATTAAACAAATTGTATGCGGGGTGACTACTGTGTGACTCCCGCTAATGTTCCTGTTGCTTCTCAAACGACGCCGTTTTTTTTTTTTTTTAAGGTCTTATCTCTTCTGTTTGCGGCAGCAAAATATTTGAAATAATATAATATTTTATTTATTAATCTATTACAATAAACACAAAAAGGAATGTTTATTTATGTAGGTGTATACATAAATAAATTAATTTAAAATAAAATTCATTAATTCAAGGTAAATAAATTATTTTACACTATAAACGTCACATTATAATTTTAAAATAATGTTAAGATAAATTACAAATACACCTGTTGAGATTTGTCAAAATATAAATTTTTCTCTACATTATCACAATATTTTTCAACTCTTCTTGTGATGCACCAAATGCTTGTAAACAATAACGATCGTGGTGTTGGTTGAGTGGGAGTTGGTGGTGTAATGATTGAGCAAAGTAGTTGAAAGAAAATGAGGAATAAAAAATGTGAGATGGAAAAAAATATATTTAACTTTATAAAGGTTAATATAGGTATTTATAAAGATTAATAAAAAAAAAAAATTGTTACTTATCTCATATACACTGTTAGTTTAATTTAACGGTTGATTAACAAAGGAAATAATTTGTTATATGATTAAAAATCTCAAGACCCGGGATGTAATTTCTTATACGTGAGAGAAAATTTTATATTTTTAATAAATCTTAGGAATTGTATTTTTAATTTATTCATAATTATATATATATATATATATATATGTATATATAGAAATACACATAAATAATTTAATTAATATTAACACATATTTATTTAAGTTCAGGATGTGACTATGACCTTTTCTTAAAATGTTAAAAAGAGTGTTTGTGTATTCTTAGGACTATTGTGAAAAGATGGTTAAAAGTCATCTTCTAACTTTTAATCCATTTTAAGTCACATCATTTCTCACATTTTTTCAAAAAAAATAAAAACAAATAAATAAATAAATAAACCAACTTTTAACTTCCTAACCTAGGGATGGGTGGCATTGTAGTTAAGGCTTGAGGTTTAAGCCCCAAGGTCACAAGTTCAATTCCCTCCTCCCTAGGCCAATCTCCTAGGCGAAACACAGTTAGTTAGGAGATTGGACCTAAAGTTGTCTAATCAGTACTTGGTATGGGTTCAATGCTCCTCCGCTGTGCGAGTCCTGACTTAAGCGGAGCTTGTCTTGGGAGGTCGGGGCAAGTTTCCAGGTTATAGTCTTCTCGCTTGGAACGGCTAACAGGACACCCTGGTGATCTCTGCAACGCTGTGCGAGTCCTGACTTAAGCGGAGCTTGTCTTGGGAGGTCGGGGTAAGTTTCCAGGTTATAGTCTTCTCGTTTGGAACGGCTAACAGGACACCCTGGTGATCTCTGCAAGGGGCGCTACTTTGGACCTGCGGGAGGGTGTAGGGAGGATTTTCCTGTAAAAAAAAAAAAAAAATAAAAAAAAAAAAAAAAAAAAAACTTTTAACTTCCCAAAACAACCCTTACTAAATGATATGAGTATCTATGATTTAACTAAATGTTAAAGGGTGTTTATGATGTAACTTTCAAATGTCAAGGGCTATATGTTGTATATTGAACAATTAGAAGGTATCCATGTATCTTTGTCGAATGTTGAGATGTGTTTGTGTATCCTTTTTATTTTGGTTTATTGGATTGATTCCAAAATAATAAATAAAAAAGATTACATTATTTTAATTGGAAATAAAAAATATCATATTGAGTTTGAAATTTTTATTTTACATGTATTTTACGACAAATTTGACTTTATGCTTTGTGATTTGAGTCATGTGTGGTTTAACCCTTGAACGTAAGAAATGACCACATAACTTCACGTGATTTGTGGACTAAAGTATACCATTAAACATTCCGTCCAACTTAATAATAAATGTGAAACACGTGGCAGACACAAGGAGATTATATGCTCGTTTTCAAATTTCAATGAGATAAATAGCACATGAAATAAAACACAGAGGTATAAAGTACATTTTGCCTTCTAAACAAATGACAAAAATATCCGTAGTTCACACACTTAAGCTACTTATATATAAGGATATTAATGAGCCTAACGATGCACTTCCAAACAAATGAAGAAAATATCCGTAGTTCACACACTTAAGCTACTTATGTGGTCATTTCTAAATATTTGGAAGGTAAACCGCACATGGCTTATATCACAAGAGTAAAGTAAAATTTGTCCTATTTTTTATTCAATAGAATGAGATTACATATAAAAAGAAATTACACCAATCATAACATCTCTGAATTAAAATACCTTTTGAAAAATAAATTTATTTTTCTAAATGCAAAATCAGAGAGATTTTCTTTAAAGAAAATGAAAAAAAAAAAAAAAAATGAAGCAAGCAAACAACACTTTGGGAAAATTTTAAAAAAATAAAAATAAAACGGCGTAGTTTGGGGCACAGAAGGGAGCATAGCAGTTGGTGTCAGCAGTGACCCCACTGTTGGCCCTAGGCTAAGGCCACTAAAACTTGTGTCTAAGGCTCCCAAATTTTGACTCAAAATAAGGCCCCAAATTTATTAGTTTTATATTATAAGTTCAAAGTTTAATTTTTTTTTTTTTTTGAAACCCAGTCTAAAAGGCCCCTTAAAAAAATTTGTTGGGCCAAATTAAAATATATATATATATATATATCATCATTGTTAGACCTAATTAAAAATTTATATAATTAGTCCAAACTAATATATATGATATAATGAGTCCAAATAGAATCTAATGCCAAGATTTTAATAGAATAAATAATTTTATTTTAATTTTTTGCCCTCTCTCTTTATCATATTTTAATTGAATAATTTTACCTTAATTTATTTTCCTTCATTTTGTTTGCCCTAATTTTTTTGCACTCTCTTTACCTTAATTGTGATTTGTATGGATTATAATTGTGTTATCAGGTATTATATTATAATAATATAATCATTTCATTATCAAATATCAGCGAATTATGTTGTTTGTATCGATTATTGCTAAATTATAAAACAACAAGATCCTATTTTATCTTTTTTGAGTCTTTATAATGATTTTTTCGTATCTTAATATATGAAAATAAATTTTAATGATTATATGTGTAAAAAACCTTGTTGTAGTAGCTACTAAATAATAAAAAAATTATTAATAACTTATTATTTTATTGGTAAATTACAAACACACTCTTTAAGGTTTACTTAAATTACAAATTATCCCTGTGGTTCTAGAAATTACATTATGCCCCCTAAGGTTTCTAATTTCATAACAAATATGTCATTTTATTAATAAATCATCAAGTTAATTAACAGTTTTTAATAATGTTAAAATTTTATTTCAATTAATAATTAAGATAATTTTATTATTGTATAAGTGAATAGTTAGAAATTTTACTTTTTTAATTAATTCTGTTAAATGAAAATTTCTGACAGAAAAATATTTATAATTTTTTAAATCATAAAAACAATTCATATTTAAAATAAATCTCAAAAAATATATTTATAATTTATCCTTATTTTATCTGTAATTCTTTTTATAAATAATATATATACATAGAGGAGGGTCCATTTTTAAAGTCCCTCCTAAGACTCATAAATGTCGGGCCGGCCATAAGTGACTCCACATCCAAATAAATTGGCTGTAGATGATTGATGGTATATGCTTCTTCCTCTACATCCACTGCTTTTTACTTCTGTCTACTTAGGAACGGAAGCTCCAGGTTTTTTGGCCTTTTTCTTATGGGCAATAATTTATGGCTTTAAATTTAGAAAAATGCTTGGTGATTTAAATTTATGTAGCTTGAATGGTTTAAATGTGTTAAAATAATATTATTTTAACACTCAAAACGACGTCGTTTTGAATGTTTTGAGCCATCCGAATCATGAATTTTCGAGCCACCTAACATTGTTATTAAATTTAGAATTCTAATAATGACTTTAATGATGTAATATGGGGCAAAAAAAATAATAATTAAGATACATATATCAAATCATTTATGAGCGGAACTCATTGCCACATAAGTAGAGCTTTCATTAGAGTTCTACTTTTAGTGCTCTTAAACATTTTTCTTTTCTTATATTTGATCTCTTTTTTTTGGAGTGTGTTGATTTATTTATTTATTTTTTTACTTTTTAGATTTTTCTACATTAAACAAGCTTATTAAAAAAAAAAATTACGCTATTAAAAAAAAAAAAAACCACTAAAAGCAAACTAGTTCGAAAAACATATGTTAAAATATATGTTACTTGTTTTAGAAAAATGGCATAGATTAAAATGAGTTCAAAGTATTGGACCTCACAATGAGAATCTCTACTATATGATGGGGTATTTGCCATAATTGGCATGTTTGATGAAATTTATTATAAGTTAAAAATTGATATTTAGAGTAATTTTAAAGCTATTCTTTATTTTTCATTAGTTAAGTATAAAAAATATACTTTTTATTTTACCTAATTACTTTTTTATCTATGTATTCTAACTCTGTTATTTATTTTATCTATTTATTATCCGCACAAATTATTTTTCAAAACTCTCTAAATATAACTAATTTGAAAGAATTTTGTGAAAATAACTATCATAGTAGCAAGCCCATTAGAAGAGATAAAATAATATGAGGTTAGCTATAATAGCTAACAAGTCTCTTTAAAGGGTCCATGTAGACACCTCATTTTTGACCACTCGCAAGGCTCGAGCACTTTGCTCGGTACACTCGATGATGAAAGTAGCGTTGTGCGTGGTTCGAGTCATAACGAAAGGGCTATATTTAAGCTCCGAAACAATCCCAAACTTTCCATATTTCCACTGTTTGTACCCCAGATATCCATTTTTACACATTGTGCCACCCTATGCTGAGTCTGAAGCAGAAAAACAAGGGATCACATTGAGACCCGGCCGTGCCTCATTGAGAGTCGGCTGTGATGGCCGACTGTGCCTTGGTAACGAGAAGCATTGTTCTGGGCGGGAGGCCGCCAATTGTCCATTTTTGAACATATTTATGACCCCTCTTGCTCAAATTCTATAAATACGAAGTTGTATCTCTGTTTTGAGGATTGAGCAAATTCTAAAAAACTTATACACCTTCTTGAGAGCTCATTCTTCTTGTGCAAGCAACCTTTGAGCAAGCTTACCACCGTTAACCTATATCTATACAACATATACACCTTCACACCTTAAACTTGGAACCTTGGTTGAGCCTTGAGCATCACAATTCAAGTTTGAGAGTGTGTTTGGACCAAGTTTGATTCACAAACAAAGAGCTTACCTTTCTTAAGAGGTATAAGCTTACTATCTCTTCTCTTGCTCTCTTTGTTATTTCTTGTCGTCTAGTTCTTGTAGTTTTGTATTGGTTTGATCCTCTTTCAAGTGTCTAAGCTTAGGTTTGGATAGCTACCAAAGGGTAGAGAGAGTTAACACTTTTTCTTATACCTTCACCTATAGCTCAAACCCTTGTTTTACACTATTTTCTTTGCTTTCAAAATTGATTTTTAGAGCTTAAAAGAGGCTAAAAATCACGCTTTGAGATTTCAAAAGTGGAGGGGTTAGCCACCCCTCCTTGTTCTTGCTTACTGGCCTTATTTTCTTTCTTTATTGTTTGGAGTTTTCGGCTCTTTTCATGCACTTTGGCCACTGTTTTTTTTACCTATTAGGGGTTGTTTTAGGGCTGTCCTAGTTTATTTAATTAGTTCATGCTTTGGTTAGTTTGCTTGTTGTATCATAAATTCTCATAACTAGCTTGTTGTATATTGTTCTTGGTCTTTCTTTGCTTAACCTCCATGTCAAGAGTCTAATTTTAATAAGCAACTTGGCACTCATCTTTGCAATCTCCCTCTTTTCTTATTTTACTTTGCTTGAGAGGTATTTCAAACGGTTAAAATTATTCAAGGCATGAGCTAGAGACCTATGTTTAATGGCTTAACCTCTATCGAGGTTCATCGTCAACAGCAAGGTCTCTCTTTCATGTTGAGAATCACTTCCCATTTAACGTTTTTCTCAAATTAGTGGACTTAATCATCATTTTGAACAAATGGATTAAAGAATGGAAGCGATTAATGAATTTGGCTTAAAATGAACCAACCCACATAAAGAAAATGAGTTATATTGCTTGGGCTCGATCAGACGTTATGCCGAGTCTATTGTATCAAGAATTGTCACACGTCAATTCATGGCGTTTTGATGACCCTTGAAGCGTCTTCACTTCTCCATTTTTGAGCTCATTCCATGATAAATGTGAGAGATGGTTGTCATTTATTGCATTCATTGAATTTTGTCCAAATTGTGGCCGAAATCATCAAGGAAACAAATTGCTCATTGATAGTTTTGGAAACGATTCTAACCTTCTCTTGAGGCTTTCTTATGACAGAGGAGTGTGAGAGGGACAAACAGAGCTCAGAAAACTCTATCTACACTGTTTTCATCTCAGAGCACTAAAACAAGGTTTTGCATAAAATTAAGGCACGATCGGCCTTATTTGAGCCCGGCCAGGCTTCATTGGGGGCTGGTCGACTATAAATGTTTGGTCAGCAGCATGTTTTGCAGAAAACAGAGGGTAGTGGCTGAAGGTGAAACAGAATTGTTTGGGCAAGCAGAGCAGTTTCTGGACGCTGTGCATGCGAGCATTGTGCATCCTTATGCACCCTTGTTTGATGATTAATCATTAATTATTATTGTTGTAATTAATTATTGTTGTTGTACTTAATTAACATATTGTTGTAGCCATTATTTATCATTATAGCTAGTTAACTTAGATAGCTAGTTAATTTAGAATTCATTTGAATATGTAAGTAGATAAGTAGCTTAGCTTATTCATTCATTCGGTTTTGTAATAATTCGTTTAAATTCGGACTCTTGGACATTGATTGGCACCCTCTTGTGCGAGGGCCAACATGTAATAAGTCGTATGTTTTCCCATCCCACGTCTTTCTCCCTTTTATTTACCTACTTACGATGGTTAGTATAGGATATCATTTTTCAAATTAGCATTCTTATGATTCGCATCCATTGTCTTGCATGCATCCAAAGTTCGGCTCATTATACTAACTAAATGTCTAAAATTCATTGCTTGAATACGTGCTTTGTCACATGTTTTAAATGGAATCATATTGTAGACACCCCATTTTTGACCGTCCTCAAGACCTGGACGTCACCGCTTGAACACTCGGTGATTATCCATGTTCGTGTTCGTTTGGAGTTCCCGGAGTTCTCGGCTACACGTCTTGCCTCAGGACCTCCGAACTTGACCGTTTTGTGTCTGGTTTTGCACCAAACACTTGTGCTTTGCCTTGGAGGGGCAGGGAATGCCTTGTGAGGCATCCCCACACACCACCGGCAGTGGCTAGAGGCCACCGGCTGGTTGGTGTTGCCATCGGCACTATATTGTGCCGGTCGGCACTCTTTTGTGCCGGTCGGCAGTCAATTTTGTCAAAATGACAATTTTGCCCTGCCGACTACTGTGCAGTTGCTTTTTGAGATATTTTGAAGCAGCTGTATAACATTTGTTTCCCCTCCATACACGTGTATGGAGGGATGAGCCTTTGGTTTAGCTTAGCTTGTAAGCTTTGTTGTCTATAAGAGAAGGCTCTCTTCTCTTGGCTCAAGGGTTGGAGAGTTAGACATTTTAGAGAGAAAAGAACTCAGAGAAGCTTTGGTTTTAGGGTTTGAGTTCTATATCTATCCTATCTCTCTTTTGCTCTCTTGTTTCGTACACTAGGTGTTTTAGTCCATACTATTGCACACAAGCACCTAGTGCTTCACCTTCCTTGGGCTACTGAGGTTCTAAGGGCTTATTCTTGCTGTTTTTGATTGGATTGAAGCTTAAGGAGGCAACAAAACCACCATTGTTGAAGAAAGGCTTCAAGGGTAAGAAACTAGTCTTTTATTCCCCATTCTTGCACTCCATTTTTACCTATCTTTGAACTGTTTTTGTACTTGGTGTTTAATACAAAAAAGTTCTATTTTTTAGTCCTCTTGGTAGTTTATTAAGAGTGTTTTGTGGTTTGGAAGGGTTTGACCACCCTTAGGCCTTGTAAGGCCCTTGTTTTGTGCCTATTTTGGTGAGATCCGGGATTTTGGTGTTTGGGTCTCTTCACCACTGAAATCTTGAGGGATTTCAGTGGCGAAGATGATGCCTTGAAGTCCCAAGAAGAAGAGGGTCACCCCCTCTCCTTGTTGTCCTTGAAAAGGACCTATTTTGCCTCTTGAGGGAGCCTCATGTTTGAATGCTTATTGATCATGTCTAGGCTGTTTTCCATGCTTATTATGCCATGTTTTAACTTGGTTTTAAGTTGGTTTTGGTACTCCATGTATGCTTAGCATAGTTGCCTTGTAATGCCTTAATATTGCCTTAACATGCCTTAGGTTATTAGCCATAATTTGAGCATGCTTTAAGCCTAGTCTTGTGAAGCTTGTATGCTTATTTTGCCATGAATGAGGTCTGTCCATAGTTATTTTGGTCGACCCTAGCTTGCATTATATAGCCTCTTTGCATTTTAGGCTTGCTAGCCTTGAGCATGAATGTGTAGTATGCCTTGGTTTGTATCATTTCAATGGTTTGAGACCATTTGCCATGTTATATCAGTCCCTTTGGCATGCCCATATGCTTGCCTAAGTCGCCTCTTTATTGCTTTGAAAGCATGTGTTGTATGCCCTTTGTTTTGGTCATTGTGCATGCCTTTGAATTTGAGTCACTTAGGTGCCATCTAAGTGGTCTTTTGGACTTAGTTTTATGTGTTAAAACTCTGTTTTTGGTCGCCTAATGCATGCCATGTATGGTTGTGTTAAGTGTAGTCCATTACCTCTTTGGTGAGCCTTGAATGCTTGGGCCTTTTTGCATGCTTTACTTGGTTTACTTAGTTGGCTTGGAACCTTCTATGACATGATTCTTAAAGCTTATGATGCATGCTAAGTGTCCATGATATCCCCTTTCAAGTGTGCTTGCGGGTTGCTTACTTAGTGCCTAAGTGTTAAGTCTTAACATGTGCATGTGTGTGTGTGTGTTGGCTTTCATTTTTGGGGCATTTTGGCCACTGATTTTAGGCCTATTTAGAGTTGCCTAAGTCATGTTTAAGACCATCATTTACTTGCTTGCATTGCCTCATGTTTGCTTGCATGCTTACATAAGTGTCTTCACATGCTCATGTTGCATATTAGCTAACATGCTTAGGTTGCATTACACCTTGCATACATGCCTTGTTCCTTGACTTGGTGATAGGAATTGGGCCTTGTTTTGTTTATTTGGTTTGCATGCATTTGACATGAAATTGCACACTTGATTCTTTGGGTCATCATGCATGAAAATGCGTGATTGGTGGCCCGAGAATCGAAGCACATCCTCCTTTGAGTCACAAACATGATAAGGAATGTGTTTGGTGCATACATTGCTTGAATTGAGCTGCCATGCAAGATTCTGCCCTCTGCTGCTATGAGTTGCAGGTTCTGCAGGAATTCATTGCCGGCCGGCAATGTTTAGTGCCGACCGGCAGTCCATTATCAGCCGATGGATGAATTCTGTGCCGATGGCCATATATAGCAGCCGGTGGCTATTTTGTTCAGTCGGTGGTGATTCCCAGCATCTAAGGAAATAGTTCTGAGACTTTGGCAGTTTTCAGAGGAACAAAGCAGGGAAAACAGAGGCAAGCTAGGCATGACAGTGCAATTCCGAGCGGAATCCAAGTGCGCGTGCATTGAGCCCTCGCCCCGAGGCGGTTTACTGTTTTCCTTAGATAAATTAATTTGTTAATTTAATTAATTTGTAATATTTAATTAGCTTGCGTAGTTAATTATCTGTATTATTCTTTTGGTCCCTCCGAGTGGGGGCATAATTGTAATAAGTGTGGGTGAGTGGTTTGTATGTCTTCCAATCCCCATTTCTTTCTTCCCTTTTATTTACCTGCTTATGATGGTAGATTAGGGCACGTTTATTTTAGCATACCTTATGCAATGCATGCGTGCATCCATGCATTTGTTGACATGCACCGGGCTCGGTACATCATTCAAACTGCATCTGTATTTCAATTCCAAATTGAATACGTGATAGTTGTAGCATTTCACATGTCATGTTTAGGGTTAGCCGAGCCTGCTCTAAACTGCATCTCTGTGTGTGTTGCATTAGCCACTTAACATGACCTAGGGACATGCATGTCTGCTAACTAGTTTCTTGTTTTGGCACGGAGTACGATGTAAGTATTTTACGCTTTAGCATACCACATGCGTGTGAACGTTGCCATGACAGTATGCTTACCATGCGGCTAAGTGCTTATGTGAGATAAACTGTTTGAATGCCTGTGGGTGGAGGTTGGATTGCTTGAGTTGGAAAACTCATTGAAATCCGTATTTTAGCCTACTTGCGAGTAGCAAAACCCGAAATGCTTTCAAAACAAACGGATATGCAATGATTATTTCCGAATTAGGCAATCTAGTCTATACTTGTTTGCTGCGCGCATAACATAGTAATTCTAGGCTAATAACCGGTATAAGAGCATGTAATGTTTTCAAAATCAGATATCACGGTTAGTAGAGGCCAGTCTTCGAACCGGGCGAAAGGGGGTGCTCATAGCTGGCCTTCCCCAATCGTACCCAAGCTCCCGAGCCAAGACATTTGGTGATGACGGACACGTGGCCTTCGGCACCGAGTCAGGGTTTCCTAAATTCCCCCATTAAAAAAATATTTAGGTGGCGACTCTGTAATCTGGCAAAGCAGTCCATGTTTGGCACTACTTTTCAAAAAATCTGTTTTTCTTCAAAACGATTTGCCAGAGTTGGACTCTTTGGTTCAAGATTTAGAACCGCAACACAAAAGGGAGTCCGAACTGTAGCCGAGGTCCCCCGCGGGCACGTCTACACATATGCCACGCTCATAGCTGAGCCTATTAATTGGATACTTGTATGTATCGCATTAGTCATATTGCATTAGTTAGGAGTATGAGTATTTTCTAATTATTTTGCTTTGTTTTGGCTCGGAGTACTAGGTGAGCAATTTTGAGTTTTAGCATTTTGCATTGAGTGTGATTGTTGCCATGCCAAACATAATACCATGAGGCTAATTGCTTAAGTGATATACATGTTTGAATGCCGGTGGATGAAGGCTAATTGCTTGAATTGGGATGATTTGATCAATGTGCATTTAAGCCCACTTTTTCAAGTGGCAAATCACAAACACTTTTTCAAAAACAAGCATGAAGTCAAAGCGTTCCAATTTTTGCAAATTATTCTATACTTGTGTGTGCATCACATAGTAAGTTAGTCTAATAATCAGAACAAGAGAATATAATGTAAATAAAAATCACATCATGATTAGTAGAGGCCGATCTTTGATCAGGCGAGTGGGGGTGCTCAATTCTTGACCTTCCCCTCTCGTACCTAAGTTCTCGAGCCGAGACACTTTGGTGATGGCAGACTAATGGCCTTTGGCACGAGTCTCAGGTTTCTTAAATTTTTCAAAAATATTTAGGTGGCGACTCTATAATCTGGTAAAACAGTCTATTTTTGGCATTTTTTATTCAAAATTGATTTTTCAAAAGAATTATCGGATTTGGACTCATTTGTGTGTATCTATTTGACATTGCACTTGTGGAATCAAATTCAGAACCACAGGTGGAGTCTGAACTGTAGGGCTGCTCGTATCCAAAAGGAGCACGAAAAGTCAAGCTACAGTTTCTGGAGACTCTGTTGGAGACTTAGAGAACTTGACTCAGACTTCATGATGTGAAATTTTATCTACACTTATATGTTCTTTGCATTGCATTTGCATTGGTGCGCTTAAGTCATTGTGTTTGCCATCTGCTATTCCTGGACGATTTTCCAGAGGCTTGCCCAAAAGGCTTGCCGAAAGGCTGACCGGTCATGGGCTCTGCCATGTTGGAAACACAACTCTTAGATCTGGATTACCGCTGTATCACTTGATCCTCCTTTCACTTCTCGGTGTTAGGTGTGAGAGGTATATTAGGTAATCATGCCGAGGTACCCTTTTGACCATTTGACCTAGTTGCATATAGTGATACTATGGTGACTATTCCAACTTAGGACAAGATGCCACCCATTCGCAGGATGTTGTGAAACTCGTTGTTTGAAATAGTGCAGCCTAGATTATGTCAAAAATCTAGGATAGGGTCACCCTACCCCCTTATAGGGGTGTTTTGGTTCTCTTACTTGGTATGTGCTTTTATAGTGAGACTGTACAAGATGGTTCATATCAGTATAAGTTGGAGAACAGAGTTTAGTGGGGATTACAATTCAACTATGTGTTGTGACTGTTGTGAATTGGGGCTGAAGTGTTGTCCGATTTTGATTATGTTTTCTTTCTTTCTTTTTGCTAGGTAGTTTACTATCATAGCTTCAGAAAGACCCGATATTTCCCAAGTTGTGTGGATTCATTTTGGCAGGTTGTGCAAAGCTCAAGACCTTGTTGGTGGCTAGCCAGTGTTAGTCTCACTTCTGCCAATTACTCGATGAAGAAGGAACAAACAGCCAGTAGTACCAGTACAAGGCATTCAGCAAACACCTAGTTGTTCTCATTCAGCCAGCTCACCAGTATCTAATTCACCTAGCCCAGTAATGGCACAGAATATAGAGGAATATGTTGCCATGATGGCAACCTTCCAGCAAACTATGGATATCGTAAACCGAAGGATGGCTACACAGGATGAAGTCATTGCTGATCTACCATGCACGTCTGGGGCATCCGCTTCAATTATACATCTGATTCCAACTACCCAGCCGAACCCTGACCCACCTTATCCAGTGAAAAATCTCCAGGTACCAGATTCACGGGAAATGGTCCCTTCGGCTCCAGCTTATAGGCCTTCGGTTTAACCCTCCGTAGGAATGTTTCCATTTGATATCGATGAAATTGATCCGACCTTGGTTAAGATTGCTAGATTGGAGAAAGCATTGAAGAAATCCTAGGGCTTCAATTCCATTTCGGATATTGAAGAAGGGTACACTGAGGCTTCGATCATAATACCGGAGAAATTTAAGATGGCCCACATCGATAGATTTGATGGAAGTGGGGATCCGATTGTGCATATTCGGATGTTTTCAGACGTGTTAAGGCCAATGGGCTTGTCTAGGGCTCAGAAACTATGACTGTTTGGGAGAACCTTGTCTGATGTGGCAGCCATCTGGTACGCTAAATTAGAAGACTCAACAAAGCGGAATTAAAAGGAGCTACCCGAGGCATTCGTCAACTAGTATTCATATAACACCCAGATAGAGGTAACCATCAGTGAGCTGGAGGCTACTACCCAGAACCCCAAAGAATCATTCATTGATTTTGTCGCCCGGTAGAGAGCCAAAGCAGCAAGAATGATAAATAGACCTGCTGAAAGAGAACAAGTCTGACTGGTGGTCTAGAATCTTGACCAGATATGCTGCAGAGGATAATAGTGGCACCGTTATCCACCTTTGCTTCCTTACATGAGTTGGGGGTCCAGATTGAGATTGTATTAAAAAAGGTTATTATCTATAAAACAAGCAAACCTGCCAGAAGGCCATTCTCTCGGAATACTAATGCTAGCAATAACACTATTCCACGGCCTACAGATGTCAGTACTGTTGTTTCAATGGCCAAGATGCCTGATCTCTTTGCTACTGCCATAACCTCACAACCTTCACAAAATACCGGCCCACTCCGGAACCGAACAGTTTTTACTCCCCTCTATATGAGCCCAGCCCGTGCCCTCAAACTATTAATGGAAAATGAGCATCTCAAGCCTCTCGATCATCGTCTACTTCTGGACCCATTGCCACCCAAACATGACCCTACCCAGTATTGCATCTTCCACCAGCAACATGGCCACCCCACAGACCTGTGCTACCATGTACATCATGAGATCCAGGATCTTATTGACAACAAAGTCATCGCCCCACCTGCTAAACCAAACGTAACTATCAACCCATTTCCTATACATAACCAAGTCCCCCTCACTCAGAAATATTAACCAAATCCATACACTACCACCCTCCTTCAACCCTAGCGCATATATTACTCTATCCCACCTACCAAAACCTGAGGTGTTCATTCCAGAAGACACAGACACGTGCATGATGGACATAACACCACAAACCTGACTTGAGCTAGTGACGGCAGTAGAGGTGGAGGAGAAAGAGAATGCACTAAAGATAGGGTTGTCTGATACCCATGTCATAGAGAAAGGGGTCTCGCTCGCAGAGGAGTACGATCCCAATTTATGCATTGTGGCCATCGATCAACCAAAGCCAGTAGTTACACTGCCAGACTTTCTCAGCATTAATGCTATTGGGGAGAACCAGTTAAGGCAGAATCAGAATGATTGGCCTGAACAAGGCCTAATTGACTTAGCTGACTTAGAATATGATTTGGCTGATCTGGAGAAGGATTTGGAGGATTTGTACTTCTTCGAAGAGGAGGATACAAGTAGTGTTCAAATAGGATGATGGGATCCGAGCCATCCGGAAACAAGAAATAGATGGGTGACTGAGGAAAAGTCAGATGTGGAGGAACATATAGGAGAGACTAGGAAGGAAGAGGAAATTGGTGCTAGTGGCAAAGTTGAGGCTGCACCTCTGATTGAGAAAGAGAACTGGCACTGGAACAATTTCAACAGGAAATAATAGAAGAGATCCAGACAAAGATAACTTTGGAGCAGGGAAAAGGAAAAGAGAAAGAAGAGACTGAGTCCATAACCGGCAGTGTTCAAAACACCAAGAAAACTGAGTAGGAACCCAATGACCGGAAAAGAATGCTAAGGAAGGTCAGAAAATATCGGGATGCAGAAGCCAAAACCATAGTGGAGGAAAAATGATATGACAATGGGGCGCATGATGTTAACATGCTCCGAATAGAACCTGACAACAGCCCAGCCATGACCGCCAAAGAATGGTGGGAAGACAACGACCTAAATCATGTGTACATTGACGAAGGTTGGAAAGCTGATACCCTGGATGACACCTGGTATACTGACGAGATCAATCACATGACCCCGAGTGATCGGTACTTCAAACCTGCGACATTAGATCAGCCAAAGACCTTTGGAAAAGAGGCTAAAAGAGCAAAAGAAAAGGATGTTGAAGAAAATCTGGTCTTGAAACAGCTTAAGAAGATTCAAGTTGACATATCAATTTGGGGGCTGATAATGGCATCTCGGGGGCATAGGCAAGCACTGGTAGAGGCAATGAACTGGACCAAACTGCCTATCGATACCACTGCAAACCAATTGGTATCGCTGGTTATATCTGGGGACGTTACACCAGTGATATATTTTACAGATAAGGAGTTACCACCTGAGGGTGCCAACCACAATTGTCTCTTATATGTAACCTTGGAAAGTCAAAAAAAGTGGATTCCGGTGGTGTTAGTAGATACCGGATCAATGATCAATGCATGTCTAGTAAGGACTGTCTATGCCATCAGTTTGAAGCCGATCGACTTTACACCTACAACTCAGGTCGTCTGGCCTATGACAATACAAGCCAGGATGCTATGGAAATGTTCAAGAGCCATATCTTAATCAGCCTGTCCGAACATGAGATGGAATTCCATGTCATGGATGTTCTGGCCACTTTTAATCTACTACTGGGAAGGCCTTGGCTACATCAGATGAGGGTTGTATCATCAACGGTCCATCAGTTAGTGAAGTACCCTTTCAAAAGCGGGATTGCCACTGTACATGATAATTCTGCGATCCATCCTCCCTAGGGAACCACTGCGCCATTATTGGAAATCATACATGGGGAAGAGGACGTGTTTGTTTATGGCTTCTCTCTTGCAGAAGCTCGGTTGGTCCAAACCATTATGGCGGAGGGCGATAGGAACTATGTAAGTGTGTAATCCATCTACATGATGAACAAACATGGGCATATGCCCTGATCAGGACTAGGCCGAAGTGGTAGGTAGGGGGGCACTGTCGCCAAGGAGATCAGTCACAACCCCCACGTTGTTGGGCTGGGATACAAACCTACCGCTGCAAATTGGCAAAGAAAGGGGGAGAAGTTGTGAGGAAGGTTGAAAGCAAAAAGGACTGGGAGGCATTACGCGTTAGTCTATAAACTAATACAGGGACCTTGAACGGATATTTTGTTCGCCAAGGGGAATACTTCCTTTTTGTGGATTCCTAGAGCCCTGGTTTTACAAAGAAACAAAAATAAGGTATCTGGGGTTCGAGATCTTCTTCGGACACCAGTTACCAGAAGAGAAGGATGAACAAGCAGACCTGAGACCTAGCACAGATCAAGGCGAGACTGCAAGCCTGGACATTAAAGAGAAAGAGCTGTTGGGAAAAGCACTGGCTGACCTACTGATAAGTTCTACTGCTGGAGTTGAGACCACTAACTTGGGGGATATTTTTACTATCTTAATGATCGGGGATAACCCGACAGCAAATTTCTCCAATCTTATCGTGGAAAGGAGGCTGAAAGAGCAAAAGAAAAGGATGTTAAAGAAAATCTAGTCTTGAAACAGCTCAAGAACATTCAAGCTGACATATCAATTTGGGGGCTGATAATGGCATCTCGGGAGCATAGGCAAGCACTGTTAGAGGCAATGAACTAGACCAAACTGCTTATTGATACCACTGCGAACCAATTGGTATCGTTGGTTACATCTGGGGACGTTACACCGGTGATATCTTTTACAGATAAGGAGTTACCACCTGAGGGTGCCAACCACAATTGTCCCTTATATGTAACCTTGGAAAGTCGAAAAAAGTGGATTCCGGTGGTGTTAGTAGATACCGGATCGACGATTAATGAATGTCTAGTAAGGACTGTCTATGCCATCAGTTTGAGGCCGATCGACTTTACACCTACAACTCAGGTCGTCCGGGCCTATGACAATACAAGCTGGGATGCTATGGGAACGTTCAAGAGCCATATCTTAATCGGCCCGTCCGAATATGAGGTGGAATTCCATGTCATGGATGTTCTAGCCACTTTTAATCTACTACTGGGAAGGCCCTGGCTACATCAGATGAGGGCTGTATCATCAACGGTCCATAAGTTAGTGAAGTACCCCTTTAAAGGCGGGATTGCCACTGTACACGATAATTCTGCGATCCATCCTCCCTAGGGAACCACTGCGCCATTATTGAAAATCATACATGGGGAAGAGGACATGTTCGTTTATGGCTTCTCTCTAGCAGAAGCTCAGTTGGTCCAAACCATCATAGCGAAGGGCGATGGGAACTATGTAAGTGTGTAATCCATCTACATGATAAACAAATAGGGGCATATGCCCGGATTAGGACTAGGCCGAAGTGGTAGGTAGGGGGCACTGTCGCCAAGGAGATCAGTCACAACCCCCATGTTGTCAGGCTGGGATACAAACCTACCGCTGCAGATTGGCAAAGAAAGGGGGAGGAGTTGTGAGGAAGGTTGAAAACAAAGAAGACTGGGAGGCAGTACGCGTTAGTCTACAAACTAATACAGGGGACTTTGAACGGATATTTTGTCCACCAAGGGGAATACTTCCCCTTTTGTGGATTCCTAGAGCCCTGGTTTGACAAAGAAACAAAAACAAGGTATTCGGGGTTCGAGATCTTCTTTGGACACCAGTTACCAGAAGAGGAGGATGAACAAGCAGACCTGAGACCTAGCACAGATCAAGGTGAGACTGTAAGCCTGGACATTGAAGAGGAAGAACTGTTGGGAAAAGCACTGACTGACCTACTGATAAGTTCTACTACTGGAGCTGAGACCACTAACTTGGGGGATAGTTTTACTATCTCAATGATCGGGCCTTACCCGGCAGCAGATTTCTCCAATCTTATCGTGGATGCATCTGAGGCTCCACGCCTGGTTTGGAAGTTTGTGCAAGGCATCATCGGCAGCTCTGGATCGGATAGTGAGTTCGGATATGACTTCATTGAGTCTACAGAGTCGGAGTCAGATTCGCATGCCTCTAAGTCTGGTACTTCTAAGAGTGGTAACCCGGATACCAAAGTCCTGTCCTGGTCGTCTTTTAGCTTTTCTTTCAAGTCTACTGTAACCGAAGATCCAGACTTTTTGAATGGGAATGTTATAAACTTTGCCTACTTTCTCTATGCCTTTGGTTTGTTATACTGATCTTAATTTTTAAAATTTTGACATAAACGAAGAGGAAGAAATTCCACAGGTTTTGAAAAATTTGATTGATCATGACGAGGAGAGGCATGTTAAGCCTTGTATAGATGAAATTGTATCAATTAACGTGGGTGCTGAGGATGATCCTTGCATGGTCAAGATCAGGTCCAGGCTGTCTTTGGAGGAACGCGAGCGTTTAATCACTTTATTAAAAGATTTCAAAGATATTTTCACGTGGTCCTATGAAGACATGCTTGGAATCGATCCTGAGATTGTACAGCATCAGATCCTCTTGACCCTGAGGCCCGACCAGTTAAGCAAAAGCTGCGTAGAGTTTGCCCGGATTAGGCTTTGAAGATCAAGGAAGAAGTTACCAAACAAATCGAGGCAGGGTTCTTTCTTGTATCTGAGTATCCAACGTGGTTGGCCAATATTGTTCTAGTCCCAAAGAAGGATGGCAGAATCAGAGTCTACATCCACTTCAAGGATCTGAATAAGGCTAGTCCGAAAGACGATTTTCCACTGCCGCATATTGATGAGTTGGTAGACTTCATTGCGGGCCATGCATTGCTCTCGTTAATGGATAGATTTTCCGGGTATAACTAGATTCTGATGGCACCCGAGGATAGGGAGAAGACCGCTTTCACTACTCCGTGGGGCACCTATTGCTATCGAGTCATGCCGTTTGGGTTGGAAAATGTTGGGGCCACCTATCAGAGGGCTGTGACCACCATTTTGCACGACATGATCCACAAAGAGGTTGAGGTGTATGTGGACGATATGATTGTCAAGTCCAAATATCAAAAGGGCCACTACACCACACTAGAGAAATACTTTCAACGGATTAGAGAGTATAGATTGAGATTGAACCCGCAGAAATGCATCTTCAACGTAACAATAGAAAAAATGCTGGGATTTCTGATCACATAGAGAGGAATTGAGTTAGATCCTTCCAAAATCAAGGCCATATTAAAAATGCCACCACCGAGGACTAAAAAGGAGGTGCGCAACTTTTTGGGCAAAGTACAATTCATAAGACGGTTTATTTCCAAATTAACCTTGACTTATGAACCACTATTTGGTCTCCTGAAGAAAGGAAAGAAATTCTAATAGGATGATTGCTGTCAGTTCATTTTTGAACAGGTCAAGTAGTACCTGCAGAATCTACCTGTGTTATCACCACCGGAATTGGGAAAACTGCTGATTTTGTACTTGTCAGTGACGAATTCAACCATGGGGTGTATGTTGGCTCAAGATTTAGAGGCCAAGGTGGAGAAAGCCATTTACTACTTGAGTGAGAAAATGCTGGACTACGAGACCCGTTACGCTCCCCTCGAGAAAGCTTGCCTAGCCTTGGTATGGGCTACCCGGAAGTTGAGGCATTACTTGTTAGCTCACTTTGTAATCCTGGTTTCGAGATTAGATCCCATCAAATATCTCTTCGAGAAACTAGCGCTTACGAGTATGCTAGTCCGTTGTTTGCTTCTCCTCTCCGAATTTGATCTCAAATATGTTATACGCAAGTCGATTAAAGGGAGAGTTGTAGCAGAATTCCTAACAGATCACCTAGTAGAGGGGAATGAAGCGGTGGAGTACTTTTTTCCAAATAAAGATATTCTGCAAATAGAGGAGAAAACATGGATGATGTACTTTGAAGGAGCAGCCAATCAATACGGTTATGGGATCGATGTGTTGCTCATAGCACCCGATAACTCCCATATACCCTTAGCATTCAAACTTCTGTCCAAAGTATCCAACAACGAAGCAGAGTATGAGGCGTGTATTGCTGGTTTAGAAGCCGCCCTAGAACTAGGGGTAAAAAGGTTGGATGTCATCGGGGATTCAAACTTGGTTGTGTCTCAAGCTAACGGAGATTGGCGGGTTAAAAAGGAATTAAGGTTTACCATCAAGCCTTGGACATGCTAATTCCGACGTTTGAAAGGCTAACGTTTACCCATCTGATACACTAGCAACTCTATCTTCTATGGTAGACATTCCATTGGGAGTCAGGATACATCCGATCATTATTGAACAGACGAACATGCCGGCCTATGAAACTATTGTCGCTATAGATGAGGCTTCAGACAAGAACCCCTGGTACTATGATAGTTGGAATTTCCTAGAAAATGAGACATATCCACCAGGAGCAACTACCAAGGACAAAAGGGGCATATGACGTCTGGCCATCCAATTTATCATCTACAGGGTAAGTTGTACAAAGAGGCCATTTAGGAATACATAAACTGTGTGTTGAGGAGAGGAATCAAAGCGCCTCATGGAGGCCATTCACGGAGGAGAGTGCGGAGCCGACATGAACGGTGTGATGCTCGCCCGAAAAATCCTTAGATAAGGCTACTACTAGTCAACCATAGAAGAGGATTATATTGGTTTTGTTCAGCGTTGCCACAAATGCCAGATTCATGCCAATCATATGAACATTCCACCGTCAAAGCTTTATAACATGACTTCACCATGGCCATTCTCTATTTGAGGGACAGATGTTATCAGTGCAGTTATGCCAAAGGGGTCAAATAGACATGAATTCATCTTGGTAGCGATCAACTACTTTATCAAATGGGTGGAGGCCCAGTCTTACTCTGTGCTAACAGTGTTGCATGTGGCTAAGTTTATCAAGAACAATATCATCTGCTGGTATAGAGTTCTGAATGAGATTATCTCCAATAATAGGTTGCACTTCAAGAAAGAGGTGATAGACTTGCTTGAGAAATATAATATAGCTTTCCATAAGTCATCAACCTACAGGCCACAAACCAATAGAGCCATTGAGGCCGCCAAAAAAAATATCAAGAGAATTCTGCAGAAGATGGTGGAAACTTACAGGGATTGGCCGGATAAACTGCCATTTGCGCTCTAGGGCTACAGAACCTCAATCCAAACATCTACAGGGGCAACCCCTTATTCTCTCGTCTATGGGATGAAGGCTGTTTTGCCGACTAAAATTGAAGTGCCGTCGCTGCGGGTTATGGCCAAGTGTCAAATAGCAGAGGCAAATTGGCAGCAAAGTAGGTTTGAAGAGTTAATGTTGTTTGATGAAAGAAGACTAAGGGCATTGTATCATGTCTAGGGTTACCAACATCGAATTGCTTGGGTTTTAACAAGAAAGTGAAGTCCATAAATCTTAAAGAAAAGGGACATGGTGTTGAAAGACAAGCGGGCTCCCATCTGTGACCCTAGGGGCAAGTTCAAACCCAACTGGACTGGTCTTTACATCATCAAGTCAATCTGGTCAAGAGGGGCGCTTAATCTTATGGACTTGGATGGCCTGGAGTTTTCGCAGCCGATCAATATGGACAAGTTGAAGAAATATTACCCCTGAGAGGCTTGCTAGGCCAAAAACCCAAAAGGGCGACCTAAGAGTATGAAAAATTAGAAACAAAGAAAAACTGAGCTCACAAGGTTGAAAAACCTAAATGCCAACTTTGGCAAAAGTTAGAGCGCAAAAAAAGAGAGTTAATACTCGAGTGAACCTTAGCCGAACTACGTAAGGCCCGATTCCCATTTTTGGGATACGTAGGCAATTTCACCTTGAAGTTCGACCGTAACTATCTCCGACTCAACTATCCATTTTCTGGATCATTTTTGTTCATCATATGTTAGTTCGGTTGTGATCTTCATTTTGGGAAGAAAAACTGGTTACAATGCAGAGTAGTAGTGATATACAATCAGGGGCAGTTATGATCGTTTGATTCGGGATTGTACATCTCGAGGGTTGATTTCGTGCGTGTCAGGTGGTGATCGTTTTTGAAAACAATTTTGAGAAGTTTTAATAAAATTTGATTTTGTTCAAAATTTTACCTTTTTACAAAATTTTACCCTGCTTGCAGACACCAACCTAGGGATTACCTGAGTTATATTTACCGTCCCGTGAATTTGATATAAAACTATGAAATTGTTAAAATTTCAATATCATATTGTGCATGCGAATTGTGAAAGAATAAAGATGAAATTTTCTTTAAAAAGGGCATAGCATGAAATTTGCATATCATTTCATGAGAATTGTATAAAATGTATATACTTTGTTAAGAATTTTCTACTGGGCTTTATACTCACCTATGGGGTTTTGGTGCAGGAAATGAGTTGGTGAATCTGCTAAACTAGGGTGTGGATGTATGTGTTGAGAGCACAAGGCTCTATTTTGTATGACGATATTTTTGTAAGTCAAGGGCTATAAATGTATGGGTTCGAGAAACCATCTTATGTGTAACCTGGCTTAAGCCTTGGAACTTGTAAGCTCTTGAGGGTATTTATTTATTTTTGACTAAATGTTCTACATGTTATAGATTCATATGCTAGAGTTCATTGAATGTATAACCGCATGTGGAATTATTTTGTATAAACACTATGATCATATAATGAAAAGTGTTGGGGATTATTCTTGTATCTCATAAAGAGCCATGGTTATTGTTCTATCCGTGGCATGAAATTTTGGGGAGTTACAACATCACCTTTCCTTCTATCGCGTAAGACGCATTAGGATCTCGGTTGAAACCTTGAGTGCGCTCGATGGTTACGTCGCCCTTTACCCTTCCTACGCAAGGCGTAGTTAGGTCTGCTTTTTCCTGTATCCTTTTTATATGAGATGTAGTTTGGTTTGTGCTTTCTTTGTCCTTTCCACGTGAGACGTGCCTATTATTTCCTTATTTCCGTGTGAGACACGACGGGATCTGTTTTTCTTTGATTTACGTTGTCGTTCATTGTTGCATTCTTGCTTTGCTTGTGGCGTTGTTTCGTTACTTGTTATTTGCATACAAATGTTTCATTGCATGATCATAAGTTATTTGTTGCGTTTCGTTTTTGCATTTTGCCTTTGAGTTCGATCTTTGCATTTATGTCTTGATTTCTTGCCCAAGCCTTGCGGCCTCGTCAAATGGGTCGTCTCTGGGTTTTGACATTCACTCACGTCACTTTATGACTTCGAGCTCTATTAAAGAAGGACAACTGTAGACACCTCATTTTTGATCGCTTGCAAAGGTCGAGCGCTTTGCCTGGTACACTCGATGATGAAAGTGGTGTTGTGCGTGGTTTGTGGTCTCAACGAAAGGGCTATGTTTAAGCTCCAAAACAATCTCAAACCTTCCATATTCCCACTGTTTCTACACTAGAAATCCATTTTTACACATTGTGCCACCCTATGCTAAGTCTGAAGAAGAAAAATAGGGGATCACATTGAGGCCCGGCCGTGTCTCATTGAGAGCCAGTCGTGGCTATTGATGGCCGGCCGTGCCTTGGTAGCGAGAAACACTGTTTTAGGCAGGAGACCACCAGCTGTCCATTTTTGAACATATTTATGACCCCTCTTACTTAAATTCTATAAATACGAAGTTGTATCTCTGTTTTGAGGATTACACAAATTCTAAAAAGCTTATACACCTTCTTGAGAGCTCCTTATTCTTGTGCAAGCTACCTTTGAACAAGCTTACCACCTTTAACCTATATCTATACACCATATACAGCTTCACACCTTAGACTTGGAACCTTGGTTGAGCCTTGAGCATCATAATTCAAGCTTGAGAGTGTGTTTGGACTAAGTTTGATTCACAAACAAAGAGCTTACCTTTCTTGAGAGGTATAAGCTTACTATCTCTTCTCTTGCTCTCCTTACTATCTCTTGTCATCTAGTTCTTGTAGTTTTGTATTGGTTTGATCCTCTTTCAAGTGTCTAAGCTTGGTTTTGGATAGCTACCAAAGGGTAGAGAGAGTTAACACTCTCTATTACACTTTCACCTATAGCTCAAACCCTTGTTTTGCACCATTTTCTTTGCTTTCAAAATTGATTTTTAGAGCTTAAAAGAGGCTAAAAATCATGCTTTGAGGTTTCAAAAGTGGAGGGGTTAGCCACCCCTCCTTGTTCTTGCTTACTAGCCTTATTTTCTTTCTTTATTGTTTAGCTTTTTCGGCTCTTTTCATGCACTTTGGCCGCTGTTTTTTTTTTTACCTATTAGGGGCTGTTTTAGGGCTGTCCTAGTTTATTTAATTAGTTTATGCTTTGGTTAGTTTGCTTGTTGTATCATAAATTCTCATAACTAGCTTGTTGTATATTATTCTTGGTCTTTCTTTACTTAACCTCCATGTCAAGAGTCTAATTTTAATAAGTAACTTGGCACTCATCTCTGCAATCTCCCTATTTTCTTCTTTCACTTTGCTTGAGAGGTATTTCAAACGGTTGAAATTATTCAAGGCATGAGCTAGAGACCTATGCTTAATGGCTTAACTTCTATTGAGGTTCATCGTCAACAGCAAGGTCTCTGTTTCATGTTGAGAATCACTTATGGTTTAACGTTCTTCTCATATTAGTGGGCTTAATCATCATTTTGGACAAATGGATTAAAGAATGGAAACGACTAATGAATTTGGCTTAAAATGAACCAACCCATATAAAGAAAATGAGTTATATTGCTTGGGCTCGGCCAAACGTTATGCCGAGTCTATTGTATCAAGAATCGTCACACGTCAATTTATGGCATTTTGAAGACCCTTGAAGCTTCTTTACTTCCCCCCTTTTAAGCTCATTCCATGATAAATGGGAGAGATGGTTGTTATTCATTGCATTCATTAAATTTTGTCCAAATTGTGGCTGAAATCATCAAGCAAACAAATTTTAATTTTATAAAATTAATATCATTGAAAATATACCTTTAAAATGAGACTAACATTAAATATATTTAATAGAAAATTTAAAATAAATAAAAAATAATTACAATGTTTAGTTATGTTTTCAAACTATTATTTTTAAATATAAAAATTAATTTGATGAAATAAACACACAAAAATCATATATTTTTCAAATTCTAAAAAACAATCTTCATTCCAAAAAAAAATTATATGAAAATAATGACTTTTAATTTAATTTTATTAACCAAACGAGTTTATAATTTTTCTTAAAGAAAATTAAAAAAAAAAAATTCTATATTTGATTTACACCTATGCATAGATTTATTTTGTGTTTTAAAGAAAATAAAAAATTTACATCTATGCACAGAAGTCATTATTTTCATATATATTTTTTGGAATGAAGATTGTTTTTAAGAATTTCAAAAATATATGATTTTTGTGTGTTTATTTTCATCAAAATAATTTTTATATTTTAAAAACAATACTTTGAAAGCATAACTAAACATAGTAATTACTTTTTATTTATTTTAAATTTTTATTAAATATATTTAATATTAGTCTTATTTTAAAAGTATGTTTTTAATGATATTAATTTTATAAAAATTAAAATTTTATATTAAAAGCTATATATATTATGAAAATAAAATGAAAAAGATTAAAATAGTTTTTTTATTTATTTTTTAATTAGAAATGTGATAGAGAGAGAGAGTGTGTGTGATTTTAATTTTTTTTATTAAAAATGTGACAGAGACAGACAGAGACAGAGACAGAGACAGAGAGAGTGTGTGTCAGTGAGAAAGGGACGGAAAGAGAGTGTGTGTGTCAGTGGGTGTGTATTTTTTTTTTCAAGAAACAAATCTGGGCCGTTTGTTTCTTTGTGGGTAACGTGGCTGTATCTAAGCCGTCTCCCGATGGAACAACTGGAGAGAGATGCTGGAGAGGATTCAAACTCGGGCCTGAGGGCCCCCCAGCTCGTACACAGTACTGCCTTTGTCTACATGTGTCATCCGAATTCTTTCTATCTTTCATGTTAAAAAAAACAAAAAGGTAAATTACAAATACACCCTCTGAGGTTTACTTAGTGGGTGTTTGGGAAGTAGGTTTTTATATAAGTTTTTTTAGTTGTAGGATATTATTGGATAAAATTTTTTTGGTGTTTGAATTTTTTTGTGGTTAGATGTGATGTTTGTGAGAGAAAAAGTGAAATGATTATGGGTTGGATGTGATATTTTGTTTGGATTTGTTTTTTTTGGTTTTGCAAAAAGTTTGTCTTTTAGTATAAAAAATCAAAAAAAACCCAATCCATAAACTTCCCAAACACCACTTTATAAATTACTCCTTGTAGTTTTAAAAATTACATTATGCCCTTTAAGGTTTTTAATTTTATAACAAATAGATCTTTTTACTAATAAATCATCAAGTTAATTAACAGTTTTTAATAATATTAAAATTTTATTTCAATTAATAATTCAGATAATTTTACAATTGTATAAATGAACAGTTAGAAATTTCACTTTTTAAATTAATTTCATTAAATAATAAATTCTGACAGAGAGTTATTTGTAATTTTTCAAATCACATGGGACAATTCATATTTTAAGTAAATCTCAGGGAGTGTATTTGTAATTTACCAAAAAAAAAAAAAGTTCTTGTCTTTCAATTTCACATTGTAACTTAAGTGACCAAACTATTATATGAATATATATATATATATATATATATGTGTGTGTGTGTGTGTGTGTGTGTGTGTGTGTGTGTGAAGGGAAAAAAAGGTTAAACATACTAAAAATTTCGATCATTAAAATATGAAAATGATTTTCGATGATCATAGCAAATACTATATATGTGAAAATGATTTTCGATGATCAAAGCAAATACTATATATGCTAAAAATTGTTTGTAGTATTGTTCATTATGAATGTGTTTTGAAAGGTATAGAAAAAAAATTAAATTTAAATTTTAAGTTCATTGATTATTTTTGATGAGAAAGACCTTATAATTATAGAAAAAAATAGTATAATTTTATATTTTTTGAGTCATAATTTAAAAAAAAAAGGGTCATAACTAAATACAAAAAAGTCATAACTAAAATCTCAAAATAATGTCATAATTAAAAAAAAAATTAATCATAATTAAATAAGAAAATAATATAACTAAGAGTGCATACAATATAGGACGTGTATAATAGAATTCTCTATTTTTGATATACTTTTTTTTCCCTTTTTGTTGATTACATTGGCTTTGTGTGATGTATAAAAGAGAAAAAGTAGTAGGTATCTGTTGTGCAGTTGGGGTCATTACCGTTATTGCAGTCCCACATTACTATAGGACGTCCCAAAAAGTTAACCTAAATATTCATATTTTTTTGGGAGTTTTTTTGATAAATCCACTTTATAAGAGTTTATTCCATCCAACCCATATTCTTTTTGACTATTCCATTAGGTCCTATTTGAGATAAGAAGACCAAAATACCCTTTTCATCTACTTATTTTCCATTTAGTTCACATTATTTTCTTATGTTTCAATAAGTCCTATGGGTGACATAATTATCAAAATACCCCTAATGTGAATGTTCACACCGTCAATGTGAATGTTCATATCGTCAATGTGTAGAGGCCCGGCCCATGTCGATCCTCGTGGGTGCTCGGAAAAATTCGAGTCGGGCTGGGGCGGGCCCGGCCCATTGACAATGTGAATATTCACATTGATATGTTAATATTCACATTAATAGGAGTGTAAAATTGGCCCGCGTCCCGTGGCGGCGCGAAACCCGCCCGCGGCACATGGGCAGCCCGGGGCAGGCCCGGTCCGGCCCGTTGACAATGTGAATATTCATATTGACATGTTAACATTCACATTGATAACAGTATAAAATTGGCCCGCGGCCCATGGGCGGCCAAAAGTCCGCCCGGGGCCCGGGGCGGACCCGGCCCATTGACAATGTGAATATTCACATTGATATGTTAACATTCACATTCATAAGAATGTAAAATTAGCCCGCGCCTCGTGGCTGCCCGAAACCCGCCCACGGCTCGTGGGCGGCCCGGGGCGGGCCCGGCCTGGCCTGTTGACAATGTGAATATTCACATGGACATGTTAACATTCATATTGATAAGACTATAAAATTGGCCAGCGGCCCAGGGCTGGCCCGGCCCGGCCCGTTGACAATGTGAATATTCACATTGACATGTTAACATTCACATTGATAGGAATGTAAAATTAGCCTATGTCTCGTGGCTGCCCGAAACCCGCCTACGGCCCGTGGGCGGCCCGGGGCGAGCATGGCCATTTTTTTTAATTCTTTTTAATTTTTTCTATCAAAATTTTATTATTTTCCACAAAAAAAGACACTAGGCCTCGGCGCGGGCCGGGCCTCGGACCGAGCCTTGAATGGGCCTTAACCGGGCCGATGGACCGGGCCGGGCCGGGCTTCAAAGTGATGGCCTAGGCCCTAGCCTAAGGTCTCGGACTAGGCTCGAGCCTAGGCCCAAACGAGCCTTTCTCGGGCCGGTTCGGGCCAGCCCACGGGCCAAAAAATTAGGCCCAGGCCCTAGCCCTGGCACAAGGGTATTCGGGCTTTGGATGGGTCGACAGATCGAGCCTCAGGTCGGGCCGGTGGGCCTGGGCCTAGCCTCGAGCTTAGGTCGGGCTTGGGCGGGCCTGGCCATTTTTTTTAAATTCTTTTTAATTTTTTCTACCAAAATTTTATTATTTTCCACAAAAAAATACATTGTGCCTTAGGCGGGCTGTGCCTCGGATCCAGCCTTGAATGGGCCTTAAGCGGGCCGATGGGCTGGGCCGGGCTTCAAAGTGATGACCTAGGCCCTAACCTAGGGTCTCGGACATGCTCGGGCCTGAACCCAAACAAGCCTGCCCCGAGCCGTGGGCGGGTTTCGGGCAGCCCACGGGCCGGGGGCCAATTCTACATTCCTATCAATGTGCATTTTAACATGTCAACGTGAATATTCACATTGTCAACGGGCCGGGCCGGGTCGGGCCTACCTCGGGCCGCGGGCAAGCTTCGGGCAGCGGACAAATTTTATATTCCTATCAATGTTAATGTTAGCATGTCAATGTGAATATTTACATTGTCACGGGTCGGGCCAAGCCCGCCTCGGGCTGCGGTCGGGCTTCGGACCGCCCACGGGTTGCGGGCCAATTTTACACTCTTATCAATGTGAATGTTAACATGTCAATGTGAATATTCACATTGTCAACGGGCCGGGTCGGGCCCGCCCTGGGCCGTTGGCCAATTTTATACTCTTATCAATGTGAATGTTAACATGTCGATGTGAATATTCACATTGTCAACAGGCCGGGCCGGGCCCGCCCCAGGCCGCCCACAGGCCGTGGGCGAGTTTCGAGCAACCACGAGGCGCGAGCTAATTTTACATTCCTATCAATGTGAATGTTAACATGTCAATGTGAATATTCACATTGTTAACAGGCCGGGTTTGCCCCGGGCCGCCCACGGGCCGTGGGCGGGTTTCGGGTAGCCACGGGGCGCGGGCTAATTTTACACTCCTATCAATGTGAATGTTAATATGTCAATGTGAATATTCAAATTGTCAACGGGCCAGGCCTGTCCCAGGCCGCGGGCGGGCTTTTGGCTGTCCATGGGCCGCCGGCCAATGTTATACTCTTATCAATGTGAATGTTAACATGTTAATGTGAATATTCACATTGTCAACGGGCCGGACCGAGCCCGCCCCGGGCCGCCCATGGGCCGCGGGCGGGTTTCGCACCGCCACGGGACGCGGGCCAATTTTACACTCCTATTAATGTGAATGTTAACATGTCAATGTGAATATTCACATTGTCAACGGCCGGGTCCGCCCCGGCTCGCTGGCTAGTTTCGGGCCGCCCACGGGCCAATTTTACATTCTTACTAATGTGAATCTTAAAATATGAATGTTCACATCATAAAATTGCTAACCGTTCAAAAAATATTTATAAGGGTATCAAAATTAAATATAAGGGCATAAGTGTCCAAGAAAATAGTGTGAATCAAGAAAAATGACCTCATGGAATAAAACTATACATACATTGGACTAAATGGGTTAAAAAATTCCTTCATGGACTTTTTGGGTTAAAACACTTCTAAATGGGATTTATCAATAATTTTTCCTATTTTTTTTTCTCAATTTTTTAGTTTAAAAAGATAAAAAAATACACATATTTAGGATATCCCAAACAACCCCTAAATTGACAAGGATGGCAACATGCTAGTGTGGGTTGATACCAAATTGTTTTCTAGGTTGATTGCAAGAATCACTAACAAAGGAGTATGATAACAATTTAAACTTCCTTGTCATACATAATCATTTATCTTTTTTAGGAAAAACTTTCGAGGGAAAGTTTCCTTCAAAAAAAAAATCAGTTATGGCGGACAGGAAAACATTTTTATTTTATTTAGGTCTCGTTTGGAAATAAATTATTTTAATAATTTTTTAATTTTTTATGAAAAAATATACAAAAAAATAAAGAGAGTGATATGACAATTTATAATGACTTTTTGATTTTTTTTGACTAAAATGGTTACTCTCCAAATAAAACCTTAATTAAACGCAAAATATTATTCCAACCGTCTGGATCCATTAGACTCTTCCCAATGCCTAATCCAACTAACTTAGTTTTATAATTTATACTTTTAACAATGCGAGATTTGATCGGCATTGATTTGATCGGCATTGATACGTTGAGAATCAAAATCAGAGGAAGAAAGAAGTGCAGTGTAAAATATTAAAGATCATTTTATATGATCATACATTAAATGGTTATATAAAAAATTAAGAATAATTTCATAATATTACTTATAATCATGTCAGGCAAGTTGGGTTATCCCTTTTCACGTCCAACTCGAATCTAGTTATATATATAAAATGTTTACATGTTTGTATGACACATTTTTGCAAAGAATGATTACAACATATAAA